>OY987320.1:19684171-19895343 GCA_963920655.1 Geranium rotundifolium | reverse complement strand
AGTCAACTCAGACGAAAAACGAAATCGCTATGTTTTCAACTCCCGTTTTCTTGCCGTCGTTCGTCTCATTTCACCAACGTTCATATATGTTCGTCTATACCGATTTTAGGAGATAGCAAGTTCGTCTTTGTAATTGATATAAATATTGATATAGATCGACGTAGATAAAAGAACTCTTGATGTAGACCTTTGCAAATAAGTACAAAAAAAAGATTATGTAATAAAAAGGAGATACACTTGGTTTGCTTGAAAGAAGATCAAAAGAAAGAGATAGGGTCAGAGCTGATAGGTGCTTAGGTTTCAACTCAGAAAAGTATAAAAAAAAATTTAGTTCTAAGCCCATAACATTTGACTAAAGCCCAATAAATATTTAAATTAAGCCCAATAAGATCAAAACTTATTATAAACACAACTTAAAAAAAATAAACCTTTAATAAAATGTATATATATATATATATATATATATTTGTTAAAATTTTCATAATTTTGTTGGTAAATATGTATTTTTTTCTAATGCCAAACGAGTTTCGCCAGGGTTTCAAGTTCTTCTCATTTCTCGACGAGTCGAGTTTTTACCCGAGTTTCACAACATGATATATATAATTTGTCTAAAAATGTATAAAACCGTCAAATAGCCCAGTGAAAAAGATGAAGCCTTACTATCTTTTAGATGACAGGTTGAAATTGCCACATCTTGATCGTAATCAGGTAAAAACCCATTGTTTCTATACAAATGTTAGAACACATTTCATTCATCCGATCAGTTTATATACGGCTACGATTCACATAGTAAATTGATGGCAAGTCAAAGTAATTTAGTTGAAATCACCCCACAATTTTGACAATTCGCGTGGTCATAAGGTTATATATGTAATTTTATTTTCATCATTTATTTATCAAATTAAATCACAACTTGATTTTCTCTAATCATAATTATCTTTGAAGATCATAATTAATTTACTCTAACCATAATTATCTTCTCTAATCACAATCTAACCTGTCACGCCCCAAATTCGGTAGAGACCGAGCCCGGAACGCGAACGAGGAATCAGTGTCCGAAACAACTGAAACAGTAATAGTAACCAAATAAAAAGAACACAAATACAATGAACCGCGAATTTTATAACTGCTCAAAAGAATATACAACACGAGTCAGAGACTCTGAGTATGATCAAGAAACAACAAAACGTCGACACTAAATTGTACGTCAACTAACACGCCCAAAACAACCCGGACTCTCCAGCTCCTCCAGCTTCGAGATGTCCTCCTATCCACAATCACGATCCTCACCTGTCTGCAGGAAGAGTAGTAGGGGGTGAGCATTACGCTCACCGCAACGGATACCCGACTGACAACGGCATACAAGTAATTGACAGGGTGATACATAAGCACAGTTCGAAAAAGATCATTAGTAAAACTCAACCATTATCCAAACATTTCGTCTCATTCTCAATACTCAAATCATCACACAATCAACCAAGCAACATCAATCAAACAAACCTTTCACTCAAGGAAAGGCAACAATCCGGGTACTTCGTCGAGTCCATCTTGCCAAACACGCACGGTGTTGGACAAGGTCTACACGACCAGGTGATGCAACCTATAACACGCCAGTTTACAGTCGCAAGCTGTCTGGGCCTGGTCCGCCTCCCACTTTTCGATAGCTAGTCGTAGGCGTGAAACCTCTTCGCGGCCGCCAGTTTACAGTGGCTAGCTGTCTGGGCCTGGTCTGCCCCCCACTTCTTCGATTGCTAATCGAAAGGCGTGGACGCCTCTTCGTGGCATGGATGGAGGAGCGCGGTAAGAGCGCAAATCTACCCCACCCGAACGGAGATCACGGACGTATCTTTCCCACCTGGGCGTCAACCAGCAACAAACACAAACCACCACGCACACTGGACTCCCGCCCGTAACCAACATCCACACACACTGGGCTCCCGCCCGTAACCATCATCCACAAAACATTTCAACCACAGGAGAGAAATAATCTACTCAAGTCATTTCGATTTACATGTTAAGGCACAACATCTTCAAACACATCAAATCACAATTTACCATTACTCACAATTGAACAAGCATAACACATTCAAACCAAACGCAACGAGTAAAGCGGTAACACCCCCAATAAAGCATACAGCGGAATGGCACGTCGCTGTAGTATAATCAACCTATAGACACAACCAGGTGCCCACATGCAATTCTACACATACATATACTAAGAACACAAAAGGTGCCCACATGCAATTACTAGTAACTTTCCCAAGTCATGTACGGATATACGGCTACTTTTCCCTACCTCGATAATTATCCAACGTTAGCTCCAAGTCTCTCGCGACACCACGTCTAAATCCTTCCCTTTCCACGAGCGATGGAAGAATCTAATAACGACAAACGCACAAACTTTAGCAATTGATCGAAGTCCGATTCTAACGAAACTAACGCCCAAGTACACCCCAATGAGTCCCGATCACTCCAATACTTCCTAATTACACCGAGTTGCCAAAAAGGACCCGGAACGACCCAATTCGCACACTTTCCCGAATCTGCCCGGAAACGCTAAAATGACCTCGGGACCCCGAAAAATTCCATTTTCGCATCAACAAATCATAATTATATTCAAGGGGTCCAACGCAATCGACGGAACCAAATTCCGACGCCCGAGCGACTCAATCCCGTCATTAAGGTTCCTCAAATAATAAATAATCTTTTCCCACAATTCAATTCCAACAATTCTCAAATTTATTCTACGCGCATAATTAAATTCGAGATCACCAATAAAATTGACGGAATTACGTTCCGACTTCCGGGGGATTTAATCTCGACTTTAAAGTTTAGAGAAACAAACACATTTTAGCCAAATTAATTCCAATTTCTTCCAAAGTCACGAATTAGTGTTCTAGGGATTTTCCGGGATTGCATAACACGTAAAAACCCGAACTCCGGGCACGCGGGCCCCACCTCCGGTGACCGGCCGGAGCTCCGGCGAGCTCCCGGTCACCGGACAAACCTCCCGTTTGTCTCAAAACGCTCCAAATTACCCCCTTAACACTAATCCAACCTCAATCAATCCATATTCCACAACTCCATAAATCCAAACTCAAGGAAATGAGAATCCAAAACATACCTCTTGTAGCCCACGACGAGGAGAACCCGAATACGCAAAAATCAAGACGTTTGGACGGTCGGAACGTCGGGAAATCGCCACAATCTTTTCTCTTCTTCTTCCTTCTTTCTTCTTTCTCTTTCTCTTTCTCTTTCTCTTTCTCTTTCCTTGTGTTCTTCCGAGAATCAACTCCCTCCCCCTCTCTTATAACTTAAATATAATTATTTAAACATTAAACTAATAAAATAAACCTATTTTCCATTTTCTTTTAAATCTAAATTAAAACAATTAATTTTTTTTAATCACTCAAAAGTCTCCCCCCCTCTAGATACATGACAAGTGTAAAGTAGAGGGGTCCCACAAGCCACTTTTGTCATTTCGGACCCGAAATCGTCCGAAACGGACACGTTTTTCGAAACCGTCGGAACCGTGATGTTTCGCTAAATTTTAGCTTCCATATGAACCTAATATCCATAATATTACAATTCCAACTTAAAATGGCTCAAATAGTAGTCCTCGGTGACTCTCGGGTCAAAATTTGGTCAAATCGCGAATTATTAAATTTTCATCCATTTTTCACAAAATTGACCCAAATTGACCGGGAGCGGTCCTTACATAACCAAAACTTTAATTTGATTTCATAAACATTAAGAAATTGTGTTATGACCAGAACTTTTATTGAGTTTTATGAACAACCATAAATTGTGTTATGGCCAGAACTTTATAATTAGTTTCATGACCAAATTTTTTTATTCTCTTTCATAAAGAAACACAGATTGTATCATGGCCAAAATTTTTATTTTGTTTCTTGAACAAACAGAAATTGTGTCATGCACATGACTTTTGTAACCAATTTTTTATTGTCATGACCAAAAATTTTATTTTGTTTCATGAACAAACAAAAATTGTGTCATGCACGTTACTTTGTAATTAGTTACTCAAGACAATATTTTGTAATTAGTTTCATGATCAAAATAATTTTTTTTCTGATTTCCTTTGTTGATGTTAGGTTTCGGTTCCCTTTGTTCGGCTATGAACTCGTTGATTGCAATTTGGACATCAGCTTTTTTGTTGTACATCTTTAAATCACGTTGACAGTTACGGAAGTCGGTCACTGTTGCCCCAACATGTTCCGGTCCACCCACAATAGATGTGCACACGTTGAAAGCTGCAGTAGCACCTACATTAACCTTATGGCAATTCATCATAAATGGTTTTTGCGTATTGTTTAGGTCTCGGTTACAACGTAATTCTTGGATGTGCTTGGTACCGTAAAACGGTGATTGTGCTCTTCCACGGCAACAACCTCTTTTCCATTTTCCAGCCACGTTCAAGTCCGTCCACCGTCGCACGTCCGTAGTCGTCGCCTCCTCCGCTTCTTCTCCGGTAATCCGAAGCTGACTATATATATATATACCACGGCAACAACCTCTTTTCCATTTTCCAGCCACGTTCAAGTCCTTCCACCGTCGCACGTCCGTAGTCGTCGCCTCCTCCGCTTCTTCTCCGGTAATCCGAAGCCGACTATATATATTCACGGCAACAATCTACTTTCCGTTTTGCAGCCACTGTCAAGTCCCTCCATCGCCGTACATCGGTAGATGTCGCCTCCTTCGCTTCTTCTCCGGTAATCCGAGGCCGACTCCTCCATCTACACAAAATCGCAGATCATCGGAAGTTCTCTCTAACCTTCTATTGATGCTTTGATTTGAATGTGAAGAAACGTTTTTTCAAAACATGATTATATAGAATTTATGTGATTATCACTCCCATAATTGTAGGACCACTTAGCATTAACTATTTAGAAAATTACACGTCTACCCTTGTTGACCAGCTTCAACTTTGGTTTCATGTGTTTTTGCCGTCCCATCTCATCCGTTCATCACTTTCATCCAATGGCCACAAACCATTCTAATATCTGTATAATAATAATGGTTTGTAGCCGAGTCCTTCCCCACCGCATCTTACCAGTTTTTTTCTATTACTGGATAGCAATGGGCCTTTTTAGTATTGGTTGGTTGGGCCTACACAGCTTCTTGATCTCCTCAGCATCCCAACACCACAGCTCCCACGCGCTCAACAAATCAACTCAATACAAAAGAAATCTGAAAGTGTGTAGATGTGAAGAGATTGTTGTATGGATTGAAAATCACATAAACCCCTTACAAACAGCTTTACAAAAGCAACCAAATACCTATAATATTGTTAATTATGTTATTTTTATAAAGAAATAAATTTTAAGATTCACAAAGAAATTGCTTTTAGAAAATTAAAGTTCATTAATCTCGTCAAAATTATTCAGGTGTCAATCTATATATATAATTTTTTTAATTTAAAACTTTTTAAATTATTACTAAAATTTCAATAACACGTTATGTAACTATATCTAAATGGTTCAACGTGTTACATATTTGTTTTTGTACATAATAAATATGTGACGCAAATTATACTAGATCATGTAGATTTAAATATTCAAGTGCGCCAACCAAGTTAAAAATGATTTAATACTTTATTTTCTTTTTAGTTTCATTATTTGATTTGTAATTATATGATCCACCCAAACTTTTACCATTTCATTATTTCGTTCACATATACAAGATTAACACAATTTTTCTACAAAAATAATATATATCTTGAACTAATTATATGCACTAACACGGAATCGAAACACATATTCAACAAAATTATTATCTATCATACACAAATGCATTAATAAATATTTTAATATTTATATTATGAACAAATAATTTACAATTATAAAACATACATTAATATGAAACACAAGAATGTCCCGGAGTTCGAATAATTGTCTTTCACTTTTATAGTCTCTCACAATAAATATAGATCACTCTAATTTAATCCTCCCAAGTTTCATCACCAATACATCTTCTCCAATCTTCATGAATTTATTTGGGACGGTGGGCACTGCTGCTGGGAGGCTTAAGGAAGTTTGCTGTCAGACGACAATGTTAGGGCAGCAAATCTTATATGTGTACTGCCTTAATTTTTCTTATAGCAGCACACATGTTGTGTGTTGTTTTAAATGTGATTATGACGGTGTGCTGCCCTAAACGGTGATAAGGGCAGGACATTCTGAATATATGCGCGGTCATCATCCTCAAATGGTGAAGTGCTAGTATTGTAATTGGTTATCGAATTATATTAATTTAAATAATTAATGTTAATTACAATGTCATGTTACGAGAATAATAATAATAATTTACACAAGTTGTTATAATTTATAATAATTGTTCATTTATATTGTTTTGCTTTAATTTATAACAATTAATTTATAATTAATTGTTTAGTCATCACACATGAATTATCGTTATGGATAATGGGCTGATTTTTAAACTAATTTCTCGATCTCTTTTTACATTAAAATGAGATATATGTTATTTGTAATCTAATTAAGTTGGGTTTGAGCTTAATGTTGAGGCGTTTGTTAAACGAGTCCAGCTCGAGCTAATCTATCGAAGTTTGTAAGGCGTGTAAACCGACTCGTATTTTATTTATATATACATGAAAGTTAAATTTTTAATGAATTTTTCTAAACAAATTGGATATGAGTCTGAGTGAGGTAGAGTGCGATTTTGGAGACAAGGATATAAATCATAATGACCGAAATGCCCCATCAGTAGCTCCGTACTTAACCCTTAGCTCAATTAGTGTGCACAATTTGTAGGCAGCTGTACAAAAAATAACGACCGAGCACAACGATGTGTGCAACCTAATTGAATAAATGAGCTACCAAAGTAACAACAATAGCATTAATTTTTGATGAAAATATAAAACTAGAAAAACTTTTGAAAATATGTTTATTTTTTAGCTTAAAAAGAATTAATTCTAAATTCTACAGGCATTCGTCATCTTGCACACAAAACATTTTGCCAGTAATGAAGTGCACTTCACCCTCTTACAAAAGTGTCATAACATATGGTCGAACTATCTGTACCTTAACGGTAGGGTAAGAAGCAAGCTGCAGAGGGACAGCCGCGACAAGGAAAGTGGTAATGACAAGCTTGTAGCAACTCAACATGTCCGAGAATGATCTGTCCTGGATCTTGCTGCTCCGGGCCATGTCATTGAGCTCGATCAACACGTACGGTAGATGAGCAATGGTGTAGACAAAGAAGAAGAAGATGATGCTGTGGAAATGAAGGAAGTGATCGGATTTGTCCGCCGAGTAACGAAACCATAGCGTCTCCGCAACCGTAAGGTTCCTCCCAAGACTCAAAGAGGCTTCTCCTATGCTCTCAAAACCTATCTTTTTTGTAATGCTTCCTTACAACTTCAAGCTCCCTGTGGAGCTTGCTCGACTGCTTTTAATACTATTTTCATGGCCATGAATTTGTGGATGGTTCAATTTACACAAGATTTTATGAATAGGATAAATAGTTGAAAAATGGTTATGTATTTCTATCATTATAAATAAAATAAAAATTGGGAACTTGCCATTATTTTACTAAACGTGTATATTTGTCTTGAAAATATACTTCAAATTAATTTTTTTTTAAATATTAATACAAATTTTACCTGCTTTCGCACACCATCGATGTCCATTTGTGAGACTTATGATGTACGTAAGTTTGGAGTCAAGAGGAAACTTAGGAAGCAAGGTCTGATTATTTCAGAAGGAAAAGAACAGACAAAACTTGAAATGAAAATATCATATGATTCGTCGATCCTTAAGAAACATATATGAGAAATTTCATTCATCTATTTGTGAATGAAATTTTGCATATTTCATCTTTGTAAAATTTCATCTTTGCGAAATTTCAAGGTTTGATGAATTTCACATACGCGGCTTCAGTGACGTTATTTTTCAACCAGAAGACCAAGAGGTATAGTTGTTAATACAAAAATTGTGCAACTTAATGATAAAATTGTTTGACTTAATGGTAAGTGTGTAGTATTTTATTCTTGAGATCCTAAATTCAAACATTGAAATTGACAATATGTTAATAGTTGCGTACTTAAATAAGTGTGTGCTCTTAAAATGTAACATGTTTATAATTATTATTGTTTACTCATTATTGTATTAGTTAAATTTTTTTTTCATATTTCAATACTTTTTTTATCTATAATATTTTATTAATTAAATTATTTGTTAATTATTGTAAATTTGTGAATTTTCTAAACAAATTTATGCAGAGATTAAGTTCAAGAGTGCGGGTTTGATAAACGAATCAAACTCGAGCCCAACTTATTAGAGTTTGTACGGCTCGTGAACCGACTCACTCTGTATCTATATATACATTAAAGTTAAATACAAACTCAACTAAAAAATAATAAATAAACCTCAAATTAATTTTTGTTATATGTATTTAGTAATTATTTTACAATAAAAATATTGTTTTTAATTAATTATGTTATTAATTAATTAAATTTTCAGTATAAAATTTTAGCCCCCTGAAAAGTTTTCTGGATCCGCCACTACATACGACCTTCATTGTATTTTGCAGACAATTTAATAACATTGTTCTATTTTTTCTCAAATAAAAGAGAGAATGAAAAGGAATATAATTTGCACGTCCTAAATTCCAAACATGTGACTACAAGATAGAATCAATCTCTTATAGTATGTTAGAGGATCAACTCAACGAAAAGATTAAGCTAATAGTTGAAAGACTAATTATAATTGTATACTCAAACACTTACCACTAAAATTATTGCACAAGTTCTCCTATTCTGCAAAAACATTGAACCAAGCAAATCATTCACCATATGTTTTATTTTCTTGTATTCGGTAGATATTAAGTTACTTATCCAAAAACATGAGTAGGTAAAATTAAAATTAAATTTACCTTCTTCAACCTTGTGTACATCGTTAATGTTTTTCACTTGTAACAGATAGAGTTGCATGTGTGAGAGGAGCACGAGCTACGAGTACTGTGATTAGATTTAGTTGAGAGTAATTTCGTTCTCAATTGAAATTAGATCATGTTTAATTTCAGTTCAACTCAATGGTAGGTTAGGTATTTTTAGTATTTTAGGACTAAAGTGTCCCAAAATGTATTTCAATGTACTGTAAAAAAAAGTAGGATATGAAAGTGTCAAAAATGTATATTCAGGTGCACAAAAGTGTCATTTTTCCCTTACATCTATCTTATCTTCTTATGCATGCTTCCAAGCATCGTCGATTCCTCTCAGCCTCGTTAGTATCTTGGACACAAATACCCCTGCAAACATACACACATTTTTCCACAACATATTTTACTAATTAATTAATAAATAGGGGATATATATACGATCCTCAGGAAAAATTGCAAAAAATAATGTGACTTGTTTAATGACATTTTTGCAAGAAGTGTCATGTTGTTTGTCTACGGTTTCCATCCTCTTGCAAAATTTGTGTTTTTATATAAAATGACGAAATTGCTCATAAAACTTAAGAATTCATTTTAATTATATTTTTAATTTTTTTTTCTATTTTTATCTACTCACTAAAACTTGTATAATAGAATTTTATAATTTAATATTTTAGTTAAATTATTTTATGAAAAATTCATTCTTACTTTCAGGGGCAATTTCGTCATTTTCACAAAAGTTACTCATTTTGCAAAAAAGAAAAATTAAAACAACAAGGCCTATTTTTGCTAATAACAACAACGTGACACTAATTTCATCCATGTTAAATTCCGATCCACTTATCAATTATATTTTCTTATCATGCGTCCAGTCATGATTAGGGTATTTCTTATTAACAATAAATGAAAAAAAATATGGCGGTATGAATTAAAATTAAAATTTTTTGTTTGAATTTTAGTACACGCGAGTTTTTTTTTTGGATCCTGATAAAAGGGTTAAAATACCAATAACACAGTTTCCCGAAAATCAGTCTAGAACAAAAGATTTTCCTAATTTACTGATAAGAAATAACATTAAAATGTAAGTAAAACAACAAATAAGTCGTCAGTACATGAGAAATTAGGCAAAAAAATAACAGTGGTATAAATCTTTAGGATGAAAAAAAGTCTCATCTACATTTGGGATGACAGGGTACGACCGTGGTTAGTGGTAAAATATTACCAATTAAGGGATAAAGACGCAGCAGTATATAAATGAAGTTAATTAAGGTTTGATTAATATTTTGATCCATATTACATGTAAAATATTACATAGCATGAAATGAATAATGTGAACCGACCCTTATTACCGTTATAATAAGAAGATAAGTTGTAAGAAAGTATGTTATAGAACGTGTAAATTACACTAAGGTTGTACCGATCAAAATCTAACCCATATTGATTTTCCGAGCAATAATAGAAACAACATGTGCAGAGGAACATGTCTTTAAGTGCATGTGATCAGAGTCAGAATATACTTAATTAATTGAACAAATTCTAGGACAGTTTTAACATTTGAATTATTGTAGTGGCCAAATGGTGTGGGGTTCATAAAGGCAAATGTATATGGTGCTCTTCCTCGTCCTTTCGTGTCGATTCGGACTGGGCATAGTCGTTCGGGACCATGTTGGATCTGTTTTGGCCCCAACTTAATTACTTTTCACGGTTGCTCCAACCCTACATGATCACTGAGGCAGTTAATAGGGGTAAGAGAGGCTCTCAAATTGTCCTGAAACAATGTGAGGTCTTGAGTTCGAATCTTGATACATATGAATTTTTCTTTCGAATGCTAACAAATGGGTTAAGAGTTCGATCACACAGTTCCTTGAAAGTCGGTCCATAATAGAAGATTTTCCTGATTTGATGATATAAAAAGTTGGAAAAATGCAAAAATTATTATCTCTTTTTTACGGTCTTCTTAGGACATTAACGTCTTCTTCCAGCAAGACGGTAACAATTCAACAAATGGGTGAAGATCATGTTCTCCCCAGTTTTGTTAGTAGTGTGGCTCTTGATGCCTAGTTTATGAAGCATTTCATTTCTTTTGTTGGATTGCTAAAGATCTGGTGAATTATGTCTCAGCATGAGATACATGGCACCAAAGTTCTACCATGGTTATTTTCGTGATATTACCGGGTCTGTTAGGTTCTACCAATTCACACTCACTTTATACCAGGTCCATTTGTTTTTCATCATAACAGACTTAAGTTCTACAGGATCAGTAGAAATCTGCAAGCACGTCGTCTCAACGCGCGACACGTGGCCAGGAAGGCTGACCCACGATATTTTTTCGGGTCGCAAAAGTTTCACCCTCAACGCAGACGTTCCACCTGAACTCAAACATTCCACCCTCAACGCAAAAGTTCTACATGAACCCAAACATTCCACCCTCAGTACAAAAGTCCTACATGTTCGAACAGTTTGGACACTACCCATATATATATATATATATATATATGAAATTCCGAGTTGTTGCAGGAACAAGATGTCGAACACAATGTTGTGTCATTTGTTTTTTCATTTCTTTCTTCAACTCTATCTCCAACCAACCTCTCGCGTATGAGTCGAAAGACACTATTTTCTCATAGAAATTAAACTTCTCAATTATGATATTTTGAGAAAAAAGAACCTTATTGTGTGCACTATTGAGGCGTAGTTGGCTTCCTTAACCATTCTTCCTTAAGTTTCTTACCGACATTTATAGTACAATATGGATACAAATATTCATCAGATGTAAACTGTCATTAAAAAGTCATCCAAAAGATTAACATATGATGCTATCTAAAAACACCAACTTTATATCATTACACATATTTGCACCATTACTAAACTAAAGGGTAGGATAGGGCTCAATTTAAATGGAAATTAGTTATTAAGAAAAGACACTATATATGGTGGTTGGTTTGATGGAGAAAATATATAGTCTTGAGATGAAATGAATTTTGAGAATGAAAATACAAGATGAGAAACCCACTTAATTTTGAAAAGGGATTCATGAACCAGAGCCTAACAATATTTTTAAAATGGCTTGGTTGTAAAAAATATTTTTGAGAAAATAGTGTGCTCTGACTCTGGTGAGGGATTAGTCGAACAAAAAGATTGGAGAAAAAAAAAGAAGAGACTTAATGACATGCTTTAAAATTTTGAAGAATTTGAAAGAACATTTTAGTCATTTCATAAACAAAAAATAAAATTGACGGATCTAACGGTGTGCTGTGAAAATAAAGTTCACCGTAGTTTTATGCAAAAAAAATATAATTAACCGTAATTTTATATAAAATGTATAAAGTTTACCGTGACTTTATACAATTTTTCAATGAATGACATTGAAGTCTTTTACCCCTCAAATAAATATTTTAAAAAAAACTACAAACGCTAGGAACAATATGTAAGAAATTGAAAACCCATGAACATCACTTCTCGCCGAAAATTTTGCTAAATAAAAACTAAAACATTAACAATAACACGAACAAGGAAAATTTCAGAATGTTCGTTTTAATTTTTTTAAGACCATAACCAAAGGCAGGTATAATTAAATGATTGGTTTAACCGACTGAAAAGTTGGTCGATTTTTTGTTTAAACCAAATCATCCATATTTTATGGGCATGCCGTTTGGGCTGATATTAGGTTTAATTTTTTTTCTTCCCGTTCATATTTTATTTCACCCTACATGTTATACTTTATATTTTCTCGTTTAATTCGAGACCGTAAACATAACTCAATGGACAGAATGAGATAGACAAATTGTTGTTAGGTAGAGGCGTAGAACTTTTGTCTGGTGCTGAAACAACGTTGCATGTGAGAACGATGTATAGATTATCATGGGCACGACATACGACAAGTGGAATTTTAATTCGGTTTATATGGTTAATCGACGATTATTAATAACACGAATCACATCCAAACCAAAATTGACCGATTCACTTAAAAATAAAACCATAACGTAACTGTAATTTATAGTTTTCGATTTTTAAATTTTGATTCGGTTTAGCTCTTGGTTCAGTTGTCGATTTGTTTTATAAAATGGACACCCCTAGGACAAACTACTCAAAATTTATTTTTATTGTGATTTTATGTAAAAATGTGTAAAGTTTACTGGAAATCTGTGTCATTTTCCCTTTAACCATCAAGGTGAATTAGCTGAGGTGGAATTATCCCATTTTTACAGTTAGGTTCAAGTGTATCTGGTGAAGTAAAGTAAAATGCCAAATCTCTGAAATTGAAACCAAAAACTTTACCTTTTTTCTCTGGTGCCACCTGCAACACCTCTCCCTGCCGGCGAACTCCCCGATCAATATCAGGTGAGCCTCTTCTTTCACCGAATCTTTCTGGCTGCTCTATTACTCTTTCTCCATGCATTTTCGATTACTGGGTTTCTGTGCATTTCCTTTACGAGTACAACCCAGATTAGGTATAGATTCTGAGCAGCTTGTTAAACAAAAGTTTGATTCTTTTCTTTCCTGTGCTGGGAGGATTTAGCTGTTTGTGTTGCATTGGGATACTTAGGACTTTTGGAATCAAGAGATGTGGGTTGTTAAGTTTATTTTAGTTTTTAGACTATTTTAGTGCTAGAGAATTTCTAAATGTGGGTGAAATGGGATCTATATGTACATCATAATCTTGCCATTGTAGATGCATTTGAAGTTGAAATGATTATGCACAGCTAGTTGTTCTGTTATTGTCAATCAGCAGATTTGATTGAAACTATGTTATCAAAACTCTAATTCGATATAGTTGTTGTCGTCGCTTGGAGCTTAAACCTAGTTCCTTTTATTTTTCATCTTCATGTCCAAATTCAGTCTTGACGACGTTGGTATGTGTTTTTGATGATTGGGTTTTGAGTATGACACTATTGCAACTTGGGTATTATTGTTCCTTTATATAACTGAAACTGAAAGTTCTCCTATTGATGTGTTTTTTACCTTTTGGAAATTTGGTTTTTATTGTAAAGGTGTTTAATGCAAGGTATTGTGCCTTACTTAGCTGAAAGTTCTTATATTTCTGCGTTTTTTTACTTTTTGAAAATTGGGTTTTGATTGTAAGACTATTTCCTGCTAGGTATTATACCTTACTTAGCTGAAAGTTCTTCTACTTACTATCCCCTTTCCCATATCATTATCAATAGCTAGTTGTTCAGAAGCATTTCCTTTTCTTTCAAAACATGTTATGCTTAGGACTAGGAGTTAAGCGACAAGGCTCAAAGGAGTAATGCCAACCCTCCCTCCCTCTCTTACCATGTGGAAGCTGGAAGTTCTCTTGTAATATTGCTGAGCTTCTCTATTCTATCAGGCTTTACTTTCAAATTCGTCAGCGTACTCTATTAAGTTTTAGTAAACAGGATGATACGCCATGCATACGTCTCTTTCATGGACTAACAGGTATGAATGGCTGCCAGATTTAACAGTTTCTGGCATAATATTGTTGACATTTTACATGCTTAAGATGTGATCATTCTCCTTATAGGTCCAGACTTCGATGTCAAATGACGATTAGAACATTTTTATGATGATGAATACCTTGTTATATTTTGAGTAGTTTGGATTATTAAGGTGGTTAATCCCTTCTAAGAAAAAGAAGAAAAGAAGAGGATTGTGAGCTGATTGACAGTTGCTTATAATATATTGGAAAAACTTGTTTATTTTTATTTCTTCTCGTCTTTCTTTCGGTTTTTAACTATTCGTTTTGGTAATTCAATTAGTTGGCAATATTCGCTACACGTATTTCTTTTTGCAGAACTCTCAAGCTTCTTTTCTGTTGTGATTATGGTATTTGAAAAAATATAATATTTGGTGAAAGAATCGCAAAATCATGATCATAAAGAAAGTGACATGTGACTTATGGGCTGGGTGCTGATTTCATTTCCTTTGGAAATGGAAAAATGGGGCATGGCTGATAAATTCATAGGGCCAGTTAC
Source organism: Geranium rotundifolium (assembly GCA_963920655.1). Lineage (NCBI taxonomy): Eukaryota > Viridiplantae > Streptophyta > Magnoliopsida > Geraniales > Geraniaceae > Geranium > Geranium rotundifolium. Next base: position 19,880,476 of record OY987320.1, on the reverse strand, counting down.
GTTTCCCTTTGATCATAAAAAAGAAGTGTAAACATGAATTTCAAAGAGGCTAAATCTTTCAATTGCCAACTTTTCATTAATCCTTTTGAGTCCGGTTGCGAGGTCTGAATACTAAGTATGAATCATAGTTATAATACTTTGCGTTTGATAAGTCCGTAACATTTACCCCTTTGTTTATCCTCACATGTATAACTTATTTTGATGATGCCACTAAATTTCTATGCATTATGCAGGCCGTGCTGTATTGGTGTTTTCTATAGGGGAGACTATTGAGCTATTCGCTCTGAAAAGTAGCTATGCCTTCTGGAGTGAAGGATAACCAATTCCGTGATAGCAACCAGAGGGTCCACCCTACACCCTTGGAAGAGGCCATGAGTCAGAACCCGGAAGATGTGGAAGCCCTAATATCCAAGACTTTTACATATATATCCTCCCTGAAGTCTGCTTATATCAAGCTACAAGCTGCACATACTCCTTACGACCCTGATAGTATCCAAGCTGCTGATAAACTTGTGATAAAAGAGCTTAAGGGCCTATCTGAGCTCAAACATTTTTACAGGGAGAATAATCCCAAAGCATTATGTGCATCTCCTCAGGATTCTCGTTTAGCTGCAGAGATTCAAGAGCAGCAGAGCCTTTTGAAAACGTACGAGGTCATGGTCAAGAAATTTCAGTCGGAAATTCAGAACAAAGAAGCTGAAATCCGTCAGTTGGAGAGGCAAACTGATGAGGCGAACCAAAAGAAGGAGAAAATGGAGAAGGCTCTCCAGCTTAGGGGGCTATCATTTAAAGACTCAGAAGCTTCTTCGGAAGTAGGCGGGTCTATGTTTATCCCTCTGGATCTGACTCCCGAACTATTTATTTCAACCGCGGAAGCTGCTTACAAAGCCATTCATGACTTCTGTAAACCATTTATCAACATGATGAAAGCAGCCGGGTGGGACTTAGATGCTGCAGCTAACTCAATTCAACCTGATGTCGTTTACGCAAAGAGAGCTCACAAGAAATATGCATTCGAGTCCCGTGTATGCCAGAAGATGTTCAGCGGGTTTCAGCAGGATAGCTTTGGTGTCGACTCAGAGATGCACGCGGCTAGCTTCTTCCACCAATATCTTGCCCTGAGGGAGATGGAGCCGCTGGACATGCTAAGCCAAAATCCAGATTCCAGTTTTGGGAGATTCTGCCGGAGCAAGTACCTACTGGTCATTCACCCGAAAATGGAAGCCTCGTTTTTTGGGAATTTAGATCAACAGAAGTACGTAGCGCAGGGCGGGCATCCAAGGACCCCGTTTTACCAAGTGTTCCTGAAAATGGGCAAGGCAATCTGGCTTCTGCACAGGCTGGCGTATTCTTTCGATCCGAAGGTGAAGGTGTTCCAGGTTAAGAAGGGGAGTGAGTTCTCGGAGGTGTACATGGAATGCGTGGAGACAAATTTGATAATGGAGGACGACGAGAAGCCAAAGGTAGGGCTAATGGTGATGCCTGGATTTTCAATGGGAGGCACTGTGATACAAAGCAAAGTGTATCTGTCAGGTATGAAGGTTGCTGAATAAGTTGTGAATGGATCAAGTGTCTTCTGTAATATGTTGTGTTATCTGTACTCTACTGCTGGTTCCAAATCAAATGACTTAGTCTCATATAATCTGCTGCTTAGTCGTATTCATTTTCGTGTCTAAAATTGATATCATGCTTTCTGCATGCTCGATCAAAGATGCACGAAGAAGAAGCAAAGCTAGTGCTAATTAAACGAAATTTACGAATGTCAATAATCTACTCCATTTTGAATCTTCAATGGCTTCAAACAACTTGTCGATCGTTGTAACAGTAAAAGTACGAATCTTTCCCTTAGATAGGTGTTAATATAAGTGGTATTTAACAACGTATCATATTGATTCAAGAACAAAAATCACATATGATGTCTGTACACGTCGTGATAAATGTAAAACCTGATGGATTATGGGCCGAACTTTTTGTAAATGGACATGGGAATTGTATAAACAAGTATTAAATTTTCAAAGTAGTGATGTCTATTATATCCGAATTTAATGAAAACCTAACATGTACTATTTTATTGGGATCACAAAACTCTCGCACTAAACTCGCTCCATTGTCATTCCTATAAAGCAGTATAATATCTCAAAATTAACAAAAGCTCGATACATCAATATGATCGGAAAGGAGATGGGATCAAAAAATCCGCTTTGCTTACAATAGAGAATTGAGAAAGTGAGAAATCAAATTGGATAGGAGATCTTTAGAGATATGAATATATATAAAGATACAAACAAAGGAAACAACATCCGTTGTAGTCTAGTTGGTCAGGATACTCGGCTCTCACCCGAGAGACCCGGGTTCAAGTCCCGGCAACGGAACTCTTCTTTTGCACACAATTTTTTTTCATTTACTCTTATTTATTCATAATCAAATCGGGGCCAAAAGCATAGCTGAGCGGCAAGGCAAAATCACCCATTCATCACAGTGGAGAGAGTGTGAAGCGGAGCTATGGAAGATCTTTCGAAGAAGGAAGTGCCATTGGTGATTGAAGAAGACGATGACGAGCACGAGTCCAAGGAGAGGGTCCTCCACAAGTACTTCCTTCAGGAGTGGAAGCTCGTCAAGTCCCTCCTCGACTCCATCGTCTCCCATGGCCGCGTCTCCGATTTCTCCTCCGTCCACACCATCAGATCCATCGTAACTACTCTCTCTTTCTACTATGTCTGTGTGATCTCTTCATTTTTTGGTGATTGGATTTGCCTGATTCAATCCGATAGTGCCTGAGAAGTTGCTTAGGTTTTGGAGTGTGAAGTTCAAATTTTGATGATACCCATTTTGAAAATGCATTGCATTTACTTATTGTAGCTCTGTTGGACTCATTTATAATAATTTGATTTAGTTTTTGGGTTTCTGGATTATTTCTTCCCTGATTCAATCTGACAGTAGCTGAGAAGTTGATTAGGTTTTGGGGTGTGAAGTTCAAATTATGATGATACCCATTTTGAAAATGCATTGCCTTTACTTATTATTAGTTCGCTCATTTTTAATGATTTGATTTAGTTTTTGAGTTTTGGGTTGTTTCTTGGCCTAAAGGAACATTTTTGTTTGTTTGTTGTGTAGCTAGACAAGTATCAGGAACAGGGTCAGTTACTAGAGCCGTATCTGGAGAGCATAGTGTCTCCTCTGATGTTCATTGTCCGTACCAAGACAATTGAATTAGGCGTAGCCTCGGACGAAATCATTGAAGTAATCAAGCCCATATCCATCATCATTTATTCACTTGTTACAGTTTGTGGCTACAAGGCCGTAATCAAGTTCTTCCCCCATCAAGTTTCTGATTTGGAACTCGCGGTGTCTCTCCTGGAGAAATGCCATGTTGGGAATTCAGTGTCTTCGCTGCGGCAGGAGAGCACGGGAGAGATGGAGGCTAAGTGTGTGATACTTTTGTGGCTTTCTATACTTGTGCTGGTGCCATTTGATATCTCGTCTGTTGACACTAGTATTGCCAACAATGAAGATATTGGTGAGCTTGAGATGACCCCTTTGGTGGTGAGGATATTGGGATTCTGTAAGGATTACCTTTCGAGTGCAGGACCCATGCGCACTATAGCTGCCTTACTGCTTTCAAAGCTTGTAACACGTCCAGATATGGAAAAGGCCTATATGAGGTATCTATTGTCATGCATGTGGACTATTACTGATGAGCCACTAAATATGTTCACTGTGAATCTGCTTGTCTTGTTTATTACGATGAACTCGGTGTCCAATATGATCTGCTTTGGTTCATGGAGCCTACCCCAATTGATTGGTAAAATGGCTAAGTTGTTTGAACTATATATCCGAAATGATGTATAGATAGAAAGAATATAACGTCACACTGTACACCCATACATTTGTATCATTGTGTGCATACACATAAGAATGCATGTGTCTGACCATGTATTTGTTTCAGTTATTTTCCTTACAGTTCAATTAACTCTACAAGTCTACAGTGTTGATCTACCTTACATATCAATTCTTGTTTCTTCTTTAGCTTTATTGAATGGACTCATGAAGTGCTATCTTCTGCCAAGGATGATGTCATGGGCCACTTCAGGTTACTTGGTGCTGTGGAAGCACTTGCTGCTATTTTCAAGGTCTGTTTAATTTCTTTTTAACCTCACTTCTACTTTACAAGTTGCATACTATTTACCATTACTCCTCTTCACCCATGGTTGCAGAATATGATAAGATATTTAACTGACATCTAATTAGTTCTACAATAAATATAACCTTTCTGTTGTTGATTCTTCCAAATGAAATTTATCCCTCCTTATTTTCTTTCGAAAGTATAAGGCGGTGTTTTTGGGGTTTACTCATCTCAGTCAGATTTTGTACATAGTCGCACGTTAGGGCCTAATCATCTTTATTTTGCTTTGTAGTTGTTTCATGTTAAATGTATACATGGGGACCTTTCATATAGTAATTGACTCTGTATGATGTTAGAGTCAGCTTCATATAGTAATTGGGTCCTTTCAAATAATAGCTTTGGCTTTTAGGGTGGAGACGAAACTTAACATTTTCATTTGTAACATCCTTCGTGATGTGGTTCTCCACTTTAACTCTATAATATCCATTTTAGACGGGATATCCATGTTGAAGGAGAAGTGATTAGGCTTGTGAATTTTTTTTTTCATTTTCTGTAACAAGTAACAAACATATTCCTTCTACAGTTCCTCAATCCCAGTGGAAAGAAGGAAGATAATTTTTATTCTTTAAGTTCAGGAATTCTTTTAGATAGTTTACTTGAAAAATATGGCATGCTTTTCTTTAGCATTTGGATCACTTACCTAGTTTTGTTTAGTCAGGCCGGTAGCAGGAAACTGTTACTTGACGTCGTTGCAAGTATATGGAATGATACATCGGTGTTGATCAAGTCCAGCACTGCTGCTCGGAGTCCTTTACTTCGGAAGTATCTGGTGAAGTTGACTCAGAGGGTTGCTCTTGTGTGCCTCCCTCATCGCACACCATCCTGGCGCTATGTGGTCAGTAATGCTTAAACTTCTTAAACCAGAACCCTTGTCAGTAATGCTTAAACTTCTTAAACCAGAACCCTTGTTTTCCATCTTTTGATGATTTTTCACTTGTTAACAGTTATGACTATTGTTTTAAATTGTCATCCATATGTTTGCGAGTTTCTATTTGCTTTGTGAGCAGTGGCTAAAGTTTGCAAGCCCTTGCTTTCGTGCTCTGCAAGTGTGCATTGGCTTTGAAGTGATAAATAAATATCCAGAAAATTAAGAAACGGATTAAGGGAATAAGAAGAAGAAGAAGAAGAAAAGAGGAATTACATAGTTGAAAGAAGTGAAATGGGCTATATAATATCAGTGCAAATAACTCTATTAACAGTGAGCTACCCGACTTCCTCCTCCCATAATCTATATTTTGTAAAACATGGTGTCAACTGAGCATATGTGTCATAATTTATGCGCCGAAGCAGTAGTGCTTGCAATTCTAACGCAAAATGCGGGTTTTGTGCTACTTTTTTCACAAGTTTTTTTTAAAAACAAACATATCATTGCCTAACTCATAAAATTAATTCAAAATTCAACGCTATTCTGATGCCATTCTCATCCTTCTATGTTCTTCGCATCCAGGGAAGAGCAAATGTACTACTTGAAGATAACATTTCTTCAGATGCGTCCAGGAAAAGTGACCGATGCAATCACGGGGCAAATGCTGTCTCTTCCAACTCTGAAGAAAGTTTGAGCTGCATAGAAGATGAAGATATGGATGTTCCAGAAAACTTGGAAGAGATTATTGAGATGCTACTTTCTGGATTGAGAGATACTGTAAGTTACAAGGGATGTTTAGGTTCTCATGTCCAAAGTAACTCCTGACTTGTTTGTATCTGTGCTCTGCCATGACTAAAACCAGTAGACTAGCATTATCATATATCCTTCACATATCTCAAGTTTCAATTTCTAACTGTGCTGGCTTGTCAAAGTTTGACAAACTGAGCTTTTGAGGCAACCGACTTTGGAAGGGGTTGAACCCAGCATGCTGGGGGGATGAGTGGATACATTTTTTTCATACTGCTGCCCAGTTTATACAAGCTCAGGTTCATATTGGTTCCTAAGTAAACTCAAATCTAGAAGTATGGTATGGATATGGTATAGCTTTCAAAACATTTGTCATAATTGTTGTCCTCCAATTTCAATTTTTTGGCACGAACACAATGGTTTATTTATCTGTCTAATTGTTCCCCTAAAGTGGTAAAATTATATGAAAATTACAAAATATCTTAACAGGGGCCAAACTGTGCAGCAGAGCTGAAAACATGAATGCTAATGATTGTCACTATTGGGACATTATATGAAAGACTACATCTAGGTAGGAGCAAACTAGTTGAGTTTAGCCCAGTATTTTAAAGGAAAGATGCCTGCACTCAGGCCTTTATCTTGTGGATTTCCTGCTGATATGTGGTTGTAAGAGTAGAGCTACAAAAGAGTCTTGAGTACTGGAAGTACTCTGGCAGCGTATAACAATTTGCTAAGTTATTTCTCAACAGTTGGTTTTAATTTATTTCACTGGTGGAACCTTGCTATGTTTTGTTAGTATGTACATGGTGCATTACCTAATACATAGGGTTCAGCATGAAGTTCTAGTAACTTAATCACTCCCTTTGTGATACAAGTCCCTTGTTTTTAATTATAGCCTTGTTCTATATACAAATACCCTAGCATTTGTGGATTAATTGAATTTCCCTCTGAAATTTGGTATAAATGCTTGTATTTCTTGCTGAGTAGCCACTTTGAGTTGATAAAGTAAAATTCATCCTATTCTTATAATACCCTATTTCCGTGTTGATTTATTTTGATATGGTTGATAATATAGGACACTGTTGTGCGCTGGTCTGCTGCAAAAGGTGTAGGACGCATTACTTCACGTCTAACATCTGCCCTCGCTGAAGAAATATTATCCTCCGTACTGGAGCTGTTTTCACCAGGCGAGGTATTATGGTGTTGTTGCCCCCCTTTTGCATCTGCTTTGTTCCATGCTTTTTAGTCATTACTAGATGGCCAAGTCACGTGTAATAAAACTGAACTTTGAGTCCAAATTTACACACGTGTCAAATAAGTTTGTTTTGCAGAGCTGTGCTGACATGTCACTATTTTCCAGGGAGATGGTTCATGGCATGGAGGTTGCCTGGCTTTAGCTGAATTGGCACGTAGAGGATTGCTCTTACCTACCAGTCTCCCCAAAGTTGTACCTGTTGTTGTGAAGGTTGTCTGATTTTCATGAAGCATAATAGCTGTAAAATAATAACTATTGATGGAAACTAAAACCATTTCAAAGAGATATTAAATTCAACCCCTACAATTCTCTGTGAAATCAGGAAACAAAAAAAAAGAGGCCTAACTACCAATATGTTGCACCAGATTTGTCTGCTCCCACTCTGTAGGTCGTACTCCTGATAATTTAGTGGGGGTTTTACTTGTTGATATTTTTAAGTCGTGAAACCTGTAGTTAGTCTTTATAAGCTCTATCCTTATTCTCAGCCATGTTGTTACTAATAAAATATTTATGACCTAAACAGGCTTTGCATTATGATATTCGAAGAGGTCCACATAGTGTTGGATCTCACGTACGAGATGCTGCTGCCTATGTGTGTTGGGCATTTGGCCGTGCATATAGTCATGCAGATATGAGGAATGTATTGGAACAGCTTGCACCTCACCTTTTAGCTGTGGCCTGCTATGACCGTGAGGTACCAAAGTTTCACTTCTTACATTTTCTGCTCTCCATAACTACACGCTTTTTGTTTTACAAACTTACTCACAGACAAGCTAGATCGTGTTCTTCCAAACCTACTGACTTTAGCTCGTACTCACAGACATGCTAGGTGTGTTCTTCAACACCTACTGGTTTTAGTCCTTACCATTAAAACTCATTCTCTTTCATCATCTCATATATTTTTTGCTGAAGAGTGTAAATGCAATAAGTAAATACATGATTTTTGCTGGAAACAATTTGATTGTAATTCTTTCAAGAACATAGATTTTGATCTGCTACCTACCCTACCTCTCTACATTCAGCAGTTTTGGGCTTGCTCTTAACTTGTTCTCTTGCATCATCTATTTTATTTTGCTTTAAGACTTGGTTTTGGGGTTCCCACCCTGGGATCCCATTTGGTTTTATTAAATTTTATTGCTGATAATAAAAATATTGTATCTAGTGTTTAGAATATTGTTTGCGCCATGACCGTGTCGTGTCATGTTCCGTTATTCGTGTCCATGGGCATCATTTCAGTTAACCAAATCAATGTTTTTTACTGTTTAGGTTAATTGTAGGAGAGCAGCTGCAGCTGCTTTTCAGGAGAATGTTGGAAGACAAGGAAACTACCCTCATGGCATTGACATAGTAAATAGTGCTGACTATTTTTCACTTTCCTCACGCATAAATTCTTATCTTCGAGTTGCAGTCAGTATTGCTCAATATGAGGGTTATCTTTGCCCTTTTGTGGATGAACTTCTGTATAGCAAGATATGTCATTGGGTATGCTCAAACTTATCTTTTTTAATTTTTTCCTTAAATCTTAGTCTCTTTTGTAAAGGATGTTCATATATTGACTGGTGATAGCTTTAGCTGGATGGTTTGCTCTCTTCAGTGAACTAAGTTGGTTTCTGTGGAATGAATGTTAAGTATAAACATTTGCACCAACTAGATATTAAATAAAGCAACCGAAAGACAGTACATTTTCTTAATTAATTTTTTTATGGAAGGTCCAAAGTGCAAATCAAAGTTCACAAAGCATGTGATTAAGTATTCAGGTCTTAGCTGGAAACCTGGGGTGTAAGTTGGTAATAATTAATCAAAGGCCCGATTGATCGCCACGTCTGTATTGTAAATATGCAGTTACAAATAATCCAGCCAAAGTAATAGGAATTAGACCCAAAACGATTCCCAATAGAAAGTATGAGTATTTCCATATTATTAGTGAATCATGCTAGCTTAGTAACCAAAATTCCAAAGTAAGATATGACAATCAATAAAAATGAAACAGACTTGAATATTTAGCAAACTTGCTCATTTCATCTATAAATAACAATGTGCAGTACAGTACAGTACAGTACAGTACAGACAGTGGAGATAAGATTTGCTATCATGGTTTATTCCCATTTCGTGTTGTATAACATATTGTTGCACTTTTGGTAGCTGAATGTTTGTAGGATATGTAACTTGCTCATGATTTATGTCTTACAGGATCGAGGCTTGAGAGAACTTGCTGCTGAGGCCCTCTCTGCTCTTGTGAAATATGATCCCGAGTATTTTGCAAACTATGCCGTGGATAAATTAATTCCTTGTACTCTCTCATCTGATTTGTGCACACGTCATGGTGCGACCTTGGCAATTGGGGAAGTTGTTCTGGCTCTACATCAGTCCAAGTATGCTCTTTCTAGTGGTTGGTACTCTTACCTTTGTACCTTAAAACTTATCATTGCTGTTGGAACTTCCATTAAAACTAGTTTGATTGAAAGTGTCTTTTGGGCTCCTACATATTGACTCAAGTGTAATGCGTCCATATTTTCTGTATTACTCTGCTATATACAAATGACCATATTTTCATGCTTGCTTCTTTATTATGAGCAACTTAGTATACGCCATATGATGATAAGGGCGTTGATAGTGAGAAACCAAGATTTCCTGGAAACCCTTTGGTAGACAATGGCTACCATCTCAAACCATGGAATTCCATGGAGAAGTCCAGAGACAGCCAAAACTTACAAAGCTGCAAAGAGCAAGGAGATGGATGATTTTGTTTTGTTTATTGTTTAAGGACTAATCAAAATTTAAATGAAAATTGACTTGTCATATCCAAAACCGATGGGTCGTAATGTACAGCCATTTGCACGTTAAAAACATAACTGTGCCAAGTAGTGCTCATAAAGTTCTTAATTAATTTTCTCAACTTTGAAAAGAAAACTTAATAATCCTGTTGTCTAAATCATGTACAGAAAAACAGAAAGAAGTTGCGGGTATAGTTCCTGGTATTGAAAAAGCTCGCCTGTACCGTGGGAAGGGTGGTGAGATAATGCGTTCTGCAGTTTCCCGTTACATTGAATGTATCTCCTTATCTGGTGTTTTCTTGCCAGAAAAGATAAAGCGAAGTTTACTTGATACTCTTAACGAGAATTTAAGACATCCTAACTCTCAGATACAGGTGCATGCCTTTACTTAGTCATTTTTAAATTCGTGCATCAATTCTTCATTTATTTGTTTATTTATTCTGGTTATCATGTGCAGGAAGCTGCTGTTAAGGCACTGAAACACTTTGTTCGGGCGTACCTCATTTCCGACCATAAAGGGAGTAATGGTGATATAGCTTCAAAGTTTCTAGGACTGCTGAATGATCCAAATGTAGCTGTAAGAAGAGGATCCGCACTTGCAATAGGTGTTTTGCCAAATGAGATTTTGGATGAAAAGGGGAACTCTATTATACTGAAGCTTTGTAGTTGCTGTGTGATAGAGGTACGTTTTCTAGAAATATTTTGGTTGGTTATAATAGTTTCCCTCTTTGAACAACTACAAAAGTGACAGTCATGTAACTGGATATTCTGGTATTCAGGATAACCCTGAAGAGAGGGACGCTGAAGCACGGGTAAATGCTGTAAAAGGACTTGTATCTGTATGTGAGACATTAACACAAACAAGAAAGCAGTCTGATGTCAGATCTAAGGAGGACGACCCGTCTCTGTTCCATCTGATCAAGAATGAAGTTATGATGACTTTGTTTAAAGCTCTCAATGATTATTCTGTAGATAACAGAGGTGATGTAGGTTCTTGGGTTCGTGAGGCTGCAATGTATGGTCTCGAGAGATGTACATATATTCTTTGTAAACAAAGAGATTCCAGTCGTCCCAAACAAAGATCAAATGGAGTTGACTCAGAAATGTCTACTAGTGGCCAGTTTGAAAATGATCAGATAGATTCATTCTTTGACACAAATCTCGCTACTAGTTTGGTTGGAAACCTTGTGAAGCAAGCAGTAGAGAAAATGGATAAATTAAGAGAATTAGCTGCAAAGGTTATCCACAGATTACTGTATAACAAGACAATATGTATCCCATATATACCTCAGAGAGAAAAATTGGAAGAAATTGTTCCTGATGAAGCGGGCTTGAAATGGGGGGTAAGGTTTATTGATGGTTCTCCATTTTACTTGATTCATAAGTTGAGCTCTTTCACAGAATATCATATGTGCTTGCTTGTAGGTGCCTGCCTTTTCATTTCCACGTTTGGTGCAACTACTCCAGTTCGATTGTTATAGTCAGTTTGTGCTATCTGGATTAGTTATATCAGTTGGCGGATTGCAAGATTCTTTGAGGAAGGCTTCACTCTCGGCTTTGTTAGAGTATCTTCAAGTCCGTGAGACTGAAGACCACAGTGAAAAAAGTTGTAGAGAATATAGGCTCTCTTTAGACATACTTTGGGTTCTCCAACAACACAAGAGATGTGACAGAGTCATTGTACCTACTTTGAAGGTAATTTAACCATGAAGAGAACTTTATCCTATTTTTGTATGTGTTAGATATGAAAAACAGCACTTTTTTATCCTGGACCAAACTCTAGGGTTAAGCTGCATTTATAGTCTTGCAGTTTAACCATTATATGCAATATCAGACATAATTATAACTAAATGAATCTCTTATTTAGTTATAGCATGGTAATCACTTCTCTCATCCTGGAGGATTATGTATGAAGCTGTACCCTTTATAAACAGGCTCTATGTATGAGCAATTGATGTATGAAGGGATTGTATTGGAGTTAGTATATGTGTGAGTGTGACTTATGAGACTGCCCATACTAGAAACATGATTTCAATAGTTTCAGACTTTACTTGATGTAGTATGTTGAAATTTTACATAAATCTTCCAATTTATCATATTCATATATACTTTATGCATATATGTACAGTGTTTCTCGTTAATTCAGATGTTAGTGTTACATTCCTTGTCGCGTATTCTTATTAGTTATTCCTATGTGATGGTTCTGCTTTCTGGACATAGTTCATGCACTTTACGCCATCACATTGATAGTATTTTGTTTCTTTTTCTTTTCCAGACCATCGAGATACTTTTCAGCAAAAAGATATTCTTGAACATGGAGGTTAGTATACTAATTTTAGTATTGTTATTTCCTTGTTTCAATTTTTGGTGCTACTGACATAAAATATGGATTTGTTTCACTTAAAGTACATGAACTTTAAATTTACCCAGTACAACGTATGAAGTTTGATGTTAAATTGATTTGATGGAGAACTATCAAAGGCTGCTGACACGTCAAAGTTTCAATGATGTGATTGTTTCTGTCCGTTCTGCATGAGATTGAGCTTGTTCTTTTACTTTAGTCTGTTTGGAGAATCCTTATCCCCAACATTGTTATATTCCGACATAAACTGCCTAGTTCAATCATCCCTGCACCAGCTGTCTCATCAGTTATATTAAGGCCTCAAATCCAGCCCCATTGGCAAAATGTTTTGATTAGATTTGCTTGATTGGCGGCCCCGTGCTCCTAGAAAGAGGATGTCTCTTTGATAGGGCTTTTCTATCTTTGCTCTTGTACCATGTTGTACTCCAACTGAATTAAAAGCTTACACTGGTAGTAGTTGAAGACCGGCTCATTTATTATCTGTTTGAAATGCAAAATAATATTGTACTACTGGTTCTGTCAATCTGATGCTGGTCATTGGTATTATAAGCATGAGACTGCTGGTTCTAATCCTCACACTTGCATTTATGGTTTATCAAGATAAAAATGTCAAATATTGCATACATATGAAATATCACTAGATGGTTTGTCTATTTTTCTGCTAAAAAGCCTTGGTGGGTTCTATTTCCAGATTCATGCATCAACCTTCTGTTCTGGTGTATTGGATGCGCTGTCGGTTGAGCTAAAAGGAACAAGGGACTTCTCAAAGTTATATGCAGGCCTTGCAATACTCGGATATATAGCTTCAGTTTCAGAAGCCGTCAACAGTCGAGCATTCTCTCAACTTCTTGCTTTCATTGGCCATCGGTACCCAAAGGTACATGCATTAGCACATACCACACACTCTTGTGATATTCTGACTTAAACCTTGCGGTATAATCGAGTTTGCTGTCGCAGATACGTAAAGCTTGTGCAGAACAAGTTTACCTTGTTCTGCTGCAGAATGGGGATCTCATTCCAGAAGACAAGTACGAAAAAGCATTGGAAATTATTTCAGAAAGCTGCTGGGATGGAGATTTGGAAGTGGCGAAAAGCCTGAGATTGGAATTGTTTGATATGGCCGGTCTGGAAACGGGTGGATTAGTAAAGAGCGGTCTTGGTCGTGGAGTAGCAAACAAGCACGCTGAACAGAGACCGTCAGCCGGTGACGAAAATGCATCCTACTCGTCACTGGTCGGGTCAACTGGCTTTTGAGTGTTTCAATGTATTGTCAACAATGTTATACATGTTTGGTAATTTAACCTTGTTAATGTATTTCTTGTCACTTGTTGGTTTTTGCTTCTGTAGCAGCAGTTGATGTGCTTCCAAGAAAGATTTGTTACGTGTGTTGATGTGGCTCAAAAGTGCATGAAATTAGAAAATTATGTTTGATTTTGAATTTCAATACTCTCTTTCTCCTCCTATTTATCTCTCTCTCCTTCAAACCTTTGTCCTTCATCCTTCGCCCTCTTCAATATGTATTGTCTTTCTTTTTCACAAATTTGCATCGTTTTTTTCTCACAAATTGCCACAATTCAAGTGACTATCCTCCCAGCAGAATCTTAACTCAGAAATGAATACTTATCTTTCTACTATATCTTAATTGAATTATATGTAATGATCAAAGGCAGTTTAATTATACGTAAAATCTATTCAATGGATCTATATATGTTTGTTAGTGTTAACAAATAACTACTACCCATACTAAACTATTATTTCATGTCAATATAAAAATCAAAATGCCACGGTACCTTGACCCAACGAACAGGGCAATAGCTCTATTTTCTAAAACAAGGAAGGGATTTCAATCCACCCGACCTAGATATTTTTGTTTTTATTTGTGAGATCATAAATTAATATGATATATTTGTATTAAATATCAATCTATTCAACATATATTTGGAATATATGTCTCAAACTCCCTATTACATTCATCTTTTGACGATTTTTTGAACGGCAAAAGATATCAATTAATATGATTTCTTGTTTGTGTTAACAACCATGTCCAATGAAAATTCGGAGGTAGCCTTTTTATTCTGATGATATCTATGACAGTCTGGTGACGAATGATATATGGATATTATATGATAGAAATTCTTTCAACAATGTTTCGGTAGTAATTCCTTAATGGGAATTCTCCTTGGTGTCAATCTAATAAATGTTGAACCTCCACAAGTTAATGGTTTAAATCCCACAGCAGTCATGCGGGAATTTTTTTTTACTTCCCATCTATGAAAGTAAGCAGAAAAGCTATTCAATCTATGAGATCATTGCTGGGTAAACTCATTCCTTGTGAATGGAAAAATGAAAAGAATTTAGCTTGGTAAGATATATTGGGTGACATAATATAACTATTGATCCGCTCATTTTTAACGTCTCTGGATAATGGTTAACTGATGGAGGCTTCCTATCAAAGCTATGGCTTGGTAGAGGTAAGCCTTTGAACCCATCTCTTCATAAGTCTTCTCATCAATGAGATGAGGCCAAAAGAGTTCACTCTAATTCCGAATAATCTTTTTGAAGTGAGTCCGATGAAAAACTTTCTTTAATGATCGGTTTAACATGGTTCGGTTTCAAAATAATGTATTATTATTATTAATAGAAATATGAATAATAATTATACCATGATCCGGAACTACAGGGAGACAGAACTACAGGGGTCTAACTTACGTTCCAGTTTGAGTTACTCCAAGAAGTACAGGGAATGTCATAGTTAGTAGGGCTAAAGCCAATAGCCATAACAGTGAAAGCTGTCTATCAGAATGTAGGAAAGGTCAATAGTTGCATTTACAATAGAAGAGAGATGACATACTTCAAAAGCAGGAGTAGAAGCAATTTTATTTGATGCTACTAGGGCGGCTACGACTAGAAATATATTTTGAATTGTAAACAAATTTGTTCAATTGACAAAAAACACTTTTGGAAAGTTGTTATAAAAGAAAATCAAACAGTCTACGCTCGTAACCTGAACTGAAAAATATTAGAGTACAAATAAATATTTCCCGCCCAAAACATAATTATACAACTCTTTTGGATTTGCTTGATTGATGTGCCTATTTCCCAGTTGCATTATAGAAGAGTAGAGTTGGGCTGGGCTGAAGATCACTCACTCATTTAGCCAAGGAAACACTTTAGGGGATGAAGGCAATCGTGCTGTGAGAACCTCTACTCCAGTTTCCGTCACCTACATAATGAGCAACCAACCAATATCAAACATCATCAATCAATATCAGAGCCACGCCCACATCAGCGAGCCATGCTTGCCAGAAAAGATTGCACATAGAGAGTCAGTGAGACAATAAAATGGAAACAAGTTTTTACCAGAAGTGTGTGCTCAAACTGAGCACTACGTTTCCCATCTTCAGTTACAGCAGTCCATCCATCAGGCCACGTCCTGTCACGCCAAACCCCTGTACACCAAATATATTTGCATGTAATTACCGTGTGAATAAACTCATCAGGTGTAAATCTCATCAACTTAAACATCTCTTACCGGCATTAATCATCGGTTCAATTGTAAATGTCTGTCCAGCCTTCATCACACCAACTGCTTTATTTCCTGTGTATGTTAAGTTTATACAGGAATCGCGACGAAATAAACAGATATTATTCGCATTCATGAAATACAGTAGATTTTCCATTTAGTAAATAATTTCCATGCATCGACATTTGACACATGTGGGTCGATAATAAGGCTATTTCAGAAAGGATACTTCCATAATGAGGAATGTTTGGTGCACAATGAAAGAGCTCTCCAATACCATGACCACAATATGATTTCACCTATTTCAACAGTGGAATTGTTCAATACTACCATATAATGATAAATGTGAGGACATCCGGAAAATGCATACCCAAGTTAACTACTTACCACAGAAAACCCAGACATGACGGCATGACGATTAATTACTTCTCCAACTTCACGAAAACGAACACCAGGTTTCACTGAAGTTCACAATGTACAAAATAATAATAGTTAACTTTCAATCAACAATCCTGACATAGTGGTCTGCCAAATCTTGACATTTACAAGAGAGATTTGAGATTTCTATATTGTATACCAATAGATATTGCTTTCTCCAAACACTCATAAGCACATTGAACCAGCTGTCTGGAAGCTTCATCAACATTTCCTACGAAGAATGTATCATTCAGATCACCTGCATAACAAGACAGCCACTGGTCAATTACACTTCTCCCTAATCATCATCCATATTAAATATAACATATAAGTATGGCCCTTACATACCATGTACACCTTTATAGTAAACGGTCACGTCAACATTCACGATATCACCATCCTCTAATTTCCTGGTTTAATTAGGAAAAATTTGTTCAGCAAAGACATTGAAAGATATGGGAACAAGATGAAACTTTACTACTTCACAGTCTCAATAAGAAATAAATATATTATTATTGCACACTCGAAGTTAGAAGCGCAGAAGCGAGGTTTAGTTTTCCAGCTAAATTAGAAAAGCAAACTACTCTCATGCAATACGACAGAATATGACAATCAACTAAACGGTCACGTCAACATTCACGATATCACCATCCTCTAATTTCCTGGTTTAATTAGGAAAAATTTGTTCAGCAAAGACATTGAAAGATATGGGAACAAGATGAAACTTTACTACTTCACAGTCTCAATAAGAAATAAATATATTATTATTGCACACTCGAAGTTAGAAGCGCAGAAGCAAGGTTTAGTTTTCCAGCTAAATTAGAAAAGCAAACTACTCTCATGCAATACGACAGAATATGACAATCAACTATACAAAGACAGGCACTTCTCATCACCCAAAAATTTAGCAAAAGTGAATGGAGAAAAAACAAAAAAGCACTAAATAATTTTTATGGAACATAATGTGTACCTGGCATCAGGAATGCCATGGCAAATTACTTCATTAACTGAACTGCAAAATAAAGAAACATATTTCCTTGAGCAAAGACTTCACCTGTGAAATTTAAAATATACACAAATGAGAGTACCTACGTGCAGCAAGACTTAGGGAAGAAATGATAATTCAGGGGAGATGGATATCCTCCTGCAGCAATGTGAAATTCAAACGGCATTTAGCATCCTTACAAATCCAAATTGGAAAATGACACAAACATACTCTAATAAGTCGTACAGAGACATTGAATTGACATGACATGAAGCTTTATCCTACCACAGTAATTTATTAGGTCACTTGGTGAGTTATAAAAATTAAAAAGCTACAAAAGTATTAAAAAGGTAAGCAAAAAACAGCAACATTACCATGTAACCCAATATCAGGAAAACAATCACAGCAGGCTGGTGACAGAGTTAAATATTAAGATTGTATTTCAGTGTCATTCATACATACAAGGTATATGTCATAAATGAAGGCATGTCCAAAAATGCAGTTTGATTGAATTCAAACATGCATTTTAATGCAGCCTCAAGCTAAAATAAAGGATGATATCATCAGTATGTTTAAGATGAGAAAAGAAGAGAGATGGCAATGAAAACTTGTCTTTGCCAAAAACAACAATGACATGCTTATAGGACAATAAATAATACAGAACAATTTATAATAAGACTGACAGAGCTACACATTAATATACTATTAATGAATAATGATATACTAATTAGAACTGATTCTGCCTATGAAAAACCACAATATGAACTATACCAGCAGCAATAGTTGCCTCATGAACCACGCGGTCAATCTCATCAGTTGTCACACCAGGCCGAATAATGCGTGCAGCTGCATCAAGAGCCTCCCTTCCAATCTGAGAATAGAATTTTCCATATCATGCAACACCAAATGTATATTAGATAACAGTGATTGGTGCATTGAATAAGGAAACTATGACATCATGCAGAAAAACTGCATTATAAGTTCAAAATAATCAATATATAAGGACAATACACCAAATTAGGACACAGAAAAAAAAAATATACAACTTACCCGACAAGTTTCTCTCATCCTCTCTATTTGATCGGAATTTTTTATCTTCAAAACAAATAGAATGGGGTCAGAAAGAGCCTAAACAACTAGACTTCATATCTATAATAAGCGAATCCCGCATTCCCATTTGACCATACACCTAAAATGTTATTTAGGTGACTTTCAAGTGCGACATTACCTCAATAATGCGCTGCAGGTCACTTTCTATCTCTATTTGTGGGTATCCCTGCAAGTTAGAGTTGAAGAGACATTTTGCATAAAACCACGGTAGATAGAAAAAACAAGGTAATCGTCTAGGAACACTTAACATAGATAATAATAAGAAGACAACACTTATATCCAAATGGAAAGAGCCAGGGAACTCACACTAATAGCCCAGTCAGGTAGTTGAATGTGAGAAGGTACAGTACGCTTACTGGATATGGGATATGGCCTCAGTGTGCTACAGAAAAGCAGGAAGTAAATAGGTTATACAATGACGAACAGACAGAGAAAACAAGTAATTTATCTAGTTCAATTTCAAGTGTGGCCTATTTATGTTAAGATGCACATCCTACCCTTCATTTTTGTTGAAAAATTAATCTGACACTCATTAACTTATCACCTACCTTTTCCTCATAAAGAACTTTCTTAACTGTTGTTTTATATAGCTACCTGTTTAAGCTAAATCTTAGTATTTCTTGATATGTTGTGCAAGTCGGAATGTGAGAATGTATATTATTCATTCTTATGTCTGATAGTATAATTGATTTCAAGATAATGTGATTTTTCCATAAGAGTCTAAGAGGAGTGAAATAAACTAGCTTCACCTGTCAGCCCAAACCATCATCATTTTATTCGATAAGTCCCATTCATCAGTATAAGACTTTTATGTTAAGGGAAATAATTTGCTGGATAGCAAGAAATATCAAAGATGACTTATACAACTAAGAGTAATATCAGAACTGACAGATGATAAGGGATTGACAGTAATTAATGAAATGATAAGATGTATTCCATGGAAACAAGTTTATCCGAGAGAAGTACCCTGTCCAATCAAAATAAGGAAGTTTTGGTGTTCGAGCCTGTCCTTTCTTCAAGCAATATAACCAGCCTTCACTACTACGTGCATCTGTATTTTGTGTACCAAGTGTTGAAAGCTTTGCATTCAAATGAACTGATTTATGAGAACTCCAAGAAGCTTTGAAACAATCTTGGGTGCTGGCACAGGACACAACATAATAAAAAGTTAGGGGGAAGCAAAAGGTCAAAACTCAATTGATTTTTCCGATAGGGTTCGCAAGTTGCATGTGAGCGAACCAACAACAAATATATAAGAACCCAAGTTTGCAGTGGTCTTATCTGGACCTATGGTTTCGCAACTGTAAATTGTATCCCTCACATGCAAGATTAAGTTAGTTGACAGTTTTAATAAACAACAGCAACTCAAAAATATTCAGGAATTTATTTTATTGACGAGGCATCATATACAATTTGCATATATCATTAGTGTTTTAGATAGCGTTAATAATGCATGGACTGAAAATGTGACAAAGAGAAATCAATTTCTACAGCTAGATATAGAATAAATAAAAGTTTGACTTTGACAAATCATGTAGTTTTAAATTTTCCAATTATCATTCTTTGTCATTTTATGTTGATAGGACAAACAAGAGAAGTCTCAGATAGGAGCATCCATCTTCCTCTGAAGAATCGATGTCAAATAAAAGGAAAATCCTATTTAAGGGAGGAACATCCGTAAAAACTAAAGAATATATAGTATCCAAAGAGGATGAACTTTCTTATAACAATAACTAAAATTGCAAAAGTATCTTGAAAGTAAATGCAGAAAGATTAAACAAAGGTCACACCATTTCTACTCAATCACTCAACTTCCGTGGTATGAAAATTTAAATTGGAATAAAGCATGAAATGGTCACATACCAGAAGGCAGCTTCTTCACGTGGAAGCTTTAATTGCACACATTTGGGACACCTGAAAACACCCACTTCTCATCATAATACTCAGAAAGCTTGGCAACTGATCAAACTTCTTGATAAAAGAATGGTTATGAAATATGAATGCATTTCACAACAGTTCAAGAAATCAAGTATCTTTTTCTTATCAAAGCCAAGTCAAGCCTGAAATATATTTATCAAATTTGAATACTTATACAAATACTCCAGGACTTCATGTAACATGGTTAATTGATACCTTTCGAAGATAAGTATAATAACCAGACAGTTACTTCAGAAATATTTTGACATGAATAATGCGTAGGGTACTTAGCAAATATCTTTCATGATTTCCCATATTCCCTGTGATGTTGGTGATCAGTGTTGTCTATGTGTAACCCTAAACAACGTAAATGAGCCAGAGCAGCTACATGAATACCAAGGTATCTTTTTTACCATACAAAGGTCAAAGTTCCTCTAATACTTAAATCAAATGTTGCACTAATCACAAGGTTCTAAAACTCGGAATTAAGGAGAACTCAGCGAGACAAAAAATAAGGAGTTTTGAAAACACGAGAACTTGGGAAGAAATCGGCAATACTCGTTTTTGTATCAATTAAATATTAGATATACATATATTCATATATAATTCACAAGAAAGACAAAAATTACAATATTTTAATAAAATTAGATACCGTCAAGCAACTTTATAAATTAAAACAAAAGCACAAATTATAGAACCGTTTCAAAGCATAAGTAAAATACAAAAATAAAATTTGATCAACTTTGATCGAGTAACAACTTGGTAAATTTGAACTAATGAGAACGAGTTTTAAAACTCGGGAGTTTCATAGCATGACTAATCATGTACACACGCAACCTTTCTTCTTCAATACATGATACATAGTGCCATTCCTACCGCCCCATTAACACATTAACTCTGAATAATCTTCCAAGGTGCAGCTTTGAATATCAATACTTATGTCACCCATATCATATCAGTTACACTAAACTAAACGTTCCGTGACATGAATAGCTATGTGATAATTCCCTTTCCTTTCTTGGTCCTATATTAACCTCTGGATTAGTATTCCATCAATCTACCTAGCAAAAAACTCAAAATAATAATCTACTAATCTTGTTAAATCTCTACGTAAGCAGACTTTACGCGTTCCAGCCAAAAATTTGGACTTTCAATCGAATTAATATGCAGTGAAGCTCTCGCAACAGAGACAAAGAGTGAGTGTCAATGATTGATAGAAACTGAAATTGAAAGAGAGAAACAACATACTGAAGATTGGCAGGCTTGCTGCATTTAACACAAAGTAGGGCCGACTCAGCCCCATCTGCACCGCCGGTCATCGACTCCGCCTCCTAAAACCCTATCTATCTCTCTCGAGCTCGGCCTGGAAATGAAGCTGAGCTAGGGTTTAGCCGAGGAGGAGGAGGAGATGGAAGCGTTTAAGAGTCAATAGCTATACTATATAAGTAAGGGAAAAGGGCACTCAATATATATTTTTGTGATTTTCATACTTTACCTCTTTTTTCTAATATTCTAAATTATATTTTGGGACATTTTACTTTTAAAATATTAAAAATATCTAAATTATTCTTGAATTTAACCAAAATTAAATCTTGTTTAATCTGGTCCAATTTAAATCGCGTAAAAAGACGAAACTAACATCTACTATTCATCAAGTTTTCAACTCAATGTCAATCTCTCAACCTCCCTCCTCGACCTAAAATTTGTCAGAGAGCTCGTTCGTAAGCTCATGTTCTTGGAATTGGAGTCGGACCTGATTCAAGAGAAGTCTCGGCAAATTTCAAGCACGCCACGATGGCGGTTTCTCGCCGGAGACCTAACCACTTTAATTCCAGCTCCGACGACCTCACTTCGCCGCTCCAGCTCATGACTCGTCCATCTTGCTGCTTCTCCACCTCCAATTCCTCAAAAATCGAGAGTGAAATCGCAAACCCTAACTCCAATTAGGTCTCAATAGAATCGGAGTGGTTGTTGGCGGTGGCGAAGGAGAGGACGGAGGCGGGGGTGAAGGAGAGGACGGAGGCGGGGGTGAGGAAGATGATGGGTGGCAAAGGAGGAGGAGGAAAGAGAGAGTGACAATCATTTGAAAATTTGATAAATAGTTGAGGGCAATTTCGTCTTTTTACACAATTGAAATTGGATCATATCAGACTATATTTAATTTTGGTTCAATTCAGGGGTAGTTTAGGTATTTTCAGTATTTTCAGAGTAAAGTGTCCTTAAATGTAATTTAGAGTACCGAAAAAAGAAAAAAATGTAAGGTATGAAAGTAACAAAAGTGTATATTCAAGTGCACAAAAAGTGTCATTTTTCCTGTATGTAATTTGGGGCTTCGCTGCTACTCTTGTTTGTTCCTCAAACTAGTAAATAATCATTTTTTTCACTTAAGTACACTTCTTTATAAATATTATGAAAATTGCACAAAATTACAATTGACTACAATCTTCACAAGGATAATTTTACATATGTGTACTTGGAGAAATGATATCATCACGTGGATACATTTAAATTATTTCTCAACTATGTAGGGAACCAAAATGAAAACAATTATCACGATTAAAATCTTTGGTTTTGGTTGTCAAATGATGATTTTGCCATTTTATTGAATAAATGTTTATATTAATAGTCATGGGCATATTAGTATTCTCGCATAAAAATTTGAAAACACGGTCTTGCTCTTTTCTATTTGAATCGAGCCACATTGGCCCAGTCTGCTTTGACCGAAAGGTCCGATCACAAGACAAGAATAGAGCCAGACCCAGATCTGGTTTTGATGAAACCCGACGCTGGTGATAGAGACCCCACGGAAGACGAGTTGGATGCATGAGCCCGTCCCTTGCCGTCGACGACATCTTTGCCACAATCCCTTATTGTCGGAGATTAGCACCATACGAGAAAACAGCACCGGAGACGAGTCCGGTCAATTTCTCAAAATTGAATCGTTGGTGCCGAGTCTGATGGAGGGACGTTGACCCACCAGCTCAGATCTCGAACTCGATCGAATTGGTTGGAAAAAACTAGATCAAGTCGACGTCAAAGAAGAGATGCCGGTGACGGAGAAACCGGCACTATGTGCGACATGTATAAATCTGCAAAAATCAGCTATAGGCGCGACGCTGGCTGGCGATGCTTTCTGGTCAGACATGTTAACTTGGCTTGGCTCATTTGGCTAGACCATATTAGACAATGAATTAGCTATTTGGATCGGTTCAATTTCGGTTAGGTTAAATTGGGGTACACATTTGTAATTTAAAAAAAGGAAAATTCCACTTAGCCACTCCTAAATTTGGCCGAGTTTCACTTAACCCCTCTTAAGTTCAAAATCTACTTTTGGAGTTTCCTAAATATGCAAAAGTCTCACTTTGCCCATTTTCAATTAACTTCTTAGAAAATTCTATAAACTTTTTGTGAAATGACGAAAATACCCTTTCATTAAAAAAATTAAAAATAATAAATAAAAATGATTTTGAACTTTTTTTTTCTTATTTGTTTAAAAAAAATAAAGAATAAAAAAATATTTTAGTATTAATATTTTTTTTAAAAAAAATTCATAAAAAATAAAAAAACGATGTTTAAAAATCATTTAAAAATTTTTTAAAAAAATTATAAGAACAACTTCTTAAAAATTATTTTTACTACTAACAGAATTTTATTCTTTATTTTATACAATGAAAAAATTATATAAGAAAGTTCAAAAATCATTTTTATTAATTTTTTATAATTTTTTAATAAAAGGGTATTTTTGTCATTTTACAAAAAAAATTTAGCAGAATTTTAAAAAAAGTTAACAGAAAAGGGTAAAGTAAAACTTTTTCAAACTTAAGGGACTTCACAAGTTGATATTAAAGCTAAGGTGAGTTAAGTGAAACTCGGCCAAACTTAAGAGGAGTTAAAGTGGAATTTTCCCTAAAAAAATATGGGGGTAAAATCGTCATTTCACAAAAATTTACCAGAGTGCACAATGATAATTTTTTTTCATTTTGGTGAACTATAGAGTTAAAAAATAGATTGGTGTACTTACGTGATAATGGAGTTTCTCCAAGCGTACCTACGTGAAATCATCCATAAATTCAATAAACGAAAAAAAAAGGTTAATAATCACTACGGGTTTTAAGTGCACGATATTTTTCAGGGTCAAATTGTCTTCACGTATATGGAGAATTGTAATATACTTCTAAATGATAAAGAAAATAAGCTGTTGATAACAATCGGAAAAAGATAAAGGTCGTCGGCAAGGGCAGAGACATGAAAGGAGACGACAAGAATGATAGTGAAAATGTGTTTTAACAATGTCGTTGGCGCGAAATATAAGGGTGAGCAAGAACCCTTTCTTGATGACTCGCTTTTGTGGTTGATGATACAATGAGTGTCGTTTCTACGTGAACATCTCTCGGATTTCACCATGGTCAAAATGGGTCTTACTGAGGGAATATGTAGATAGATGATCTGAAGAAGAAGAAGAAGAAACTTAGATTGAAAGAGGCTGTAGAAAAATGACTCAAGCTTGTAATTGCATTGTTAATCCATTTTAGTAAGTTTCTATTTCTTGGACTTGTGTTAAATTGATTGATTGGAGATTTGAGGATTGATGGTGGGTTTTGAAATTAAATGTTGAGTTGAGATGTTGAATAGAGATTAGAGTTGGTATTTGATGTTTGTGCATGAAATTTAAATTGGAGGTAGATGGTAGATTTCTTTGATAATTGATTATTGTTGTGTAAATCGAAGTGTTTGATTGTGATTTTAATTGTTGACTTTAGAATAGATATTGTGAATTGGAAGTGAAATGTTGTATGTTGTGATTATTGCGTGGAAATTGAGATTGTTCATGTTGTAATTATTGAATCCATGGTATTTGTGAGCTAATTATGTCATTAAGGACTTGATCCAGTGGGGCTTTGATTGGATTTATGTATAAATTGCATGATTAAGGCTTAGGAGGACAAGATTGAGAATCCTAACCAAATATTTTAATGCCCCAATACTCGGGTAGACTTGGTGGTAATTCAATTTAGGAGGAGAGATCATAAGCATTTTACCTAGTGAATTAAAGAGATTGAGGACACAGGTCTACATCCCCGTTTGTTTATAGGAATAGATGGGTACGAGGGCAACTAATATAGGGGACAACACTTAAGGTAGGTTGAGTGTTAAGCCCCTTTCAATGTAATTATCACAATCTCGACTTAAACTTAATATTAGCCATCTTGGAGAGTCAGGTAAGTAGTTAAACCCTTGATGACCTTGTAAAGTGCATTTCAGGTAAGAGTCGCATTCAACACGCCTCTAAAATAATTTAAATTCTTTAAACCAAATTATGTAATTGGGCATTTTCTTTTGACGGTCTATGGGTGCTCAAGATCTACTAATACAATTATTTGAGTGTTAATCTATGAAGTTCTTAATTGGTTGGGATCGTGGAAAGTGGTAGAATTTTTAGTAGTTTTAATTTCAAAATCTTTGTCTATGTTTTGTTTAAACCATACAATTCTAAATGCACGGGCTAATGTCAATTGGCTATGACCTACTCGTGAGATCAATAACTTGGACTTTATTTATGCCATGTATATAGTTCACTATCAGTGCACTAGTCATGCATACATGAGTGAGAAGTTGGCTAAAATTTTCTCCCACCAACATATATTACCTAACACCCAATTAAGGTGCTTGTATTTTTGTCATACTTTCATAGCCTGACATATAGCTTCTGCATGTTCCATCTGAGTGATCTTCTCCATCTAATCAAGACAGATTGGGTAAGGTGTGTTGGCTACCCCGTCAACTCTCGACTTGAAATTTGCCGTCCCAATACTCTTTTTCTCGAGTTTCCCTCAAAATTGTCATGTTTCCCTTGTTCTCATCAAAACTCTATTAAAGATCTTGTGTTACCAAAGTGACTAAGACTACTCAAAACCAGGACGAAATCAATTTTAAATACAAAGTTATGCCTCGAAATTAAGGAGGCTAAAATATTTTTGTATCATTGACCAATCCGGTGTATTAGGAAGAGATGTCTATGTCTTGTCCCCGACGGAATAACTAGTAACTTGAAAAAACAACTTGTGATATATATATATAGATAGAAATATGGGATAATTCCAGGTGGTTGCAATTAGAATTTGCTATTTTTTACCTGGGTACACCTAGAAAATTTTTTTTCACCTGACTACGCTTAGAATGTGCAAAATTTTCATTTTGCACTTCACCGTTAAGTTCTGTCAAAGACTATTAGTTTTTCGATCATGTGACTTGCACGTGATCCAATTGTTGTAACTTTATGACCAAAATACCCTTTGAATTGCAATCCTTATATTTACAACATCTTATATTGTTTATGCATTATAACTTGAGTTGAAGAACGAAGAAGTGGAGAACGAAAAAGTGGTGTGAGTGCGCGATGTCGTCAAGCAGATGCAGCGACGAAGGGGAGGACGTCCGGTGCGACTGCGGGATGAGAGCGTCGGTGCGGACGTCGTGGACTGTTCGAAATCCTGGGCGGAGGTTTGTTGGATGCGGAAAGTATACAGTAAGTCATCCAAATTTTGATTTACATCTCCAATTTCGAGTGGATTTGTTCATAAGTAGAAGTAGTTTATATGAAATTAGGGAATTTTAGTCTTGAAATTTAGTTTAATATGGTATATTGCAATTATTGGTTAAATTTGGAACTAGGGTTTTGTTGAGCTGATAAAATTAGGGTTTGAAAATTCGGGTTACTGGAATTGGGGTTACTGAGATTTGACAACAAGTGTTGTGAGTATGATTGGCATAATTAACTATGATACTGTTAACTATTTGGTTTTGAGTTAATTTTATGTATTTTTGTAGTTAAATTTATGCAATTTCTGATGTAATTGATACACATATGTGTTTGTTTTGCACATAATGGTTTCAAATGCAGCTATTTTCAATGGGTAGATCCGGAGCCTTGTCAATATGGGAGGAAAGTGGTACCTGATTTGTATCAAAGACTGAAGTCTATGGAGGCAATTACCAATGTTAAATGTCTACAATACAAAGAAGAATTGGATAGATTAAGAAAATGGAATAGATTATTAATGAAAATGTTGGTTTGTTGTTTATTTGTAGTAGGTATTTTAGTATTTAACTAGTACAATAAGTATGAACATGATTTGTAATGAGTAATGTAGTTTGAACTTGTTTTGATTAACATGATTGTTGAATGAGAATACAAGTATTGTAATTTTGAACTTTGTTGAATGATTTGTCTAGTGTTGAATCATAAGTGAAAGTTATTGTTGAACATGATGTGAACTTTGTTGATTGTTGAAGTCTACTGTTGAATGATTAACAATAAGTTTGAACTTGTTTTAAGACTTTGTAATTTTTTTTCAAAAAATTTGGCAGAACTTCTCTGCATTTTTTTCCATAACTTGTTATTAACTTGAATCATAAGCGAAATTGTACAATACAAGTCTTTTGCAATACAAGTCAATAAGTAAGAATACAAATTCATAAGCGAAATTGTAAAATACAAGTTGTTGAAATTTAACAAAAGAGCAGAATAAAAGCTAAAGTTTACTAGCCAAAAGCTACTGTCCAAACCATCAAAATGACAAAATCAAGACATCCAAGCTACTGTCCAAAGCAGGTCCATCAAACAAAAATATGGGGGACCAACATAAAATTCCTTGTCCCCTCACTATCAATAACCATCATAATATTCACATTAAATACCAAAAGAAAGTAGGTAATAACAATAAAACATCACATGGGGCAGAAACTTCATGGATGGCTGTGATAACCAGATCCAGATCCAGAAGGGTCTTTGCTCTTTCTCCCTCGCTTGACTGGTACTGGTGGTGGTGAGTGCCCTCTACCTTTCTTCCTCAAGTCTGGAGTTGTTATGAAGATACCCTCATGTTTGTGCAAGTTCTCCCACTGCCAAATGAATAGCAAATTGTAATGATTTTCAAGGTATGTATGAAATTGAAACAAATTTGAAAGTCTATAAGAGTTGTAAGTCTTTAAACCTGCTCCTGAGTTGTATGCAAGTGAAGTTCCTCCTCTACCGATTCAAGAGCAGATATGGTAGGCCTCACCACTGGAAACTTTGGAGGCCTTTGTTGAGCTTTAAGCATGTTTGCCATCCTTTCTTCGGCTACGCGTTTCTTCTCAGCAATCTTAGCAGGTGTGCACTCTTGCCCTCTTTTCTTCGCACTCATCAGGGCACTGGCCACTCTTTTTTTCTCCAGCCTTTTTTCAGCAACTTCCAGCCTATTATCCATAATTTTGTTCCGCTCTTCCTCAGTCGTGTAGTGTCCACTCTTACTTCATTTTCCTTTGCCTTTGCTGTTTGAACACTCACCTACACCTCGGGCAGAAACAATAAATCATTTAATTAGAAAAATATATGGCAGAAACATTTTGTTTCTTAAAACATTAATTAAGAAACATATATGGGCAGAAACAATAAAAAGAATTTAATTAGACATATATTTGGGCAGAAACATTAAATCATGAAATCAGAAACATATATGGGCAGAAACATTAAATCATGAAAGCATGAAATCAGAAACATATATAAGCAGAAATAATATAAAGAATTTAATTGGAAACATATATGGGCAGAAATAGTAATTACCTTTACCCTTATTGCCTGAAGGTTTTGTTTTTGCAGATTCTCCATGATCCTTAGGATCACAAGACCTCGAGTTATGCTCTTGCTTGTGACATGTTGCACAAAAAAGCTTCCCAATTTGCCTATTTCCCTTGGACGCTTCCTCATCATGTTATGTCGTATGTTTCTTCCTTCTAACTCTAGGCCTTCCAGGTGGTTTTAAGTGAAGGAATTATTTGAGGGTTCCAGACAATTAATTTCATGCCCATACAAGAAATTAACCTCAAAGTTCCATGATTAAATACGGATCTTGCATGATCATGAGATCTAGACTAGATTAAAATTTAAGTTTTACCTTGAATCAAAATCTCCTTGTTACTAAATAGGATTTAGTAACCTCTAAAGATCGTCCACACAGGAAGAGCAATTCAAAGGATACTTGCAACGAACCTTGCTAGAAGATCGAAGCAAGCAAAACGGACGGAGCACGGGGAGGGGAGGGGCCGGCCGGTTCTTGGCAGGGAGAGAGAGAGAAGACGGCTAGGGTTTTCCAAATTAATTGTGTAATTTTCAGATCTGAAAATTTCCCTTTTATAGACCTTAATCGGGCTTTTAATTAATTAAAGGCCTTAATGGGCTTAAAGCCCAAAGCTCTTAATTAATTGTGTAGAGAAGCCCATTCTGGCTAGGCCCAGTTTAGCTAATTTAATTAAATCTATTTAATTAGATTATAATTAATTAGTCCTGCTAAACCGTTCTTGATTCCGGTTTAATCCTAAACCGAAATCGGTCTAAACCGGTTTAATCCAAAACCGGATTTTGTCTCTCTTATGATTCCTCCATATGAATCCATCCGTTTTACTCAACCTAAAGTGTGTGACCCTCTAGGCTCACGACACGTCGGCGGACTGGCAAAATTACCATTTTACCCTTTCCATCATGAGTGGCCTCTAGCAAGACATCATGATTACCCAACGCTTGTGATTATCGAGATTTCGACTTAACCTTGTCGTTCATGAATCTATCCTTTTATCCTCTTGATATCTTTGACAACCACGAGGCATAGACAAGTCATCCTCGTTCTATTGTCCTGTTTCTTGATTCTGAGTTTACTGAATTATAACTGATACTACGTATCGTCTGCATGGCCATGCTATTGTATTTCAGTTGTACTCATCAAGTGGCCTAAACTGATATCTGCTCACACGTCTGTATGAGGGATAAATCCTTCAGCGATCCATCTAGTCAACTTATGTAACTTGTGATCGAGCCAATCACAACCGTTATTGTAACCCTTTTACAGGAGACGTTAGACTGAGTCAAACTCGTCACTCATTACATATTGACCTCAATGGTCCTTCGGTCTGAGGATGTGATTTCATGATCCGACATATGAGTATGTTCATGACTTTGTCTATGTAACATACTCATGATTCGGGTCGTCCTATATCACCCCTGACTGGTGATACTATGACCTAACTCTGGCCCCCCTCTGGCCATGATCAGTAGAGCGTGATCATTTAGAGTTAGCCTCATACCGATCGCTTCTTATGAAGCTATTCTGATCGGGGACTGCTTAAGTAAGATTTTATCTGATCTGTAGATCTACTATTATGTGTTGACACATCAATAATACAAATCAAAACATATTTAAGATATTACTACAACACTTAGTAATATGAATGCCGATTTTTATTCAACGAATAATCTTTATTACAAGATTAGATTGAAAATACATTGTGCTAGGGCACAAATCCCAACAGTCTCCCACTTGCCCTAGACCCAATTGGTATTCCAATCTAAACCCATTCCCCTGACATGTTCCTCATGCTTAGGCTGCGGTAGTGCCTTAGTTAAGGGGTCAGCTAGATTATCATGCGTTGAAATGTAGCTTATCTCTACTTCGCCTTTATCAACCATCTCTCTGGTGATGTGATACTTTCTCTCGACGTGCTTGGTCCGGTTGTGAAATCTGGGCTCTCTAGCTAGTGCAACGGCCCCTGTGTTGTCACACCTTAAGCTCACGGGATCAGACGTTCGCGGCAGTACATCTAATCCTCTCAAGAAGCTCCTGACCCACACCGCTTCTTTGGCTGCTTCCGACGCAGCTATGTATTCCGCCTCCGTGGTGGAGTCGGCTATTGTCGCTTCCTTAAAGCTTTCCCAATTGAAAGCTCCCCCATTCAACATGAACACATACCCACCTTGAGACTTAAAGTCATCTGGGTCTGTCTGAAAACTAGCATCAACATATCCAGTGACGCTTAGCTCTCCTTCTATCCCACCATACATTAAGAAAGCGTCATTTGTTCTCCTCAGATACTTGAGGATACACTTGACGGCAGTCCAGTGATCTTGGCCTGGGTTAGACTGAAATCTGCTGGCACAGCTGAGGGCAAACGATACGTCAGGCTTCGTACATATCATGGCATACATGATAGATCCCACTGCCGAGGCATACGGGATTCCATTCATTCTCTTAAGCTCGGCAGGTGTTTTAGGACACTGTTTCTTGCTTAGCTTAATGCCATATCTTACCGGGAGGTTCCCTTTCTTAGAGTCAAGCACCGAGAATCTTCTCAACGCCTTATCTATATAGGTGCTCTGACTTAGACCTAATATTCTCTTGGATCGATCTCTGTAGATCCTGATCCCCAGAATGTAAGCGGCCTCTCCTAAGTCCTTCATGGAGAAACACTTCCCTAACCAAGCTTTGGTCTCAAGCAAGGTTGGGACGTTATTTCCCATGATTAGTATATCATCGACATACAGCACCAGGAACACTATGTTACTCCCACTGCTCTTCTTGTAGATACAAGGTTCATCTGGATTTCTGATGAACCCGAACTCTTTTATGGCTTCGTCGAAGCGTAAGTTCCAACTCCTGGAAGCTTGCTTCAATCCATAAATGGATCGTTGCAGCTTACACACCTTTTCGGGATGTTTAGGGTCGACAAAACCTTCTGGCTGGGTCATATAGACATCCTCCTGCAAATTCCCGTTAAGGAATGCAGTTTTGACGTCCATTTGCCATATCTCGTAATCGAAATATGTTGCAATGGCTAACATCATCCGAATTGACTTAATCATAGCTACTGGCGAAAAAGTCTCATCATAGTCCATACCTTGGACTTGACGATAACCTTTAGCAACCAGTCTTGCTTTGTAAGTCTGAGGCTTTCCGTCCATATCTGTCTTTAACTTAAATATCCACTTGCAACCTATGGGTTTTATCCCAGGTGTGCTGTCTACTAAGTTCCAGACTTGATTGTCTTTCATGGACTTCATTTCCTAATCCATGGCATTCTGCCATTCTTTTGAGTTGGGACTGGCCAAGGCTTGCTAAACTGTTGCAGGATCATCCTGATCTACAACTATCAAGTCATTACCCTCTGTGGCTAAGAAGCCATATCTGACTGGGTTTTGACGAGATCTTTCAGACCTCCTTGGTCCTACAGGAGTTTCTGTTGGATTAGGACTTGGATCATTTACCTCATCGGGTACCTCTACGATATCTGCTGGCTGTTCCGTGTCTTCTCGAATTTCTTCAAGAAGCACAGGACTCCCACTGGGTTTCTTGGATAAGAATTCTCTTTCCAAGAAAACCCCACCTCGAGCAACAAAGACTTTGTTTTTCTCGGGTTTGTAGAAGTAGTACCCCATGGTTCCTTTGGGGTACCCTACAAAGACACACTTATCTGCCTTGGGTTCGAGTTTATCACCAAGCAATCGCTTGACGTAAACATCGCACCCCAAGATCTTGAGGAAAGACAACTTGGGAGCTTTCCCTTGCCATGCCTCAAATGGAGTGGTCTCCACTGCCTTTGTAGGTACTCGATTCAATATGAATGCGGCCGTTTCTAGGGCATGGCCCCAGAACGATATTGGAAGGTCGGCGTGACTCATCATGGAACGAACCATGTTTAGCAGGGTTCTGTTCCTCCGTTCGGAAACACCATTCATCTGAGGGGTTCCTGGCGGGGTTAATTCTGAGAGTATACCGTTATCCCTTAGGTGACTGAGAAACTCTTGATCCAAGTACTCGCCACTTCGATCGGAACGAAGTGCCTTTATACTTTTACCAAGCTGGTTCTGTACTTCATTCTGGAATTCTTTGAATTTATCAAAGGACTCCGACTTATGTCTCATTAAATAGACATACCCAAACCTACTGAAATCGTCGGTAAAGGTTATGAAGTATCTGAAACCTCTCCTGGCTTGTGTACTCATGGGCCCACATACGTCTGAATGTATTAGGCCCAAGAGATCACTTGCCCTTTCACCTAAGCCGCCAAAAGGCGCTTTTGTCATCTTGCCCATAATGCAAGATTCGCATCTCTCGATTGGTGTGAATTCAAACGGGCTCAAGAGCCCACACTTATGAAGTGTCGAGACGCGTTTCTCGCCTATGTGGCCTAGACGACAGTGCCACATCACTGTCTGGTTTGAGTCATCCGATTTTAACCTCTTATTTACGTTATAGTTTGAACTGTAGTTAGTGTTATCAGTATTTAAAATATATAATCCACCAACCATAGATGCAGTGCCGTAAACGATATTATTTCTTGATAAAGTAAACAAGCCATTGTCTATGGCAAATACAAAACCAAGTTTGTCCAAACTGGACACTGAAATAATATTCCTACAAAATGTAGGTACACATAAGACATCGTCCAAAACTAATACAAGCCCTGTGGGCATCCTAAGACTAACAGAACCGATAGCCGTCGTTGACACCGAACTGTTGTCTCCGACTCTCAGATCCCGCTCGCCTTTCCCAAGGAGCTTTCTACTTTCCAGAACCTGCAGATTAACACAAATGTGAGATTCTGCTCCGGTATCAACTACCCATGTATCTGAGAAAGTAGCGTTGAGATTATACTCAACAACGTAAATACCTGATTCAGGTCCTGAAGGGTGTCCTCCCTTCGGCAAGCTCTTCACATAATCCTTGTGCTGCCTGCAATCCTTCTTCCAATGACCTGGCTGCTGGCAGTAGTAACAGACCACCTCTGAGGTCGAAGTGCTCCCTTCGGTTCTAGGAACCGCTTGGATTCTCGGACCTTTTGGTGCCCTTATCTGCCCAGCTAGGTTCATTGGCGCCTTACCCTTACCTGACACTGTTGATGTCTTGCCCTTCTTGGAGTGTCCTGGTGACTTGCCATTAGGTTTGCCAGCTCTTTTGAAACTGACAGGCTTATTGACCATGAGAACCTCAGGGGTTTTGCCCTTGAGGTCTTTCTCTGCTGTCACCAACATTCCATGCAGTTCCTTGATGGTCTTTTCCATATTATGGAGATTGTAATTGGTGATCAAATCTCCATAAGCCTTTGGAAGCGACATCAGGACTATGTCTGATTTTAGCTGCTCCGTGAACTTATGACCTAGACTGGCCAAGCGATCAAAGAGCCGCTTCATCTTAAGGACGTGTGGGCTAACTGCCTCTCCAGCGTTGAGTCTGCAATAGAATACTTCCCTAAGAGTGTCGTATCTTTCGACACGGGCATTCTTTTGGTAGTATATCTTGATTTCCTCCATCATCTCCTGGGGTTCTCCCATGAGATGCATGAACTGGTCCTGGGTCTCATTTTCCATGGACCCGACCATGAGGATGCCAACGTCTTGTCGATCGCTTTTGTATTTCTCAAAAGCATTTTTATCGGCATCGCTAGCATCATCAGCAGGCTCTACTAAAGGCTTGTCTGTAAGGATATACTCATGCCTGTCATACTGAAGTGCAAGCTTCAGGTTCCTCTCCCATTGCAGGAAGTTGGTCCATGTCAGCCTGTTATTCGACAGAAGAGACTTTAAGGCTTCACTGCCAGAACGTGTTGATTTGGGTAGCGAAGTTGCCATCTAATCTATACATGAAAACAAATTCGATCAGATTCTTAATTAAGTTGAAGTAAGAGACATTTGACTATGAACATTTCTGATTCTTGTTTCTGAATCTAAACCAAGATCTCCGCATACCCAAAACTAAAGTGAGTTAATCTCATCGCCCCAGTTTTGGACATTGGAGTAGGACAGTCCAGTCCTTTCACAATTCCATGTGATTCTTGGCTAGGGCTTATACATTGTGTGTATACGACATTGCCCTATATCTGATACCCTGGCTCAGATCATCTGAGAATCGCAGACAAGTCAACCAATTTTCAACGCATGGTCCAATCTGCATGACTACTACGCTAATGCGCACACACCCATGCAAACTGGTCCATCTTCTATTAGAACCCTTTCTCATGGATCCACGAGAACTAATCGAAGTGATGAAAAGTGGGCGGTATCTAGCTTGACTTGAAATTATTTGCCTTTTAAATATTCATTATCACTGATCATAATTTGATCCTAATTTGAATTTATCATCTACAAATCCATGTAGAGATAGTTAGCCCGAATTAAATCCTAAATTCGGGCTAACTTAGCAATCATGTTGCAAACACCGTGTTATCAAACAATCATGTTATCAAACAAGCATGTTATCAAGCAAGCATATTAACTCCAATTTTATCTTGATTTAAATCATAAAATACGGTTTATTTAAACCGTTTCTTAAACCGGTTAATTTCTGAATTAAATCGGTTCACGCGCTGGTTTATCGAAACCGAACCGGTCTGAAATTTTAATTAATATTTGCTGAAAAATTCTGGATTTTTTCTGGGTCGGATCTGACCCAAATCCATCTGGTTTGGCCGAACTAAAATTGACCCGAGGGCCAATTAGGGTTCGGCCAAAACCCTAGCCGACAGGGCTGGCCGCGCCGTGGCCGACCAGCCCGTGAGGGCTGGCCGAGGCGGGCCGCCTGGCCGGATCTGGTCGGGCCGAGGCCCTTCCCTGGCTGGAGCCAAGAGGCTCGGCCAGATCTGCCATGGGCAGATCTGGCGGCCTTCCCGGCTGGCCGATCGGCCCGTGGTTTGGTCGGGGTTAGCCTCTCGGCTAGCCTCGGCCTTCCACGGGTCTCGATCCCGATCTCGCTTGATCAAAATAATATTTTTAGCAATATTAAAAAAATTCCAGCAACTAATTCATTAACCAAAATCATAAAGTTTGCAATTTTCCAATTCACAATACCGAATTAAATTGCAAAATTAAATCTAGCCTATCATGCTCGAATACAAAATCATGCATAACCAAGCCTCTGATACCACTGAAGGAATTATTTGAGGGTTCCAGACAATTAATTTCATGCCCATACAAGAAATTAACCTCAAAGTTCCATGATTAAATACGGATCTTGCATGATCATGAATTGATCATGAGATCTAGACTAGATTAAAATTTAAGTTTTACCTTGAATCAAAATCTCCTTGTTACTAAATAGGATTTAGTAACCTCTAAAGATCGTCCACACAGGAAGAGCAATCCAAAGGATACTTGCAACGAACCTTGCTAGAAGATCGAAGCAAGCAAAACGGACGAAGCACGGGGTGGGGAGGGGCCGGCCGGCTCTTGGCAGGGAGAGAGAGAGAGAAGACGGCTAGGGTTTTCCAAATTAATTGTGTAATTTTCAAATCTGAAAATTTCCCTTTTATAGACCTTAATCGGGTTTTTAATTAATTAAAGGCCTTAATGGGCTTAAAGCCCAAAGCTCTTAATTAATTGTGTAGAGAAGCCCATTCTGGCTAGGCCCAGTTTAGCTAATTTAATTAAATCTATTTAATTAGATTATAATTAATTAGTCCTGCTAAACCGTTCTTGATTCCGGTTTAATCCTAAACCGAAATCGGTCTAAACCGGTTTAATCCAAAACCGGATTTTGTCTCTCTTATGATTCCTCCATATGAATCCATCCGTTTTACTCAACCTAAAGTGTGTGACCCTCTAGGCTCACGACACGTCGGCGGACTGGCAAAATTACCATTTTACCCTTTCCATCATGAGTGGCCTCTAGCAAGACATCATGATTACCCAACGCTTGTGATTATCGAGATTTCGACTTAACCTTGTCGTTCATGAATCTATCCTTTTATCCTCTTGATATCTTTGACAACCACGAGGCATAGACAAGTCATCCTCGTTCTATTGTCCTGTTTCTTGATTCTGAGTTTACTGAATTATAACTGATTCTACGTATCGTCTGCATGGCCATGCTATTGTATTTCAGTTGTACTCATCAAGTGGCCTAAACTGATATCTGCTCACACGTCTGTATGAGGGATAAATCCTTCAGCGATCCATCTAGTCAACTTATGTAACTTGTGATCGAGCCAATCACAACCGTTATTGTAACCCTTTTACAGGAGACGTTAGACTGAGTCAAACTCGTCACTCATTACATATTGACCTCAATGGTCCTTCGGTCTGAGGATGTGATTTCATGATCCGACATATGAGTATGTTCATGACTTTGTCTATGTAACATACTCATGATTCGGGTCGTCCTATATCACCCCTGACTGGTGATACTATGACCTAACTCTGGCCCCCTTCTGGCCATGATCAGTAGAGCGTGATCATTTAGAGTTAGCCTCATACCGATCGCTTCTTATGAAGCTATTCTGATCGGGGACTGCTTAAGTAAGATTTTATCTGATCTGTAGATCTACTATTATGTGTTGACACATCAATGATACAAATCAAATCATACTTAAGATATTACTACAACACTTAGTAATATGAATGCCGATTTTTATTCAACGAATAATCTTTATTACAAGATTAGATTGAAAATACATTGTGCTAGGGCACAAATCCCAACATTAAGACTCTAGGAGGTAAGACTTTAGGGGTTTTCAACTTAGGCCAGTCATCCATATAAGGAACGAGTTCTATATACCCACAATATATTGAGTTTTAGGCCTCACCAGTGTAGTATTTGTTCACATGATCAACATGATTTTCTCTCTGATAATAAATTGCATGAACAACATGTTTGCATGGAATTCCAGTTAACTTCCAATCTAAACATGAGCAAGTTTTCTCACTCATTCTCACAATTGCGCTCTGTCTACCCCTTTTGACCTCAAACACACCATTCCCACATGAGTTGGCAACAAAATTTTTACCAGACTTCTTAATTTCCTCTAACTGGTCTAGTATTCCATCACAAACTGTATGTCTATAATTTTCATACTTCCCTACTCTCTCCACAAACATGGTAGTCATCTTCTCAAGAATAAACTTACACAAATCATATATAGGTAAATGTCTACCATCGTTAATTCAAGCATTAAAACTTTCACTCAAGCTATTAGTTTGAGTATCTGACCTAACACGGGGAGTAAAGAATGCCTTACACCAAGCTTGAGGTTCCCTTTCCTTCACCCAGTCGTGAGCGTCCGGATTGAAAACCCTCAACTCCTCCATCTTTTCTGCGAACTTGTCCTTAGTTCTTGCATTCGATAAGCCCCACAACATCTTCTTCAATCTAGGACACTTGAACTTGAGATAGAATTTCTCATACAAGTGCCTGATACAGTACCGGTGCTCTACTTCTGGTATCCAGTACTTGAATAGTTCAACCAAACCCTATGTCAGAAACAAAATTTTAGTCAGAAACCTAAAATTTACATAGGGTAATATTTAGTATAAAAGGCTAATATTTATATATAAAGGCTAATATTTATTTTAGTTTAAGTCATATAAAGGCTAATATTTATATATAAAGGCTAGTATTTAGTGTAAAAATATGAAATCTAATACCAAACTTAAAGTCAAGTACCTTTTGTTTATCAGACATGAACACCCAACCCTTTTTTAAATTTCTCCCGTAGTCAGCAAAAAACTCTTCCAGAAACCACTTTCAAGACTCTTTATTTTCTTGCTCTACTAATGCGAATGCCAACGGAAACATTCCGTCGTTGGCATCCCAACCAACAGCCGCCAGCAGCTGACCTCCAAATCTCCCTCGTAGATGACACCCGTCAATTCCGACTATCGGACGACAAGCATTGATGAAGCCTGTCTTCTGCACCGCATACCTTATACATTGACAAACATGGATGGTCAGTATAATGATTAAGTAGATAAATAAACAAATACCTAAACACGTATGTAAAGAAAGAAAAATCACCTTATATAAATTCTATGGAATCGCTCAACATAACCTTCACCTTCAGGGTTCTTGTACGTTTCTGTCTTCACAACCGCCTTGCTGCCAATGTCAGACTTCTTTATCATGTGAGCATAAGTCAACAACATATCGTATTGCATGTCAACATCACCGGTTAAGATCTCTCTACCCTTATGCAAAGTCCTATATATGGATGAAGGTACTCTTTTGTTCCTTCCCTTTTGCATTCGACTTCACATCTGCAGCTTCAACTTCTTCGTCTTCTTCTTCGTCTTCATCTTCATCACTTGGTTCATCTACAAGGCCATAAATTATTTTTTGGCCTTTTTGATTAAACTGAACTTGCTTCACCCAGCGAGGTATCTCGTGATCTGGTTCTTTCTCCACTCCTCTGAAAAAT
This sequence comes from Geranium rotundifolium, assembly GCA_963920655.1. NCBI lineage: Eukaryota > Viridiplantae > Streptophyta > Magnoliopsida > Geraniales > Geraniaceae > Geranium > Geranium rotundifolium. Next base: position 19,841,345 of record OY987320.1, on the reverse strand, counting down.
GAGAGTCTGTCTCATCTTCATTGCTATCAAGCCTCTCTTCGAAATCGAGATCGTCCGAGCAATCCTCTTCAGATACCTCACCCGGTACTGCTTCATCGGTTTCTGCCTCATCGGTTTCATTTCGTGTTTCTGCCTGAACATTTTCCTTCTTAACAGGTACTACCTCACCCTCTTCATCATCACTTGAAACAATGCAAGTTGTTTTAAATTTTTCCTTCAGGATTTTTTCCACATTGTCAGATCTTTGTCTTCTATAGCCTTCCTTGGGTTTCCAACCACAATGGCCATCGGGTACAAGTAGTTGCCTTCGGGGAAATTATTGAGATTGGTCCCGGCCCATTAACGATGTACAATGGGGGAACCTCGCCAATGGAGTATGATGCTAGAATGTCTTGAACCTCCCATTCACTGTCTATCTCGATGAAGGATTTTGCTGGTGCCATAGTTGGTACTTTCCAAAATATCTTACTTGTTGGGTTGTAGCCTAGATTTCCCACAATGGCCTTGAACTTCCCAACAGAGCATTCATCTTCATCAACTATGAACGGTTGTATGCTACCCCCACTGTAAACCATCTCGGGTTTTTGAAAGTCACCCCCGTGGTAAACTTCAAAAACCCTACATTTTGGAGGGGTAGGTATAAAAACATACCGATTTCCCTATGTAAATCAGTGGGGGAAAACATTCAAAATTATACGAAACATAGAAAACTTTTCAAACCCTAGGTTACTAATCAGACATTGATTTCTAAAATCGAGTTATAAAAACCACAAAAATCGATTTTGTAATAAAAAACAGACAACCTAGGGTTTACAAAATCAAAGAACCTAGGGTTTACGAAATCAAAGACAGAGAACTTACTTCACCCATGCTCGTGCCGATAATCTCAGCAAAGAAGATGGTGTTCTTCTTCCTCAAAACTCTTCAGCTCAGGTCGCTCTCGATGCTCCAACTCTTCAGCTCAGTTGCTCCAACTCTTCTCGCCTCAGAGCTCTCGGTCCTCACTCACTCACTCAAACGTTTGGTATGACTAAGAACACTTGGAAGGAGGACACAATCGTAGTCAACGACAGTGGGGGTAATTTTTGTCTTTTCGTATCATTTGAGGGCAAAATCTTCTTTTCATATCACTTTAACGGAAAACTTGACAGAAACAAACGGAAAGTGCAAAATGAAAATTTTGCACATTCTAAGCGTAGTCAGGTGAAAAAAGTAATTCTAGGTGTACCCAACTGAAAAACAACAAATTCTAAGTGTAGCCACCTGAAATTATCCCTAGAAATATTACATCCATGATAGGATATGGATCGGGTATGCCCTTATTCGTACTCGTATCCACTTACTTGAGCGGGTATCCATATTCGTTCAATTATCCCTTCGTTTATCGGGTATCCGATATGTTTAATATCCAGTGGATATGAATAAATTTTCTTATCCATATCTGTACTCGAAAGTAAATATATAATTAATTAAAATTTAAAATAAATGCAACATGATAAAGTTTTTCAAGTTATGAAACACAATAAAATTGAACTTGAGGCTACGATTGAACGTTAAAGAAATTGATTGATTTGGAAACCAAAAAATAAAGAAACGTAAGTATAAATCAGTTTATACTTGAGACTATTAATAAAAACTACGTCTACCTCTTATTGGAGAAGACCACAATAAACAATAAAGAAGGTAGTAGATATAGAAAAGACTACATTTTGCAATATCAATTGTTATTTTCCTTTTTAATTCCGAAACGTACGTATAGGGGTGTAAACGAGCCGAGCCGAGCCTTAATTAGACAAGACTCGGCTCGTGAAAAAAGTGTTCGGCTCAAGCTCGAACGAGCTTGTGCAACTAAACTCGAGTTCATTTAAAATTTAGATAAGCTCGAGCTCGGCTCGATTCACTTAATTTCCAATACAAATATTCATTAAAAATAAAAATAAAATATACAATTCATTAAATATTAAATGAGTCAGCTCGTGATTGGCTCGACTAGATTTGTCTCGTCTAATTTTATCATAGATATTCTCCAAAATTTTGAAAATATATTATTAAAAATATATAATTAATTAAGGATTAAATGATTCGGCTCGCGAGCATGTCAAAGCTTAAAAGTTCAGTCTCGAGCTTGGCTCGTTTATTAAACGGCTCGAGCTCGATTATAACGAGCCCGAACCAGATATTTAACGAGTCGAGCTCGAGTGGCTTGTTGAAAGCTCGGCTCGCTTACAGCCCTACGTACGTATACGAGATTGTGGGTGGGTACATATGGTATTGTTATTTTTATTTTAAATACTACGGATATGGATACGATATGTGTAAGATATAGGTCTATCCGTACCCGATGAAATATCTGTAAAAATATTCGTATCCGTGTCCATATATGTTCGCCTTCAGATATATCTGTTCCGATCGGATCATGTACATGAATATCCATTGGATATGAATTTTTTTGTCATTTCTATCCATTAGAAGCTCATCATTAATATTTAGGATTAGACAATTATAAACTCATATTCAGTAGAAAAGGCAGAAGAGAGTTTTAAAATCGAAAATTACAGTGTAATTAACATCATGAAAAATAAGATAGTCTCACAAAAGGATAATAATTAAGCAGAAATGACAGATTGATACACTCAACAGATTACGTTTCTAACTTTGATACACCCAAGTTTGTCTTTGCCATTTCTGCTCACTCGATTTGCAATTTTTTTGTCACGTCAGTAACAAAGTTAGTTTTTTTCATGAAAAGACTAAAATACCTCTATTGTATTTCAAATTTTCTAAGAGATGCCATTTGTACAGTATTGTTAAATTATATTATGTTTCCTATATTTATGTTTCCTTTCTCACATATATTAGGGTTTCCTATTCTATTCCTATTGCCTTTATAAATAGAGGTCTCTTGTAATTCACAACACACATCAATAATATATCCCTCATTATTTCTATCATGGTATCAGAGGTATAATCGATCCTTGGTCAAATCTCTATGAATTTACCGCTTTGCCCACTCGTCGATGATTTGTGATTTTGACAGGTGGGCGAGGCAATTCAAATCTCAATCTCTAGCCTATCGCTTTCGCAAACAATCAACTCGACAATCTCTGCCAACATTATTTACTGTGTTCTCTTTTGTCTACTTTTATACTCCTCTCTGCCGCTCCCTCGCTTGCTCACGCGCGGAAATCCCGTAAGTCAGAAATTCCGTAAGTTGAACATCCCGTAAATCAGAAAAGCTATCTCGTATTCCGGAAACCGACACGTGTACATCCCCGTAATTTGGAAAGTTATCCCGTAATCCAAAAACCGACACGTGTACATTCCCGTAATTCGGAAAGTTATCCCGTAATTCGGACACCGCATGTGAGAGGAGATCATATGACATATGGCAATCATTGGGCAGCTGCTATCTCGCCATCAGCCATCAGACATCTGGCAATCATTGGACATATGCTATCTCGCCATCATCCATCAGACATCTGACAATCATTGAGCATTTGCTATCTCACCATCAGGCATCATGCATCTGGCAATCATTGGGCATATGCTATCTCGCCATCAACCATCATGCATCTTCGGGCATCATGCATCCGCCATCGGCCGTGAGCGGCGCACATCCTTCATCCTCAAACCTCACCACATCACTTCGAAGACATTCTCGGCAACCGCAACCCTCGCCACAACTCAATACTATCAAGTTTCAAACTCAATTCTTGTTTCACCACATTGAGTTTGAGGGAGGCTGTTAAATTATATTATGTTTCCTATATTTAGTTTCCTATATTTATGTTTCCTTTCTCACGTATATTAGGGTTTCCTATTCTATTCCTATTGCCTCTATAAATAGAGGTCTCTTGTAATTCACAACACACATCAATAATATATCCCTCATTATTTCTATCAAGTAGCTTTCCTTTTCTTTTTATATATGAACCCATCAGGTTATTTTTCTTCTTTTGGTCTACCATAAGTAAGGCCATTGTGGATTCCAAACCCTAACACATATTAATTAGATGTCCACTAATCAAAACCCATTGAAAATAGAAGTTCAACCTTATTTGAATCTCGGTTTTGTGCTTTTCCATTTAGTGTTAGATTTGAACGAAATATTGGTATGAAAAAGTTGGCAATTAAATTTTGAGCATTTTGAAATTTAAATCACTGAAATCGAAGTTTTCTAGAGATAGATATGGCAAAAATTTGAGATGAGTGTTGAAAACGAATTGCAGTGGGCTGGAGGTTGATGATGAAAAGAACGACGTCGTTTGAGTTTTTATTTATGGTTCTTATATATAAAAAGTAAGAAATTGACAAACACTTGGAGTTGGTTCAGTGGTTGGCCATTTCTATTGCACCTAGTCGGTCACGGTTTTGAATCCAAGGATATTTTTGTTGTTTTATATTAACAGGGAAGAAGCCAAAACGCCATTGACTTTATATTTTGAAAAAAACTACCCTGCCATAATTCAAAACAATAACCTCTTGCAACCAAAGCGTGCTCACAACCACTAGTCTAAATTGTGTTCACCATATATCTGGATTTTTTTACATATCTTCGCCTACAAAAGTCTTATTTTAGTAATTTAAAATTTAAAATTTTCGAAATTTAATTATCAACATATTAAAACCAATATTATGGTTAGATATAATACTAGTTAAAAAAGAGATTCAAATTTTATTTATTCATAGATTCGGGGATACAAGTACTAAAATTGAGATTCTTGTGTTGGTGAGTCGATTGAAGGCTAGATCCACGACGTCGGGATCTAGATTTGCTCAGGTAGAAGCTCCATGTATTGGTGAGTTTAGGCATGGAATCAAGCACGTCACTCCTAAATTGATTTTGTATTGAAAATTTGAAATGTAATGAGGGACATTTAAGTCATTCACCACAAAATGAAATGAATGATATATACAGGGACATTTATGTTATTTATGAAATATTTAAAAAAAACTCAGAAAGTATTATTTTTTTAACTCTGTTAGTGATGAGACAAAATAATTGCAAATTGGGTAAGCAGAAACGGCAAAGTCAAATTTAATATTAAAGTTGGAGTGTATCAATCTGTTATTTCTTTAATAATTAATTGACATAGAAAATATTTATTAAATAGAAGTTTGACCAAAAAATCCAAGTGGAAAGAAAGAAGAAGAAGGAGATAAAAAGGAGAAGAAATGTGGAAAGAAAGAAGATATACTTTAAAGAAGCATTCCATATCTAATACTAATAATATCTTCACCTCTCTCTTCTTCTTCTTTGTTGTTTCTTCTACCTCCACTCCATCACTACCTGCAACTAGCATTAATCAATAATATCAAAATGTCATCATCCTTTTCGTACTCCTCAGAGCAGCTCTGTTACGTCCGTTGCACCTCTTGTAACACTCTACTCGCTGTATGTATCCATATCCATCACTTTCCATCTCTTTTTTATCACAACGTACAGATGCTTATTATATATCCAGTGAAGTGATGACGAGATTCATATAATATTAGTACTATTGTTGTTGTTATTTATGTAGGTGAGTGTTCCTTCTTGCAGTAGCTTCATGAAGAGTCATGTGACTGTCCGATGCGGCCACTGCACCAATCTTCTTGCCCTCAACAATATTATGCTCTTTCCTCCTCATAATTTCCATTCACAAAATCTCCTGGTACCCATTCATTTATCTATACCAATATAGGGTTTCTAAATAAATTTCAATCAATTCATCAAATTAACTTTAGAATACGTTAAGAGTTCTTGCTCTACTTACCTGATATATATTGGCTCAATTTTCCGAAATAAACCTTTACTTTATCATGTCCACAACTTCTTAGGGTTGCTCTAATTTATATATATCCAAAACCTAATTTTATATGTTTTCTTATTACTATTATTCTGTCCAACTTCAGGAGCAGATATGCAGTCCCTCATCCAATCACGAGCATAATTACCCAAATGAATTGCCGGTTCGAGAAGTCCAAGAAATACCTGAACCAACCCTTTTTATTAATAGACGTGAGTTCGAGGATAATTATATATCATTTCACTTCACTTTTTCATATACAACAAAGGTTAGCTTTACGTGTGAGTTCAAAGTCTCACATCGGAAGATTAGTGGGTTATGAAATTTATATAGACATTGGACTTAAAATTAATAAACTAATCTTTTGGGTCAAATGTGTCATCTAATGTGTATGTAGGTTTTTCTTGGGTGATACTCATGGGTAAGGCCTAGATCTCCCCATCAACGATATAAGAGGTTTGGTTCGGTAGACTCTCTCCTGGCTAAGTGGGTCGGATACTCCTATGCCCGGTAAGACCAGGACCATGATCGACTCTTCTCATGGTGAGGTCTAGATATGATGAAAATGACTCTTGTGAGATAGAGTAGACCGAGTAAAGGTTGGGCTTAGAGGGGAGTCAACCCGATGTGATGATGAGATTCAATATGGAGGGGAGATTATTAGATTCACATGTGAGTTCTCACATTAGAAGATTACTTTGTTAAGGTGTGTCAAATGTGGACTCTAATCTTTTATTGGTTGATCCTCTTGGTCAATACTAAGATCTCCCCAACAATCACTACACCATATTGTCTTGACGCCTGCGCACATAGAGAACGAGCGCAGGCGTAAGCTACGGTAAGAACAACGCACACTCTGTGTGCGTAGTCATAAGGTAAGGCAAGAACTGCACACTTGAAAGTGCGCAATCACAATCTAAGGACTGCGCATATACATGTTCGTGCGCAGTTCGTAGGGTTTGACCAAAATTGACCGACCGTTGGCAACGATCGAATGTATAGCCGTTATATGAGACCGTTGCCAAGGATAACTGCGCACTTCAGAATGTGCGCAGTAAGAACTCCCCACTGCGTACTTAGCATTGTGCGCATTTATTTTGTTGTGACTGCGCATGTGTATATGTGCGCAGTTGTTATCTTGTAACTGCGCACTGTTATATATTTGCGCGCAATTGTTAGCTTCTAACTGCGATTTACCAACAGCGTGTTAACAACTGCGCACAGTGCGCCATCCTTACCTAATACCTGCGTTTTTTGGCCTCCCGCATTCGCGCTTTGTGCGCCGTACTTGTGACAAAACTCTTGTAGTGAATAAATGCTTCTACGAAGATTAGAACGTTTTTATCATAATACATTTCCATTTATGTATCAATTTAAATTTTTAGGTGGGTTGAAATTCTTATATGGTATTAGAGCATGAATTTTATATAATAGTCTGTTCAAATAAATATGTTTTATTCTATTTTATTTTGTTACCGAGTGTCTTGTAAACCACTTTCATATATAGAGTACAAAAGTTGTGTTTACATGCAAGATTGAGATAAACGCGGGACCAAAGATAATTATAAGACCATTCTCCGACCCTAAAAATACCAAACACTCACTTCTTACTTAAGTTAAAAGGGCTGGTTCTGTTTTTTGTTTGTTGAATTTGAATAGGAGCTAGTTTTTGCAGCAAGTGTCAGAAAGTTGGTGACAATGATGAAGTGATGATTATGAGAGAGAGAGAGAGAGTGATATTGATCAGGACCACGTACGTACACACACACACACACATATATATATATATATAAGCACGATCCTTATAAAAAGAAAAACAAAAGATATATATACGATGATGATACTAATAATTAATGAGTGTGCGTACACAGCTCCAGAGAAGAGACAAAGAGTCCCCTCTGCCTACAACCGTTTCATCAAGTAGGTTTCATTTTACTCTATAATCAATCAATTAATGACCACTTAATTGTAATTAATTAATCATATATATATATGAACATGTTTATATGCATTATTAATTAACTGCAGGGATGAGATCCGACGAATCAAAGCTGCAAATCCAGACTTAAGCCACAGAGAAGCCTTCAGTGCCGCTGCTAAGAACGTACGTCACAATTCCATTTCCCATTCTTGTTTTTATAAGTAAAAAGGTATGGTGGTGAATTGTTTAGTCATAAAGTACAACTTGATACGTGTAAATTATACTTCATATATAAAATTTCACATGGTACTCATGAAACCTTAAATATAATATAGTGTAGACCCAATCCCACTAGTCTTTCCCGTTCAATTCATACATAAATGAGTTATGTTCAGTAGATGTATAATTACAAGTAAAGTATAGTGAGTGAGTGCTATTAAAATATAAATTAAGTCAATCATATTCGTGTTAGAGATATATAAGAGAAAACATTTACGTACACTAAATTATTTATATTTTAATATAGACCCAACTAAATTTATTTTTATATTTTTATTCTTCTCATATTTAATCGCAATAAACATTTTAAAGAACTTTATTTGGATTAAGTAAACTGAAATGGACAATTAAAACTTTGGTGTAGCCAAGTGTTATATATGTCCCTTGTAATGTATGATTAGTTTCAAAAAATTTCAATTTTCTTTTATCTTCCAACGTTAACATTGAAATTCGTTAAAATTTTTACGTGTTGTAAACAGTGGGCCCATTGTCCCAGCATACAGTTGGGACTTATGTCTAATCAACCCGTGAAGAAAACCAGAATAAATTAATGCGTTGCGGGAAGGACTAAGCTACAAACCATTCTTCCTCTACAAATATTAGAACGGTTTTTGGCCATAAGATGGTGAAAACGGGTGGTAAGGATTGATACGATGAAATATAAACAAAAATGGTCAATAAGGATATTTGCGTCTTTTTTATGCATTTAATTCAAAATCTTCCTACAATTATGGGAGTGATATGGTCAAAGATTCTATATAATTATGATTTGAAAAACATATCTGCTCATTATGAAGAAAAGAACAAAAATGGCGAGCACTGCACACACCGTAGACGCATCGATGATCGACCGGAATTCAATGGTCGGCGATGAAACAAATCAGAAAGGTGAGTCGCTTTTACACGCCGGTTTCTTCATTTGTTATATATATCGATGACCGGCCGAGACTCAATAGTCGGCGATGAAACATATGAAGGAGGTGAGTCGCTTTTGCATGGTGATTTCTTCATATGTTATATGTGTATATATATATATATATACACATATATATACATGTATATGTATATATACATATATATGTATGTATAGATATCTATATATATATACATATATGTGTATGTATACATATATGTGTATGTATACATACATGTATTATACATACATATGTATGTATTATACATACATATATATGTATTATACATATATATATAACAGACCGGAATTCAATATTTGGCGATGAAACAAATTGCGGAGGTGAGTCACTTTTACACACCGATTTCTTCAATCTATTTTATTGACTTTGGAGTGATCATCTTCGTAATATTTTGTTGATTATGGACTAATCAATCTTCTACTATTTTGATGATTTTGGAGTGATTGATCTTCTATTGTTTTGTTGATTTTGGAGCGATCAATCTTCTTTATGTTTTGTTGATTTTGGAGTGATTAACCTTCGTTCCAGTTATGTTGATTTTGGAATGATGAATCTTTGTTTTCGTTTTGTTTTGTAGGATTCGAAACGATCGGTGTTTAGTCTCCAGAGTAGGGACACCTATTTTAAAATGCCAAACACTTCCAAAAACTGTGTGGGAACCAAAACCTGACATCAACAAAGTGAATGAGGCAAAAAAATATTTTGATAATGAACAAATTAAAAAAGTATCGGTCATGAAATTAATTAAAAAGTTATGCGCATGAACAATTTCTTTTTGTTCATAAAAAAATTGGTCATGACACAACTTGTGTTTATTCATGAAACTAATTAAAAACAAAAATGAAAAATATCATGGTCATGAAACAAATTAAAAAGTGTTGGTCATGAAACAAATTATAAAATTCTGGTCATGACACAATTTTTTGTTGTTCATGAAACTAAATAAAAATTCTGATCATAACACAATTTCTTGTTGTTCATGAAAATAAATGAAAGTTTAGGTTGAATTGTGATAAGGAAAGATAATTATGGTTAGAGATAATCACGAAAAATAATTATAGTCTTTAAAGATAATTATAGTTAGAGTAAATCAAGTTGTGATTTAATTTGATAAATAAATGGTAAAAGAAATTACATATATAACCTTCTGACCACACAAATTGTTCAAATTGTGGGGTGATTTCGATTAAATTACTTTGACTTGCCATCAATTTATTCTATGAATCGTGGCAGTATATAAATTGATCGGATGGATAAGATGTGTTCTAACATTTATATAGAAGTAGTGAGTTTTTACCCGATTACGACCCATGCATTGCAGGTACTTTTTTGTAATAAGCTCCTCAACTTTAACCACTCTTTTTATATGTATATTTTGGTTCATTTGTGTAGGAATGAGAGGAAACAAGAAAGAAAGATGCATGTATTCTATGCTCCTCCCACCAGTGTGGGTGTGGCTGTTTAAGTTTAAGGTTATTGATCTCTTGTATGTTTTTGTTTTTGTATCGTACTTGTGCAATATTGTTGTATCCTAGGTATCATATTTTATTGAAGTCTATCTCTAGAATCTTTGGTTGCACTCATGAACCATGGTGTCTAGTCTTATGGATATCAAATTATTTTGTTCTTTTGAAAGTTTCTTTATATGCTCCTTTATATTGATTTGAATCAAGTTTGAACGAATAATTAAAAAGAATATTTGTTAATGTTTAATGGCATTAAACACTCATTTCTAACAATTGCAATCGATATACACACCAGGGCGGGACAATGGTGCGCAAGTAATGCCTAGCCGGCAACACTTTTGCCAGGAATGTCTCGACGGGAATGGGAGACACCTTACCCATTACCCAATGCAATTACACCGGAATGGGGTAAATAGTTCAAAAATCTTAATTCATATACCAATCAATCAAGAGAATATACACCCTCTATCAGTTTTTTTATTTGTAACGGCGCACGCTAACAGCGCCGTTACAGAGGATTTGTGCGCCGTTACAAACTGTAACGGCGTAGAAAAAGGTTTGTAACGGCGCCGTTATCGTGCGCCGTTACAGTGTCGCCGTTACAGGCTGTAACGGCGCACAACGCGCCGTCTGTGCGCCGTTACACCCTGTAACGGCGCACAAAGGACGTGCGCCGTTACTAACGTTGACGGCGCACACCATCACTGCGCCGTTACAAATGCTACCGTCACCGTTTGTAACGGCGCACTCCGTGTGTGCGCCGTTACAAGCTGTGACGGGGCGCAGACGGTGTGCGCCGTCAATAATTGTAACGGCGCACAGACCCGATGCGCCGTTATAAATGCCGTCAAATTTGTAACGGCGCACGCTTTTTGTGCGCCGTTACAAATAATGCAGAATAATAAATAAAATTAATTTTTTTAAAAATTTATTTATTTTATTTAGAAATGAATATTGAATTTGAAAATAAAATTATATTAATATTTAAATTGTTGAATAAAATATTTAATTTACATAAAATCTATGAGGACGGGCCTCCAGGATCTCTAGAACTATTCGGAGGTGGAGGTGGAGGGGCGAGATTAGGGTTGAGTAACAGCAGCTGATGTTGGAAGTACTGGAACATCTGCTCGGTATGCTGTTTCTCGGCGGCGGCTTGCTGTTTTTCGGCGGCGGCTTGCTCACGTTCAGCTTGACGTTCAGCGCGAAGTTCCGTGAGTTCAGTCCGGAGCTCCGCAATCTCCGCTTGACTACCGTCAGAGGAAGTCGAACGTCTTCTCTGTCTCGGCGGTGCCTCGTAAGCACTCCCGCAACCCCGGATGCGTCGTCCTCTGGAGGGTTCTATGGTAACTCCTCTGGCAAGCTCGATCTGGCGAACATGGTCGGCAGCTTGTCGCATGACCTCATCCTCTTCAGCGTCGGTCATCTTGTTCAGCGTTCCATCCTCGTTGTAGTTCGCCTCGTCATTCTTCCAATCCCTAAGCGCACTCTTAATGTAAAGCTGCAAAAAAAATTCGATTAATATAATAAATTTAAATATCAAAATATTAAAAATATTTAAAAAATATTGAAACTTACAAGCTTCGGGTTGAGTCTCTCTTCCTCCTCCTGTGCATCATCACCAGGCCTAGGTAAGACCTTGTGAGCCTTCAGTAAGCCCTCCAACTTTTTGGGGACCTCCACTTCCCCAGCCGCCGACATCCTCTCCCAAAGCGCTCGAAATGGGACTTTACCAGTGTGGTGATTTAATTTGTTCTCGCTCCTCCGAATGGCACTCATTTGAGTACCAACATTTTCCTGGAAAAAAAATCGAAGTAAATTCACATGATAAATAGTAAAAATTCAAAAAAAAAATTAAAGTAAAAATTAGTAATATACCTCGTTGGCATCGAAAAATTAGTAATATACCTCGTTACCTCGTTGACTTCTTCCCTTTCAGACTCTTGGGAATCCCATTCCGGTCCAATCTAGTCGGGTCGACGTAGAGCTTGTATAACCGCTTCATGTTGGATTTTCGCTCCTTGTAAGCGCTTATGGCCGCCTCACGAATCCAACCCCGTAGCTCAACCGAATCGGTCACTTCAAACAAACGCTGAAATTCACAAATATGACGTGAATATTTTTAATACGAATATTTGAAAAAAATTTAGAGTAAACGTTGAAATTACCCCGAAACTCCTCCAAAACGCCTGGAACTCAGACGGCGGCAAATCCCCAAACGTCTGGTAGGAAGCATCGCGTTCCCGAGCGAATTTCCCTATAATCGTCTTCACCCTATCGGCCGAAAGGATTCCTCCTGCGACACGTGGTCGGCCGTTTTCCCACGTCAAGAGCAACGGACCTCCGTTCGCCTGAACTACTCTCTCATCGTCGGCGATGTTGATGTCGATCTTTTGGTCCTTCTTTGCCCTAGCTTCCCAGCTCTTCGTGTTCAGGCAGTCGACTTCCACCTTGTAGTCGAAGTACAGCTCGTACCTCGGAATCTCTCTGTACTCGAGAGGAAGGAGCCTCCACTCGTTCAGCGGCAGTTCGGACTCATCCGGCACAAAGTCCTCTTCGGAGGGTCCTGCGACGTCTCCGAGCATCTCCTGGAAACTCCGAGGATCCGGGACCTGAAACTCCCAGCCCGGATAAGTCGGCTGAGTGGGCTGAGTCGGCTGCGGCGGTGACGGAGTGTACATCTCATCATGTACCTCCGGCACCTGCGAAGCCTGGAAAAATGGAATGTCCATGGTGGCTCGCCTAGGTGCCCTAGCCTTAGGTGCCTTACGTCTAGGCTCCATTATCTGTAATTGACCGAATAAGACTTTTAAGGTCAATTTGACCGAAAGAATAGGGAAATTCAGCCGAAAATGCCCGAATTACCCTAAGGGGCTAATTTTTTGTGAGTTTTCCAAAATTGCCCCTAAGGGGCTAATTTTTTCCACAATTCCAAAATTGCCCTAAGGGGATAATTTTTTTCAAAATTCCAAAATTGCCCCTAAAGGGCTAATTTTTTGTGAGATTTCCAAAATTGCCCCTTAGGGGCAATTTCTTTCCATATTTCCAAAATTGCCCCTAAGGGGCAAAATTTTCATAATTCCCAAATTGGCCCTAAGAGGTAATTTTTTATATAAATCCAAAATTGCCCCTTAGAGGCTAATTTTTTGTGAGTTTTCCAAAATTGCCCCCAAGGGGCAATTTTTTTCATAATTCCGAAATTGCCCCTTAGGGGCAATTTTTTCATAATTCCGAATTTGCCCCTTACCCTAAATTTTTTTCATAATTCCGAAATTGCCCCTTAGGGGCTAATTTTTTTCATAATTTCCAAATTGCCCCTAAGGGGCAAATTTTTATATAATTCCAAAATTGCCCATAAGGGGCAATTTTTTCATAATTCCCAAATTGCCCCTAAGGGGCAATTTTTTTTATAATTCCAAAATTGCCCCTTAGGGGGCAATTTTTTCATCATTCCCAAATTGCCCCTTACCCTAAATTTTTTTCTTAATTCCAAAATTGCCCCTTAGGGGCAATTTTTTCATAATTCCCAAATTGCCCCTAAGGGGCAATTTTTTCATAATTCCCAAATTGCCCCTAAGGGGCAAAGTTTTCATAATTCCGAAATTGCCCCTTAGGGGCAATTTTTTTCATAATTCTGAAATTGCCCCTAAGAGGCAATTTTTTTCTTAATTCCCAAATTGCCCCTTAGGGGCAATTTTTTCTTATTTCCGAAATTATAATTTCGACATCCAAACATAATTTCAACATCCTAACATAATTTCATCCTAATTCAATTGCATAATTTCAACATCCAAACATAATCAATTGCATAATTTCAACACCCTAAACATAATCCTAACATGCAATATTTGTAAACCAAAATCCTAACATCCTAAACATAATTAATTGCATAATTTCAACACGCTAAACATAATCCTAACATGCAATATTTGTAAACCAAACTCCTAACATCCTAAACATAATTACAAACCCTAAATTACACGAATTAGGGTACTTACCTGAGAAGGGGCGACGACGGGGTTGACGGCGACGGCGGGACGACGGCGACGGCAACTGGACAGCGACGGCAGCAAGAATCGACGACGGCATCAAGGAAGAAAGGAGGAAAAAGACGCAGGAGGAAGAAAAAGGGTTCTGCCCAAATTTATCTGCGATATTTGTAACGGCGCACGTTATTGTGTGCGCCGTTACAAATTTTAGTGTAACGGCGCACATGGGCTTGTGCGCCGTTACACCAAAATTTTGTAACGGCGCACCCTTTAACGTGCGCCGTTACAAACCGTAACGGTCAGAAATCGAGCCGTTTCTGACCGTTGTCTGAACCCAACGGTCAACTTTTGCAACGGTCAACATATTTGTAACGGCGCACATGGGTATGTGCGCCGTTACAAGCGAAATTTGTAACGGCGCACATGTCCGTGCGCCGTTACTACCAAAATATTCGCGGGAAGTTTAAATTTTCGCGAAATTTACCCGCGAAATTTGAATTTTCGCGAAATTTCGCCGCGAAATTTGATTTTTCGCGTGGCGCCACTTTTGTAACGGCGCACATTGGTATGTGCGCCGTTACAAACCCTAAACCCTAAATTCACTACATTTAACCTAAAATCGATCGTGATTGATAAGTGGTCTTCCCGTGGTTTGATTTTCTTCAAATTTGTCCTATACCACGTATATGTAATTTCCAACTAATCAAACTGTTTCGATTCAAAATAAAATATATTAATCTACCGAACGTTTGATCATCAATGAGTTTAGGGTTTTTGTGAGTTTTACCTTCCTTAACCCTAAACTCATGCTTTCAACGAAAGTGGAATGTGTTGAAAATAAAGTTTTAATCCAACCGTACGGATAGGAGCGCAATGCATGTGTACTTCATATGCCAAAATTTCATTCAATTCCGATAATGTATGAACCTAGATCTAACCGGTCAATGGAAAGTCAACATTGTTGACTGGCCTATTTGACTTTGTGTAACGGCGCACATAGGCCATGTGCGCCGTTACAAAATGTTTGCGCCGTTCATATGTGCGCCGTTACAAACTGTAAAAAAATAATATTATTTTATTTACGTCGATCCAAAAGTTAATCCGACCGTACCAATTTGAGTGCAATGACTTGTTAGTTCATGTTTCATAATTTCATTTGACTATGTTCAACGTATGAATCTCGATCGGGATCGAAAACCCGATTTCAAAAGACAAGAGTCAACTGTCTGAATTTTTCCTAAGTGTGGATTTGTAACGGCGCACTTAACTGTGTGCGCCGTTACAAATCAGTAACGGCGCATGGTATTGTGTGCGCCGTTACTAAGCCACACTTAGGAAAAAAAATAGTTGAAGGTCAAATTGACCAAATTGCCCCTAATTCGGCCGGAATTGACCGAATTACTTTTTTAAGGTCAAATTGACCGAATTACCCGTAATTCGGTCGGAGTTGACCGAATTACCCTTTTAAAGGTCGAATTCACCGAATTACTCCTAATTCGGTTCGAATTGACCGAATTGACGGAATTACCCTTTGAAGGTGAAATTGACCGAATTACCCCTAATTCCGCCGGAGTTGACCCAATTACTCTTTTTAAGGTCGAGATGACCAAATTACCCCTAATTTGGACGGAATTGACCGAATTACCGTTTCAAGGTGAAATTGACCAAAATTTCCCCTAATTCGGCCGGAGTTGACCCAATTACTCTTTATAGATGATAGATTAAAAAAACCATTTATTCATAACCAATCAAACATGCATATACATATTAAGTATCAGAGTCGGCGGAATCATAATCTTCATGCCCTTCCAAATCGTTGTCATCGGTTTCTTCGTCGTCGTGCTCGGTTTCTTCGTCGTCGGGCTCGGTTTCTTCGCCTTCTTCATCGTTCTCAGATGGAGGTGCTGGCGGTGGATACCGGATTAAGTTTGTTAGGTCGATAGTGATACCACCCGGTGTGACGATGTCAATTCGATCTTCTTGGTAAGGTTCATCGACTTCAAACTCCAGGTCGTCGTCGTCACCGGCACGGGCTAAACTGCTCGGTTTATAGTGACCCCTATGCGACACGACGTTGACAACCTTCCACGGTCCAGATTTAGGGTCGTCGATATAGTATACTTGTTTTGCCATTAAAGTAAGGCAAAATGAGTTTTGTTTGTGACGATCTGTGGACGTGTTGACCGAAATGAATCCATTTGCGTCCTTTCTAACTGTCCGTTCGTCGTACCACCGACACTTGAATAGAACGACTGGCATGCCTTTCGAGTAGGTAAGGATACATACGTCCATAAGAACACCGTAGTAACATATGTCGTTTGCTTCAATCATGACCCCTAAATTTTGATTTCTCCGGCCCTGGTCGATTCTCAAGCATAAAAATTTGACGCCGTTAACAGTACACTGCGAATAAATGGCAGACGAACGAGAACCTCTGGATAGTAGTACCAACTCTCGTTGCCACCCTGGAGCACTCATCTGCACACGGAATATAAATGAGTTATCCCTAAAATTTGTAAATGGTAATTCAAGTTAACTGATGTCTATTACGTACAATTCTGCGCCACTCGAACACAAATGACATGACTCGATCCTGAAGAGATTTCCTAGGGTGTATTCGTTGAAACCCTGCACGATGTGATTCTACGAATGTATCTGCTTCGGCACAATTCTCAATCACTGTCCAATTCGCCCAGAACATCTCGGAGGTGCTCAATTTGTCGTTTCGCACCACGCTCTTAACTTGTACATGTGGGGAAACAACTGATAAGTTGAAACCTAGAGCTGGACTAACAAAACTTTCGCTGGCTGAAGTGGCGCGGTTAAGGTACATCTGAGTGAAGGTGACAGACTCGTGCATCAAGTACTGTTGGGCTATACAACCTTCTAGATATCGCGGGTTTCGCACACTTTTCTTGTACACGCCAAGTTGCCTACAATCGAATTATGAAGGTTAATGTCATATTTGATTATACAGTTCAATGGTAATTGGAAATGATATTTCGAATTCAAGGATCATACCGTTTAATTGGAAACATCCATGTGAAATGAACTGGGCCGGTTCGCAAAACTTGATCCGGGAGGTGCAGTAGAAGGTGAACCATAATTATACAGAATGAATGAGGGAAAATAGTTTCCAACTTACAGACTAGAACCACTATATCTTCCCTCAACTTTTTCAGGGCTTTTTTCCTCGGTTCCCTCGTGCACAACAATTGAAAGGCCTTGCCCAGCTCTGTTAATGCTTCTGCCACATAAGGCGGAACGTACTTCCGAATGACAAGGGGGAAGATACGTTGCATCAACACGTGACAATCGTGGGTCTTCAATCCGAGCAACTTTTTCTCATCGGGATTCACCTTACTCTTTAGACTTCCCGCATATCCAGAGGGAAACTTAACAGCTTTTATATGCTCCAGTACTTCCTTCCGATCACGACCTGCCACGCCATAAGGTGCATCTGGGAGCTCCCCGTCTTGCACCCATTGGTCTTGCCGGACACCCTGTTCCTCGTAAGTTCTCCTAGCTTTCACGTCATCCTTAGTCTTCCCTGCAATTCCAAGAACTGTACCTATGACGTTGTCGCATACGTTCTTCTCTATATGCATCAAATCCAACGCATGTCTGACTTTATGAGTTTTCCAATAAGGCAGCTCCCAGAAAATGCTTTTATGAGACCAACATATACGAACACCACCCCCTTTTCGTTTACTAAACTTCGGATGCAGACTAGGCGGTGGGTATTGATGACGTAGAATCGCACTGAGTACAGCAGCCCCTGAATGCCGGGTAGGCCTTCTCCGTGTCTCTGTCTTCCCGTTAAAGGCCTGCGGCTGAAATCGCAGCGGATGTTTCGGTGGTAAGAACCTACGAGCACCTTGGTAAGAGATTCTTGAGTTACTGTGTTCAGAATCGATCTCGTCCAAGCATAAAGGACATGCCTTATAGCCTTTAGTCTGGATGCCTCCCAACATTCACAAGCCCGGGAAGTCACTTATTGTCCACATCATAGCAGCCCACATGATGAAAGCCTCTTTCTTAGAACCATCCCACGTGACAACTCCGTGCTTCCACAGATGGTTCAACTCATCAATCAGCGGACGCATGAAGTTATTTAAGCATTTCCCCGGTGATTTTGGACCAGATATCAACATGGTGAGGATGTTATACTCCTTTCTCATAGCCATCGAGGGCGGAAAATTCAACGGGATAGCGACTACAGGCCACAAACTGTAACTCGGCGCATTAGGCCCGTATGGAGAGAACCCGTCGGTTGACAGCGCCAGCCGCACGTTCCGTATTTCTCCAGAAAATACTGGGTATTTAGCGTCAAAATGAATCCAATCCGCACCGTCCGATGGATGTACTAATATTTCATCGTCCTCATTCTCCCGCTCCCCGTGCCATCGCATCCACTCAGCCGTCTCTAGGGAAAGATATAAACGTTGAAGTCGAGGAGTCAATGGGAAGTACCACAACGTCTTTTTCGGAACTAATTTTTTTCCCACTTTCGCGTATCGTGCCTCTCCACAAACGCCACATGTCTGGAGTTGCGATTGTGTTCCGTAGTACAAAGTGCATCCGTACAAACATGCATCATATTTCACGTGTGGCAGTTGGATTGCCTTCATTTTCTGTTTCGCCACTGCATAGCTAGATGGATACGTATTAGGTTGGGGTAACGTAGAACAATAATCTTTGGCAACCTTGGTAAAAGCTTCGTCAGACATCCCGGTGCTCTGCTTGATGGACAACATCCTTAACATTGCTGCTAATGAAGTATCCTCACTATTTTCGTACAACAGCTTTTGCGACTCCGTCACCAACCGGTTGTATGCTGTCATGGTTGCCTTAACGACTCCCTCCTCGACTTCGGTTATTATTCCAATGTTCTGTTGTTCGTCCTCGTCCCCATCCTCGTCCTCGTCAATCCTTACATCTCTAGTCGGGTCTACATCATCCACGAGCTGATGCACAGGATCAACGTATACTGGATTGTTGTCCGACGTCGAACAAGGCTGATTCGTCGATGTTTCCCTCAAACTGATATCCCAATTCCGGCTCGAGCTAGCTCCTTCGGCTTCGCCATGATGGAACCACACATTATACGATCTAAGGAAATCTTTCCTCAATATATGATCGCCAATGGTCTCCATATCGTGCCAAGCAGAATTACAACACCTCGTGCATGGACACTTGAAACGTCTCACACCATCTCTTGGAGCGTTTTTCCTCGCAAATTTTACAAAACTGCTTAATCTTTTCATCCATTCCTCACTCATTTTTACGGATCCCATCCATCTCCGATCCATTCTATATATGTAATATATATAAATTCGGTTAACAATTGATTTACATAATATTGCATTATTTCAAAATATGTACGTACCTTCTAATTCACATAAATTACTTAATTACCATTGTTTGGTCATTTATGACCTTATTACCCCTAATTAGGTCATAAATGACCAAAATACCCCTAATTAAGTCCTAAATGTCGAACATACCCTATTATGGTGGTTTATGATCAAATAACCTAATATAATGTTATCATGCAAATAACAATTACGGGAGAATTTACCCTAATGTTATCATGCAATTAAAGGAATCGGGAGAATTACCCTAATGTTATCATGCAATTCATGGAATCGAGTAAATTATTTCATCAATTCCAAAACTAATTTAATAAATTTAACATGCAAATTATTCATACAAGCAAAACCATACAAAATCTAAACTTGGATCGATGAAATCATATACAAATTTGCAGTTATATGTAGTGCATTATTTAAAAATTTGTACATACCTTCTCGAGAGATTTGTCTGAGGGTGCTCGGGAAATTTTATAAATTTTCGAAATTACCCTTGTCGGGAGAAAAGTAGTTGTGAGATATGTTGTAGGAAAAGAAGGGAGGTTCTGCCAAGATTTATAATACATAATTGTAACGGCGCACAATAGTATGTGCGCCGTTACAAACGTCTAGTAACGGCGCACATACCAAGATGCGCCGTTACAAACGTCTAGTAACGGCGCACATACCAAGATGCGCCGTTACAAACTAACGGTAACAACAACGGCTCCATTTCCGACCGTTTTCCATAACGGCAACAAAATTGGTCAACGGTCAACACAATTTGTAACGGCGCACATATTGGTGTGCGCCGTTACAAATGTGTTCTATTAACGGCGCACTTTATGCGTGCGCTGTTACAAATGTAGGTTGTAACGGCGCACATATCTTTTGTGCGCCGTTACAGTTGCAAAAACTGATAGTAACCATTATATCCATTCCATCAATATAGTAATTATATATGCAACTAACACAAATAGCTTTAGTTGCAATAAACTTTTATTGCAAATTCTTTTTTTTTTTCTGATCGAAATCTATATTGATCAGCTAACAAATAAACCCAAAACGGCTAAATGTTAGAAATGTTACAATACAAAGACTGAAAAAGTGAGCAAATAGCGCCTAACAATTTGTTAATGACGACGTACAATATTATATTATTTTAAAGGCGAGATATTACAATGTCTGGCCGATTATGTTAGGCACGAGTCGCCTAACATTTTTCAAAGCACTCTTTATTTTACCAATGCATGCATGGTCACTAGGAGTAAGACATGTTCATCGATCAAACACGCTACTACTATATACAAACTAATGCAAATCAACCACATATTACCTAAAATGTGTTTTCACTTGTGTGTCGCTGACCACACTAGATTGGGCTTAGTGCGTTCAATTCTTTCTACATTAACTAGTTTGCTTCAGTTGCTTAAACTTTTGAAAACCATAACCTGTTTTAATTTGCTCTTATTATTACTCATAGAAATAATGAGGAATATATTATTGATGTGTGTCTTCTGAATTACAAGAGGCCACTATTTGAGACAATGTAAATAGAATAGAAAACTCTAATATACGTGAGAAAGGAAACATAAATATAAAAAAACTAAATATAGAAAACCTAATATAATCTACAACTACATATATTCAATTCAATGATGTTCAGTTGGTTAAGCATACCATCCTGCCAAACCTCATACCAGCTGCATTAAGCATGACTTATTCAAACACAATAAACACAAACACACAAACAACTAAAATATAATAATAATAGCTCCTCCGTGTATCAACTAAGACTCGAACTGGTCCAGAGACCAATGTTCGAGCAAGTCCCTAACCACTGGGGCACACACACTTAGTATCCTTTGAAAAATACTAGTCACTCATTTTGTAAACTTCCCTTACACGAGTGATAGTCGATAGATTTATGGACTCGTAATTTATCCTCCTTATATATAATAATAAATAAATTCATTATCTTAACAATTTTTTGGGTGCAAATTAATATAAGAAGTTCAAATTATCCTTATAAAATTATAAAATAATATATTTTTACGTCAATGCTGATAATTCATACAGCATATAAATTGCTGATATAAACCAATAATTCATTTGGGAGCTTCGTCAAACATTTTGCCAATAGGATATGGCCCATGAGTTATCTAGAGGCCCAAGAGAGTGTTTATTGTAATTTTGTGGGAATCTATCTTATATATAATGGGAATAGGGAATGGTTTTGGAGTGCGTCATTGATTGACATCTGGCTTTCTGCAGAGTTAATAATAATAATAATCTATATTTAAATCTATATTTATATTGTGTATAAGAAGAAAATGAGAATTGTATACGTGGCATATAAAACAATAACTTGTGTTTAGTGAATGTGGATGCAAACATACGGATTTGATGAATGCTCATGTTGATGCATGTTGATGATGAGTTGTGGATAATCACATCGGTTGACTTGCACATGTTCATTTTCTATATATATACAAGGGTGTTGAAGGATGGAGGCAGTGGAGTCATACAATTTTACCCAAAATTCACGCTTTTGTTCTCGAAAGAATTCTCACTCACCATTTGGGGTCCTCTGATCTTAGATCGACGTTAGCAATTTCAATGGCGTTTGGGAAAATTCCGATGGAGCAATCACGTGGTTGGTAGAGAATCTGAATGTTGCTCTTTACGATTCCCGGTCATTGGATTGTTCTTGCATCGATGGCACCATTTCTTGTTGTTGTTCATCTTTATTTTTGCTATAAATGGGGATGTTGGATGTTTGCGGGTTGTTGTCGGGATCTAATGCTTCTGATGTTTTAGATTTGCGATTGCGATTTACGAGTGTGTTGCGGTTCTTCAGTGCTTGAGTAAGGTATTGCTTCTTTAATTTCGCGTGTTGTGTTTTGAATTCTTTAATATAGTGTGTATTGTGTTCTAAGTTCTTTAATTTTGTGTGTGTTGTGTTTTAAAGGTTTTGTATTTTTATTTTGAATAATTCACTAATTTTGTGTGTTTTGTGTTTAAAGGTGTGTGTTGTGTTTTAGATTCTTTAATTTTGAGTGTGTTGTGTTTAGGTTTTGTGTTTTTGTTTTTAACAATTCACATAAATGATGTGGCTCTACTTTTATATTTTAATAAAATTCAGAATACATGACAAAACACAAGCATAAATTTTATACAATCTATATGTTGATTCATGCTTTGTCATTTATTTGCAGTAAATGTGTTGACAAAAACCAAAGGCGAAGCAACAAAAATGGAAGGAGAAGGAGAAGGAGCTGACCTTGAACAAGAACACGAAGTTGTGAGCTCCATCTCCAAATCTTTTTCCGCGATAGTATAACGTATTGCTTCTTTAAGTTTGTGTGTCTTGTGTTTTAAATTCTTTAATTTGGTGTGTGTTGTGTCTTAAAGGTTTTGAGTTTTTTTAAATAATTCACTAATTTTGTGTTTGTTGTGTTTTATATTCTTTAATTTTGAGTGTGTTGTGTTTAGGTTTTGAGTTTTTGTTTTTAATAATTCACATAAATAACCTGGCTCTACTTTTGTCATGTATAAATCTAATGAGTTAAAATTCAGAATACATGACAAAGAAGTATTCATTTATTTAATGATAAATGAAATATAATAATTATAAAATGTCAATAAAGTGTAAATAAACAACAATCTATATGAGTGCTTGCATCAATTTACCCAGCTAAAATAGATGTATTACTATTAAGGCATGTTATAGCAAGAAATATAGAGTTAGACCACATGTATTGAGTTTTATATGATGGTTTTGGTTTATTTTATTAATTTGTTGGCTAAGTCTAATTGTTCTTCAGCTTTTCTGTGGTTTTGGTCAATGATCGGTCAATTCAAACTGATTGTTAACAAAGTCAACATAGGGAAGTGGAATAAGTCCAATTTATGTTTGATGAAGCTATAAAGATGAGATTATCTCATCATAAGAAAATTAATTTGATGTTGATTTTGTCTAGATGTGTCATCGTTGTCGTATCGATTTTGGGCGGGAGACTGTCGGAGTCTAAGAATGGGGATTTGAGGCGGAGTTTTGAGGTAGACTCGCATGTCGAACCATTTGATTAGTGATTCCAGTTCTTGAATCTCTTTATCACTGTAAATAATGGATATTTTCTTGATTCTCTTTTCACTGCAAAAGTGGGTATTGGCGATTGTTTCTTGAATCTCTTTACACCGGAAATATTGAGTATTGGTGATTGTTACTTAATCCATCATTTGATTTGTTATTTCTAATCGTAAGAAAAATTGTCTACAGAAATGATGTATCATCCCACTTGTTTATTATTTATCAAGAAATTATATATTGATTTGGTATTAGTGGTTTTGCATGACAAACTTAAGTATATATCCAAAAGAAAAATCTTGAATTACCATTACTTGACTGTACCACAATAGAAACGGCTACCAACGACTTTTCCACATAGAATAAACTTGGGGAGGGTGGTTTGGCCATGTGTACAAGGTAATGTTTGTATTCAATTCTTGCAAACAACTATAGAAGAAATTTCTATATGACTGGTGATAGAGAATTTCGAAAGAGAACAACAAAATAGCGGTGAAGAGGCTTTCAAAGAATTCAAACCAATAACTCGATGAGTTCACAAATAATGTGATATGTGTTGCTAAACTTAAGCATATAAATTAAAAATTTTGTGAAGCTGCTGGGTTGTTGCATTCAAGGCAGAAAGATGCTTGTATATGATTTATGCTTAACAAATGTTTGGATTTCCTACCTTTTTGGCTTGGCTTCTTTATTTTCTCATACTCTTCTGTCTAAAAATATCATTCACTATTTTAAACCGCAAAGTAATATATTAATAGGGTTAAAAAGAATTTTCTTTTTGTAGATTCAATGCAAAGGAAAACACTAAATTGGCTCAAACCAGTAATATGTTACTAGATTACGAGATGAATCCCAAAATATCTAACTTTGGACTAGCTATAAGGTTTTGGTTTTGAGTATGGAATATTGCCAGTAAATTTTGATATTTTTTTACTTTGGTACTTTAATGGTAGAGATAGCGTAAGGGAAGAACAATAGAGGGTTTTATCATCCAGACCACTAACATAATCTGCTTAATGAGTTTTAAAATTATTTGGAACGACTGGGTTGACATCTGTCATTAAGGACTGCAATTGTTAATTTTTTCTTAATTTTTATGATAATGAAGAAGAGAGTGCAAAGTCATTTCACCAGTTACTTAAAAAAACATAATTGCTACGGTGAGAAGAAATGGAATGGGAAAGGAGAACAGTTATTCGATATTTTTCTAAAATCATACTTTTATTCTCATATGGTGTTTTCCCTTGCAATAATTGCACTGGATCAATGATGATGCAAGAGATGGGTTCAAACAATTGAGAGATTCTATTGGAAAGATAATATACCTCTTAAGGGGGCGTTGGCTCTCATGCACACGAGAAGGGCGATCAAATGGAAGACGATGAGTGGTCGGCCCATAAAGTGGAGGAGATTGATCAACAAGGTGAGGGAATGAGTCAGGAACGTTCTCAAATGGTAAGGGTCGGGCCATAAAGTGGAGGAAATTGATCAACAAGGTGAAGGAATGAGTCATGAACGTCCTAAAATAGTAATCATCACTCGGGAAGAGGGCGAGAAGGCATCTCAAAGTCCAGTACAGAACTCGGGCGATCAGGAGCAACAGGGCCAAGATGAGGCAGACACAATTATTGCTCAGGAAGTGGGCGGGAATGGAGGAATTGAAGTTACGAGAGCATTGGCTTTGCAATTATGCCGTGAATTTGAGGATATATTTCTCTTATATATTTATTGGTGCGATTGCAGAGTTTAGTAAAAAAATTGAGTTGTTTTACGGGACCAACCATCTTATTTTCCAAGAAAAATGTTGAGAATATCATAATTCCTTAATAACCATGCTTTTCTTTTTCTTATTTTCTTTTATATTTTTATTATGCCAAATGTACCGTTATTAATTCAAAAAACATATGTCTTCGTAAACATCAATATTTTATAGACAAAAAATGTCTGATTAATTGTAAACATTGTCACCATTCACTTATGTGAGCCTTTGCACCGTGTGAGTTTGTCCACTAAATATTTTACACCTGAGATTTCATTTGTATATGCGATATTTAATTATGGAATGCAACAAAACTTGAGTAAACCAAAATAGAAAGACTGTTATAACAATTTTTAACCATTAAATTATGGTGAGGTTAAACAATATTAAATTTAAACTTCAATTTTATAATAATTTTTATTTGGAGCCTTCCCCATGCCATAAATAAATTTTCTTGAAATTAAATATTTTTATTAAGAATCTTTTTCAATTTACTTTATAGGGATTAATTATTGACTCATGAATTTGTTATATAACCGAATAAGAAAGAACCAATTTGGTTATAATTTTTAATTGAGATTGTATATTTTTAATTTTTCCAAACTCTAAGTTTTAATTAGATTGTATAATTTTTTATTTCAAATTTATGCTTATAAATATATTTTATAATTTATTATTGAATTGTATGAAATAAAATTGTTTAGATTTTTCAATTCTAATTTCGTTCAAAAATCGGACCCAAAATAAAAAATAAAGTCCAAACGGTTTGGTACTGCAGTAAAATCAAAACCCATGGACTAAAGACCACAAAAGCAACAAATTTGAAAAAAATAATAATAGAAAAAAACGCCGCATGTCATGACTTTAGAGAGCCACGTGTATTACTCATTCACTACTTCCTCCTATTGCCAGATGTCAATCCCGTGAAAAGTCAGACGTCACCAAATAAAACACTCCATACTCATCTCCTATGCGGAGCTGAGGTGAAGTGAAGAGCGAGATGGGGATGAAGACAGGGAAAATGTTCTATTTTGATGTTTGATGTTCAATTATAGTTGACTGCCCAAGTCATAGAGTTATACTTTTGAATGGGCTTGGGCATGTGGTTGTGTTGAAATTGGATTTGTATTATTTGAGTTGGATTAAGTTGGGATTGATATTAAGATTATGATTTTATATTTATGGGTTGTGTTGAGGTTGGGGTTGGTGTGAGTTGGGAATAGATTAGCCAAAATATTAGGCAAACGTCTTCTCAGCTCTTTTATTTTCTCATGAAAATTTCTCATAATATGTACACAACTTTCTCACTCTTCTTCTCATCTCCACTACACATTTTCTATTTAATAGATAGATAACGAAATTTTGTTGGGTTGATATGTAACAAAAAATAAGAATTATGCAAATTCCGCCTAACCAAAACAACAATTCAATATTCCAAAATAAATATATTAATAACTATATAATCTTTTACGATCTTATCAACATAATTTGAAATTATAGCCCAAAATCATTTACATCCTTTTATCAATATCAACCCACAATTCACCGCCTCCGCCTCCGACACCTTCATATTCATATTTATAAACCAGAATTGAATAAAAATACATGATTCCATGGTTAAAATTAATTTTTAAGTTTAATATTCTATTATAGACAGACACGTAGACTCTGAGCCGTTTTAATTTGATTCTTGAATCACAAAACAATTTTATTTATTTTCTTGAATTGGATTGGATTGAAAGACTCCGAGCAAATCTGATTCAATTCTTGAACCACAAATAATCTTATTTATTTTCTTGAATTGGTTGAAAACTTATTCAAAAAAATATAAGAATAGTTGTCATTGTTTTTTTTTTTGAAAATATGTCTTTTCCAAAATATCTGAAAATGTCACTCCTAATGAGTCCGAATCCCACAACTTTTCCACCGAAAGTGTACGCCTTAAACTATATGAGTGTTCTCTCAAAAACGGAATAGTTGCCATTGTTAATATTTATTTCTGAAGCCAATTATTGTGAGGAAGATAGAGTTGTCTTGTGATGGCATCAAATTGGATCCAAACAACTTAAGGACCTATATATAAGGTGACCTTAAGCAGAAACTCGATGCTCGATGCTATATCCATCGAAAAGCAAAGGTTCCAAATATAAATTATCATAATTTTCAACTACTCCCTTTCTAGACTTATTTTGTTTCTCACAACTTCCAACAATAAGTACTCTCAATTAAAAGAAAAATATACATCATTATTCTCACAGTTGCATAAAAAAACTTCATGTATGATAGTTGAAGTTCGAGATTAGCATCATGGGAATTTATTTAAGTTTATTAATAATAACTTCTATGTATAGTTCACTGCTGATGATATCAATATGAATGCAAGCTATGAGTGGTTTGGCGTCACTGCTAATGAATTCCCGATGTTGTCTTCAAATTTTGGCCCTCCTTCACTTCCTAAAAGATCTAATAAATCCAGCAGTCCAAACAAAATGTCCAAATAAGGACATTCATGTTAAACCTAATAAACTATTTATACTAATGGGGACCCGTTGATAAGTTACAAATGATATATTACATGAAATCTCCTAAGTCTTAACCATCCCACCAAATAGGTAGTAGATTCATTAACTGTGAAATGTTTTCATGTGATGATGTAATATGTTTTCAATGCCAATAAAAGTAGCATATATAATGGTATTTAACAACAAAATGCCTAATAAAATGTGTTCCAAGCCACAATATCACAGGTACCCGTTGGTTTTCTTGGAGATGTGTGCTTTGTAGCAGTCGTATTGTTCGATATCGTTTTTTGTCAAAAATATAGGGAAAAAAATTTAAAAAATATCTATTCTCTAATTCAATAACATGTAAAAAAAGATATCAATACTGATCTACATTACACCACATAACTATATCAAAAATTATCAATTTTTGTCTTACTGTAAATAAAAAGGAGTATGGAAAAAGGACATATGGCTTAAGAGATTTTAGAGGAATCGATAAAAGTCCAAATAATCGCTTATGTTTATGGTTTTGTGGATTTTAAATATCTTAAATTCTTTGTTCAATGAATTTGGCCTTTCACTTATAACTAAACCCTTGCACCTATTCGTTATAAATTACTGGTCGAGGCCTCACGCTTCAGATTTGTTGCGATAAAAATTGCAGTCAACAACGACAACATCATCTTCTAGAAGGGCGACAGGACCATGCTCGCCTTCGCCACTCTATGTGCCGACAACAACCCTCCTTGATTTCATTTTCTATCGGAGTCGGCTCTGGCACCCTCTCCATTACCCTTCCTTATTATTTTCGTCAAAATCATAATATCCTCTCCGATCTTCGCGTCGTCAACGGTGGATATGGCGGCGGCGATAACTTTCTCTTGCTCCATGTCATGTCGGCGATGGCGACAGCGAATAGATGGAGCGTAGTAGGAGAAACAATTCTAAGGACCCGTTTCAAGCCTCTCTTTTGCATGAAGAAATCAATCAATCCTGTCTTTCTTCTTATGAATTATGTGAACCTGTTTCACATCACTCGATGCCGAGTCTAAGCGTTCAATAATCACGGCTCACTTTGGCTCGGTCATAAGTTAAAACATATTCTAACTTTACCATGTCGTACACTTTATTCAAACAACAATGCCGTACACTACACATTATTGTACACATAATTGTGAATAATAATAGTTTGAATTACCAACATTTAGAAGAAGAAAAAGAAAACTTTGTTTGTAATATAAGCGTTCCATAATCACGGCTCACTTTGACTCGGTCATAAGTTAAAACATATTCTAACTTTACCATGTCGTACACTTTTGTCAAACAACAATGTCGTAAACTACACAGTATTGTACACATAATTGTGAATAATAATAGTTTGAATTACCAACATTTAGAAGAAAAAAAAGAAAACTTTGTTCGTAATTATACTTTACCAAAATTTTACGGGTAGCACGCGCATCGCGCGAGCCCCACGCTAGTTGGTGTTAATTTGAGATCCTTTCTATTTATTGTTCTTATTGATCTTAAGAAAAATTTAATTAAACTAATTTAGAATATTTATTGTATACTTTATGGGGAATGTTAAGTTTAGTATGAAAAGAAAAATTATTAAACCCATCTCAAACATATTTAATTATCATCCAATAAAAAGGTCAAACATTTTAAACTCGACAATCTAAAATGAAAAAGATCCTCGTATCTAAATGGGGACTCGATATTTCTAATTTAACAAGTTGAAGCATCATGAGATTACTAAATCCGTCCAAACACACCTTATTACCATTTTCTCTTTTCCTCAAACGTGGAGAGCCCGTGTAATGCGTAATTCATTGGGGCTTTTTTAGCTAGTTGTAGGGAGTGAAAAAATGTAAAAACATCGATAATAATCACAAAAACACATAAACTTAATGCATAATTTTATGGCTGTGGATAAAATTCAATACCTAAATCATATGCCGCAGCAACTCTAACTACTTAATTTCAATAGCTCACCCTAACTACCTAAATTACCTAAAATCAATACACCATTTCAAGATTTAATAGGACACTTAACACTGAAAATAAATTCATATTACAAATAAATTGTTCAACTTTCTAAATATTATACCGATTTACACAATCATACGTGTCAGGGTCAATTTGAATCGTTAACGTCGTCTGCAGTATCTGATGCGTTCGTCTCTAATGTCTTTGTCGTCATCATTGAATATGTTTATGCCATCAATCTCATCATTGTCGTACTTTCCAAATTTTTTTCTACGCGTGATGATGTGTTATTATGAGAGAGTCAAATTAATACATAAAACACCATCGAATACGTGAGTATGTGTAGTTGTTTGCTCCTGATATAGCTCTTTAATCTCGTATACTGGACCTTTGCTCGTGTGCCTAGCGAGTGTCAAAGGGTTGTATGTACTAATTATGTAGAACACGTGGTTGACAATCTTCTAATAATGATTCTTAACAGGATCATCGACGTAGAATACTTGTTTCACCATTCTCGCCAAATCAGAATGAATTTCGGTTATAGCAATTTGTGGACGTATTGGTTGATTCAAGACAAGGGTTTCTCTTAATAGTTTTCTCGTTGAACCACCTACACTTGAAAACGATGACCGACATCCCTTAAGTGTAAACGATTTCAACAACTTGTAGGAGAACTCCACAATAGTTTATGCCATCAAATTCTACCTTCACACCACTATTTTGTATGCTTCGCATTCCATCTTATTGTTCACAAACAAACTTAAACTCTGTTGATGACATATCGGATCACGGTATAATCCAAATGAAAAAAATGTCTAACAAAGCTGACGCATAAGTAACAATTGCGTCAACAATAGTTCGCTATTTATTTACAACACAACAACTTACTGCGCCGACTCTAATCAGTCATTGCCGACGCACATGACAACATGCGTCGGCACTAACGAACCCTTCGTAATAATTTGTAAATTTTTTAAACTATACCTATACCGACTTCAATTTTAAACAATAAACAAAATATGACCTCTACAAGTAAACTTAAAAGTAATACGCGGAGTATAAATCAGAAATAAGAATTAAAACTTGATAGTCGAAAACGACTGTTGCCGAATGCTACATAAATTATCGACGTTGGGTCCCCAATTTGAACGTCAACGATCTCACAACCTATAGGTGATACTCGACCATATATAGCCTACCCCGGCTAATTGATAAATTTTACATATATATACACATATGCACACTATATATCTAGGCACAATTATTACAATGACTGAGCCTTCCGGTAGCCGCCGGCCAGTAACATCCCTATTACTCCTATTTGTTGTTTCACTTGTTTATTGTATCCCTCCGGATGATCCCATCAAATGCGCGTCACACAACACCGACTGCACCATCACCAACGCCTACGGCGTCTTCCCGGACCGGAGCACGTGCAGGGGAAGACGAGAGTAGCCACGAGCTACCCCCACAGCATCCCCAAGCTCGCCTGGCCCGGACGGTGACGGTGGAGAGCGGCGTCACGCTACGGCGGCTCCTGGGCTGGCGCTGCCGCAGTCGCCGTATTGGCGGCATGCTCGGAACCGGTGCGCACGGGAGCACGTTGCTGGGCGCGGGAACGGCCGTCCACGACTATTTCTCGGAGATTAGGATTGTTAGTCCCGCCAGGGCCTGTTGGGGAGATCCGAGTCTTACCTAGGAGGAGCACCCAAGGAAAGCCCATACACACATTAGAGCCCACCTTTGACCCAAAAGACTAGCCTAGTCGCATCGGGCTGGCTCCCCCTAAGCCCACATACTTTACCTTAGTATACTCTCCCACAAGGGCCATTTTCATCCTATCTGAGACTCCTCACCATGAGAGTGGCCAACTCATGATCCCGGTCTTACAACCAATAGGAATACCCGACCCACTTAACCAGGAGAGTCTACCGAACCAAGCCTCTGATACCACTGTTGGGGAGATCCGGGCCTTACCTAGGAGGAGCACCCAAGGAAAGCCCATACACACATTAGAGCCCACCTTTGACCCAAAAGACTAGCCTAGTGGGTCTAGGGTCCAATGTGTATATCAACCATCCTTATACTCAATACTCTTCCGATGTGGGACTTTAAACTCACATGTGGACATAACAGGGCCGACCAAGGTTACGCGAAGGTCTGGCGGCTTGCCGACGGTGATCAAGACTTCAGAGCGGTTCAGGTCTCACTTGGTGTTCTTGGAGTTATTTCACAGGTATATACGTATTCTTAATCAGCAAACTCTTGTTTATTGTCACTATTTTAAAAACTCCCAACTAGTTTATGATTAATTTTCGACTACTTTTCGTTTAATCTTTCATTAATTATTGAATCTTATTAATTTTTTGATCAATTCCTAACTAACAGCTAACATTCTTTTAAGAAATTCTGTATGTGCCTAATTTTGCATGATTTTCGGTTTGGGCTCAAGATTAATAAAACTCATGGAAAATAAATATATAAATTCTTCATAACATTACCGTACAAATCATCCTAGCTTACAGTTTTTTACACCCAAATTCTTACATTTTTAACATAGATGATGGACCAAGCTTAAATTGTATTTTTCTAGTTTCCCTTGTCTGTTTAACTACCTCAAATCAGGACTAAACAGGAGAAGAAAAAAGGGGAAAGTATATGTTGAGTAGGCTATAGTCTTGGTCAAACATTATGATTGTTGCTAGTCAACAATATGACCATCGCTTCGAAATATACTCGACTAGCCAATTTCAGTATAAGCCATAAGGAGGTTGTGTATGTTCGAGCACATTCGACTAGCATCGGCGTTTGTCAGGTAAGTTTGGGTACACTCGACTGACGAGGTTATTTCGAGTAGTGTTTTATCCTACCTACATGTTCAAATTACACGAAATGACATGATTTTTCTTCGTCTCTTTTTTTGAGTGTCGGCAAATTTATATTTTATTTATCCTTTCTTAATTAGTGTGATTAGTTACTACTAGAAGCCCAACACACCTGGATTGTTATTTAAACTGATGTCGTATTTTTAACACCCCCACTCACTGACAAGCCGGATAGAAATGCACGTGAAAACAGACGAGTGACCTACCTAGAAGCTCAAACAGATAGGTGAAGGCCCATATTGTTATTTAAGCTTGTGAACATATTCACATCTTTCAGATGAGACACTTTTAACATGATCAGTCGAAATATAATCATTTTGCAGGTGACATTCAAACTAGAACCCATGTTTAAGCGATCCATCACATACAAAGAGGAAGAGGATAAGAATTTGGGCGACAAGGTAGAGAGTTTTGGTCATGAATACGAGTTTGGAGATATAATTTAGTATCCGAGTCAAGGAAAGACCATTTACAGAATGGACGGTCGTTTCCCTTGAACACTTCTGGTAATGGTTAATATGAAACCATTGAACTCCGGTCCACAAACTCATCTAACTTGCTCACACTACGCTTCACAGGTACTCACTCATCTCTTAATTTGGAGTAATTAACCATCATCATACCACATATATATATATATATATATATATATATATATATTTCAGTAAGAACAAAAAATTGCGTGAAACGTCATGTGGTAGAGGAGTAGGTATTTTTCTATAGAAAATCAGTGAATCCTGTAGAGAAGTGGTTTAACGAGGGTTTGAAAGAATTTTTTTTTTTGAGTCTGCCACGTCAGTGTTCGCCACGTGTCGCGCACTGAAAGGTTCGCACACATTAATCTGGTTCGCACCATATTACCACCCTATATATATAATTTTGTAGCAACATAGTAGTAGTCAAATCTCATTTCTATATCGTGAAAAGATATCTACAGTAACAGTCTACTCGGTCACATGTATAGAGCTGTAATTTGAGATTTTAAGTGAAGACAATTTTAGTATTGGTTCGTTTACACTTAATATGCTACATTTTTGCTTTCTTAATATCAGAGGAAACTCTGAAATTCACGAAAGATGGTGGTAGAATATGTGAGAAAACAGAGGTTAACAAACCATGGTATGTCCTCATTTTCTTCTAATCGTTTTTGTCAAAATAAATGTTTATTAAGTGATATTTTTAAATGCCTAGCTATGTATATAAAGGATCAAGTGTTACATATAGGTCAACCTCAGTGGTTGTGTGTAATTACAACACTTATATTTTAAATGACCGTAATTACAACACTTATATTTTAAATGACCGCAATATTACATCATATGTATGCACTGGGATATAAAAAACATGCCATTATAGTGCGTTTAATGTATTTGATCTATGAAAATTTAAGAAAACATACCATACATGTCGTTTCGTAAAATGAAATTAGTTTTAAGAATATGAAATCTCTAGTGTATCTCCACCGAACTGAGGATTGATGCTCCCAAACATTTTGATATGAGATGGTTATGGAGACCAAGATTAATTCTTGGTTGAGACTTGGGAATTGGAGAATGAATATTTTTCTTAATTTTCTTGTCGACTCTACTGTTTGCGGGGAACTAATTCTTTTCCTTACCATAGTCGCAGAGAGCCACACATTTTGATTTGTTCCTCTTCTCTTTGCTTGTATCCACACACACAAGTGTCACCAGCACATAATCCATTTCTGTACGTGTCAGCACAACACACTTTTATGATGTCATGTTTACCAGTTTAATCAATGCTTTATCATATTACAATATCATATTTAACAGTTTAATCAATAACCTGTCATATCATGATATCAACAAAAATTCATATATAAGAACATAAAAAACCATTTATTAACACTAAATAATACACGATGTATAATGTGCTTAACAATTATGCATAATCATTTGATTTAAAGTATAATTCCAACAAATTTGATCTTTTCTTGTTCATACTTTTCAGATGTTGATTTAATATTGGGCTAATTTCATTTAGTATTCCAACTTTGCCTTAATTTCAAATCAATATCTCAAGTTTGAAAAGTATTTTGTCGGTACTCCAAGTTTAATTAGTTGCAGATAAAATACTATTATGTTAAATCTAACAGAATTGGGATGTGAAAAACCAAAATATCCCTAATGCTTATTATTTGAAATATGACAGGTTCAAATCCAATCAAACCGGTTCAATTTGACCGGTTTAATTATTTATAATTTAAATAATATTAATTATTATTACTAATACTATAAAAAAGTTAATTAATATAACATTGAAACTTTCGAATTTAATAACTCTCGCATAAGACCTCCGTTTCGGGTTCATAGTATATCAAACGAAAGAAAATCAGAAGATAAACAACTTTGAAGAATAATTTTAATGATTAAATAAAAATTTATTAATTATTAATATTATTCTTCATAGTTGTTTATCTTCTAATTCTCTTCGATTTGATATTTTATGAGCCCGAAACGGAGGTCGTATGAGAGAGTTATTTCATTCGAAAGTTTAAATATAATATTAATTTGGGATAATGACACTTTGTTACACCTAACTATATCGAAATGACACTTTCATACCCTAACTATTTTTTTCTCTTTTTTAGTGCCCTGACAATTTTTTTGTGACGACCTTCCTCTAAAATGTCTAATATACCTAAAATATCTATGGTGGGGTAAATGAATCTGATTTGAACCAGCTCAATTTGAACCAATTTGATTTCACTATTAGTTTAATTCGATTTTTTTCTCAATTGAACCAGGGTATTTTAAGTATATTAGGCATTTCAGAGGTAGGTTGTCACAAAAAAATTGTTAAGGTATTAAAAAAGAGAGAAAAATAGTTAGGGTAGAAAAATGTCATTTCGTTATAGTTAGGTGTAACAAAGTGGCATTATCCTTATTAATCATTAATAATAATTAATTTTTTATATTTATTATATTTATTATTAATAATGAAAGTAATATGTATTATTATTATTTTAATTATTAATAATGAAACCGATCAAATTGAACCGATTTGACTAGATTTGAACCGGTCAGACCGGTCATATTTCAAATAATAAGCATTAGGGACATTTTGATATTTTTTACATCCCAATTATATTAGATTTAACAGATTATAATACCTTATCTGCAACTAATTAAACTTTGGGTACTGACAAAAAACTTTTCAAACTTGAGATATTGATTTGAAAATGAGACAAAGTTGTGGTATCGACATGAAATTACCCCTTTAATAATTCAACATTTCCCCTCACGTGTCTTGTTTCTAGATAATTTGTTTACGGGCTATCCTGTGATTGGATACCAAAACCGAATTCAAGCTTCGGGGACTTGCCTTGACAGCACGGAGAGCTTAGAAACAACGACATGCTCATGGGACCCCAGAGTTGAAGGCCTATACTTGTATCAAACCACATTCAGCGCCAAAATGTCACTTGTGAAGAGCTTCATTCAAGACGTGCAAAGATTAATCCAACTAGAGCCTAACTCATTGTGCAAGGACGACGGCGCTGTGGAGTTCGACATCAGTTACTACCGGAGCATAGACCCGTCGACCCCGAGGCTCTACGGGGACATTCTCGAGGAGATTGAGCAAATGGGTATCTTCAAATGCGGGGCTCTCCCGCATTGGGGCAAGAATCGCAATGTAGCGTTCGATAGAGCGGTGGACAAGTACAAGAACGGGGGAGAGTTCCTGAAGGTGAAGGAGAGGTATGATCCGTTGGGGCTCTTCTCGAGCGAGTGGACGGACCGAGTTCTCGGGGTGAAGGAGGGAGGAGTGATGGTGGTGAGGGAATTCTCTTAAGTTCTTGCAAAATCAGGAGAGTTCATGACCATAACAAACATAACCACGAGAACCTAAAAATCGTGTTTAGTAGTATTTGTGTGGAATATATCATCGTTTACACAAAACAATATAATAGTTCAAAGGCATCGCGCCTACTAATCAATCAGTGAAGTAAATATATTTTTACGAGAGAAGGTTAAAGGGTGTTACAAGTCTATCCTATACATATATCAACCGTAGAAAGATTACCATGTCGTGTCTGAGTCTTCTTTTTTAAAATTCTCAATTTCTTGACATTTTTTAATTGGGAATTGTTGTACAAAACTATATAGCAAATGAGTAAAGTTTTGGCGTCCGTTTTGGCCTTTAAAGCCTCCGTTCTCTTTGTTTAAATTCATTTGAATTGCTTTTTATTTCTGTCATTTGTGTCCTTCTCAATCTGCTATATATGGCAGTGTTTGGTAAGGAAACAAGACACGCAACATAGAACCGAATACAAGCTCATCTGGTGAGTTAAGATTATTTTCTCGCTTCATAATTGTATTTTAAGGTTTTTGGTAATTCTTTAAGCACAGTTTAGAGTTTGATTTCGTCCATCATTATATCTTGGGAGACTACGATCATATGAGACGTATATAACCATAAGGAGATTGGTTTTGAGTCTCAATAGAAATAAACAGAATAAGTACGAAAAGTTGTCATGTAGAGTTTGGAATTGTTAACAATATATTTTGCTCCATACGACGTTCTTTCGATCAGAATCAAGCTTAGAGCAAAATCACAAAGTCGTAGACAACAAGAAGAAAAATTCAACGGAGAAAAAAGATCACATTTCTGGAGGTTTGTAGCTCCTGCCACACCATTCGAACAAAAACATCATTACAAATTTATTGTTAACGAATCTGTTTCGCTCTAAACGGAGTTTTTATAGTCGGAATCAAGTCGCGGCCAACGCACCAAAGTTGTAGAGAACATAATGACGAATACAACGCCGCCAAAATAAAACTTTCCGACGCCGGTACCTCCTGTCATCCACACCGAACAGTAGTTATAGTGATTGTAACGTCATTATATATTGTCCTTAATATTATTTTCGTGATAATCATACTTTCTTTTATGTACTAACATGTTATGTAACAGAGTCTTTGTCTATCCTATTGAAGCTTAACATTATTAATTTTCCTTGTATTTTGTTAAATAGTATTTGATGAGTTCTATACCTTCATGAATTTGATTTCTAATATATAGAATAAAATAAAAAGAAATTGTTCCGGTTGTTCATATACGTGGTATTTGGATTATAAAAAATCGAAATAGAAAGTTTTGTTTGTGTATATAAATTAAATAGAAGATGAATTGTTGAGTGAACACTAGAACCCTATCATTAATTACTCACCAACCAGGTAAAGATAGAAAGGGTTTAAGGGGTAAAACCTCGAAGCCTTTGTAAGAAAAAAGACAAAGGTGAATAATGATGGTAGGTGTGTTGTGTTGGACCCATAACTTAAGCATCATAATATATACTCAAAGTCACAGTCACAGTGCGTGCTTGGTTCCTCCCAATGTGCCATAAATAATCATAGCTTTCTCTTCAACCCCTTTTGACCCTTTTACACATAAATAATTTCCCATGTCCGCAATCTTTGGGTCACTACCCTTCATAACCACCAAACACACGTAAAAGTAGGGTAAATGCACAAACACACGGAGTCAATAAACAACACACGTTACAACTAACAAACTTACAATTGTTGTCTTAAGACTAACAACTTGAGCTCCATCTATTAACTTGACCTTTTAAGTGGGTTGAACTTGGTACCATGTTGATTTTATTAATCTTTCAGCCTAAATCAAACCTTAGAAAAGCTACTATTGGGCTTCTTGGAAATATCTCTATTAGCCGTATCCATTTTCTCTTAATCATCGCGCTCTTCCTCAAATTTCACTTACCATCGTTTTCGAACTAATACCATCCTATTACATTTATTGTTAGTGATAATGATGCTGCCCTCTCAAACCCCTATTAGAAAGTTTGGGAAGGACAACAAATCTGTTTGTTACCATGTGATGACCAATACATTAATTGATATACTTATGGTACACAAATATGTTAAGCCCATCTGGACGCGCCTTTAGATGACTTGCTTTCAAGATGGTGCATAACATATATATCATGTGGCAATTTCACGAGTATACGAGAACATGTTCGTTGATGTGCCTCACAAATGTGTTGTTTGAGAAGTTCTTACCTTCATGGAATGACTACCCTAACCCTCTTAAGAGCAAAATGAATGACGTGTCAGGAGCTGGTCAACCACATGCGCATTGAGGAGATCATCAACGAAGGAATAAAGATGAGCGAGATGTATCCCGCAAATATGTTTCTCGAGAAGTTATTACCTTTGTGAAATGACTACCGCAGCCATCTCAAGAGCAAAAAGAATGACGTGTCGTGTCGTGTCGGTATAAGAGTTGGTCAACCACATGCGCATTGAGGAGGTCATTCGACGGAAAAACATGTTTACTTTCGTTCCAATTCCTGAGTTCTGTTTTAAATAAACTAGAATGATAAAATTAAACTTGACTATACCAATGCTA
The DNA here is from genome assembly GCA_963920655.1 of Geranium rotundifolium. Classification (NCBI taxonomy): domain Eukaryota; kingdom Viridiplantae; phylum Streptophyta; class Magnoliopsida; order Geraniales; family Geraniaceae; genus Geranium; species Geranium rotundifolium. Next base: position 19,801,989 of record OY987320.1, on the reverse strand, counting down.
AAAACACAATTAAATTTTGAGGGTATTGATTATGTCCCCCCTACCAACAATGACAATGGTGAGGAAAAGAAAAAGAAGAGCAAGATTGGTGGAGCCCCATCACCGCAAGTCATGCTCTAAAGGTTCATAAGTTGAAGTAGTATATATGGATTGCTACAAATAAACCTTCCACTCCTTGTACCCATTTGAGAACTCACTTCATCAATGGCTACAAGACCAAAACAGACTCAGACCTTCCCCTTGTTCTTGAGCCTCCTTGTGTTCTTCACTCATGTCACTTCCTCCTCCTCCTCCTCCTGGCTCGACTCGGAAGAAGACGAACGAGTGTCAAGAATGGCTCAAAGTGGGCTGCAATCAAGAAAGAGGTCTTGTGATGTCTCAAATGGGAGGTGGGTTTATGACCAATCCTACCCTCTCTATGACTCTTCCTGTCCTTACCTCAGCACCGCCGTGACTTGCCGGAGAAACGGGAGGCCCGATTCGGACTACGAGAAGTGGAGGTGGAAGCCTCATGGCTGCTCCATTCAGAGGTAACAGTAAATCACATGAAAAGATTGAAACTCTTTAATGCTCCTTGTGACAAAATGACATTTTGCAGGTTTGATGCACTGGGTTTTCTGGGGAAAATGAGGAGGAAAAGAATAATGCTTGTGGGTGATTCTATAATGAGGAACCAGTGGGAGTCTCTGGTGTGCTTGGTGCAAGGCGTGGTTCCGACCGGGCGCAAGAGAGTCACCTACAATGGCCCCTCCATGGCCTTCCATGCCCTGGTACATCTATCTATACATGTTTCTAGGTTTTCCTTAATTTTGATGATTTAAGGATGTTTTCAATGATTCTGAGTGTGCTGTGAAAGATGATTTTAGTTATAGCATAGAAGAAAGATCTTGTTTCTCTTAATTTGTAGGGACAGACAGGAAAATGTATTTATAGTAGATTTGATGTAGACAATTGTTGATGACAATAGAGAGAGGGCTGTTTGTTTTGGGACAGGATTTTGAGACATCCATAGAGTTCACATGGGCTCCTTTGCTTGTGGAGCTCAAGAAAGGACCTTCAAATAAGAGGATGTTGCACTTGGATTTGATCGAAGAGAACGCCAGGTTCTGGAGAGGCGTTGATGTTCTCGTGTTCGATTCAGCTCACTGGTGGACTCACTCCACCTCGTAAGCACCAACAACCAATCTCAATCATTTGGTTTCTCATTCTCGTTCATAACTTAACATTTATGTATGTGTATATCTCAGGTGGGACTATTTCAAGGAGGGAAGGTTAGTCTTCAAGAGCATGAACCCAATGGTTGCTTATGAAAAAGGACTGACAACGTGGGCGAAATGGGTAGACCTGAACCTTGATCCCAGGACAACCCGAGTCATCTTCCGAAGCATGTCACCTAAACACAACAGACAGAATGGGTGGAAGTGCTACAAGCAGAGAGAGCCATTGAAAATGTTGAGCCACCAACATGTTCCTGAACAGATGATAGTCCTGCAAGGGGTGCTGAGGAGGATGAGGTTTCCAGTGCACCTGCAGGACATCACCACAATGACTGCCCTTCGCAGGGACGGCCATCCCTCTGTGTATAGGAGAGCCCTGGACCAAGCTCAGACCGACTTTTCCTCTGATTGTAGCCACTGGTGCCTCCCTGGGGTTCCTGATATCTGGAATGAGCTGCTCACCAACTTGCTCTGACCATCATCAATCAACTCTTTCATTTTAAGGATGATTTAGGTATCTTGTGCTTTCTTCCAAAATTTGAATTACTTGTCTCGAATTGAAGTGGATCAGACTGTCAACTTGAGCTTTTAGATGGATTAGACTTGTATTCATGCATTTTGGACAAAATCTTAACGCCTAACACGGGTCTAATATCTAATCTTGTAGCATAAGAAATGTTTCTTTCAGACAGTTTACAAAAAATAAATCTATTTCTTCTTCCAAGTCTCAAAAACTGATACATCGATGTCATTTTATCAACTGCCTTGGGACATTATATTCCCTTCTAACCATGGGGTTCAAATCTTGATCTGACCATCATCAACTCTTTTGTTTAAGGATGATTTAAGTATCTTTTGTGTTTTCTTCCAAAATTTGAATTACTTGTCTTAGACTGAAGTGGATTAGACTAGTAGCTTGAGTTTTTAGATGAATCAGACTCACTCAGTGTTCATGCATTTTGGACAGAATCTGGGCCAATATCCAATGTTGTGGCATAAGAATTGTTTCTTTCAGAAATTTTACAAGAAACCAATCATTTGGGTACAACTATTTCTTCTTCTTCTTCTAAGTCTCAAGAACTGATATATCAATGTCGTTTTATTAACTAAACATACCCTTTTACCCATGAGGTTCAAATCTTGTTCTCAACTTGCCAATTTCCTTAGAACTCAACCCAAAAGCCTTCTCGAGAAGCTCCTCGTCGATCCCTGACCCAAAAACAGCAGACGAGATCCTCATCAAGCCCGGGTTCTGACTGTTGAAGGTCCCCAAGATAGTGGCAGGCTTGTCCCCAACATTCCTCTGGAAGTGGATCATGCCCTTTGGGAACACCATCACCTCACCTTTCTCCAACACCTTGGCGAAGAGTTTGTTGTCAGTGTCTACAAAGCCGGAGTAGATCCTTCCCTCGAGCACGAAGGCGGTCTCTGTCGCTCTGGGATGGTAGTGAGGCGGGTTGATGCCTCCCACGTCGAAGTCAGCCCTCACGAAGGACATCCCGAGGGCGTTGAGCCCCGGGAAGACGTTGGGGTTCACGGCGGTTGAGGAGAAGCCCGTTTTCTTGAAGTCGCCGGGGTTCTTGATCCCGGAGAAGGTGAAGTCATGGACCGTGGACGAGTTCTTGCAGGCTGTGGGAAGTTCTGTGGTGGTGTTGGCTACACAGAAGTCTCGGATGGAGTCTGGGTCAGAGGCCATTGATGCATAACAGAGGTGGAGGGTCACAAACAATAGTACCATTCTTGAGGCCATAATGGTGTTTGTTTTTCAAGAATGAGTATTCAATTCAGTATTTATAGGACCATTCCCTTTTCTTGGGGATGAAGGGAAAGTGGAGTAGTTGGCTAAGCTTCAAGATCAAGGTCAAACTGTATTGCATTTCCATTCTTGGTTTCACATTAAATAATCTTAATTTGTTAATGGGTTAAGAAATAATTAATGTTAAACACCGATTTGACAAGGCTAGTCTTTTTAATTTAGAGTGATGTTTATTATGTATTTTGTTGTATATTATGAGTTATGACTCAATTTTTGTAAAAGCATAAAAGATGGGAAAGAAATGGAGGCTGAATCATGGTTACCTGTGGATTTCATGATTGTGAGTGTGTTTGAAGATAAGACAGGCTTGGCATGTCTACAAAGAAAAGAGCTCAACAAACCCAAAAACTGATAAAGAAGAAGAAATAATTGAAGCTTAACCACTTGTGTATGAGTAGCTGCTGGGACCACATGCTTGTTTTGTTCTTCACAGCCTGGCCACATGACACAGACTCTTCATCCACTTCACATCATATACGATGCAATTTTGACAAAATTAATCAACATTCTAATGTAAGCAGTAACCAAAATCTTCAATCCGGAATGGAAGCGATTTCGTCAAACCATTGTGTTCACGTGACGTTAATCTCCACCATGTGAAAACCATTTGGCACAAAATGCTTCAAAAAAGCTGTCACAGCCAAGCAATCTGATACTGAGAGCGAGCTCTTTAAGAACTCGAGCAAAAGAGAGTAAAGCACAGAAGTTAATGGTTTCGGTGCATAAGATGATTTATTTTTAAGTTTCCTACTTTTACAGGCATTGTTGAGCGGGTACTCTTAGTTCCAGAAACATATGCAAAATATATGAAGTATTCCGAAACACACAACTTCAAGTCTAAAAACAGATTTGGCACAAGCTCGTACAGTGGGTTTTACAGCGATGTTGTCCCATTTGGATTAGTAACTATCCACGTCTATTTCTGGCCTCCGCAGATAGTATCTCAGGCAGTTCTTTAGCACCTGCAGTTTCAGATAAATGATTAGGACACAAGGAAAAAATATGTTGAATATTTCTACTAGCTCGCTGATTCGCTCAAGGCTTGAGCATATACATTACTTCAATATTTGCATAGCAACAATTTGAATGCAAGCAAGAGTATCTACCTGAGACATAGAGCTGTTTAGTGCTGCCCCTCTGTAGCTGACATGAAATTTATCCCTGGCTACCAGTCCCTGTATGGAAACAAAGATCATTATAAGACAACGGTCTTGACTGGGCAAGAAAATAGTAATAGATGAGTGGCCTCCACTTCTGTATCAATTTCAGCCGATTCCACGTCAATGTTGGTATGAGCAATGATTTTGATAATTTCTAGAAGCAGTCCGGGTCGATCTGCTGTCTCCGTATAAAGCAAGCTGGGAAATTACAGCATAAAATGCATAAGCAGATGGCATATAAAGTACCCATTTATGCAAGCCATTCAGATTACCATATGCCCAAAGGGTATATCATGAGATGTCATATGTCAAACTGTAAGAAAAACATTTTTAAAATGTGGATATCCTGAAAATCCATTCAATATTAGCATAAAATGTATAAGCACATGGCATATATGAGATGCCATATGTCAAACTGTAAGAAAAACATTTTTAAAATGTGGATATCCTAAAAATCCATTCAATATTAGCATAAAATGTATAATAAGCACATGGCATATGAAGTACCCATTTATGCAAGCCTTTCAGATTACCATATGCCCAAAGGGTATTTCATGAGATGTCATATGACAAACTGTAAGGAAAACATTTTTAAAATGTGGATATCCTAAAATTCCATTCAGTATTAGCAATGCAAAGATGCAAACCTCCTCTTAGGGCCATCTTCCTTGATGAGTATACGAGTAGCAATATCAATGTCAAGCTGCACAGAAGAAAACAATTATTTCGGTGTGCTTAGCAAATGGTTAAAAAATCTCTTCAATGCATATCGACTAATTTAATATATTATATAATATTTTGGTGGCAAGAGGACGTTGAATTGCAATGTAAGAAAGTCATGTGAAACTTAGTCAAAAGATTTAGAAGATATGAGCTTATCAACCCATCCTCTTACAAGTAAGAATTCATCTCCAAAACAGCAGATTTCTATGATTGCATACTATAATATTGCCTTGTTTACTGGTATGGAACCACTATATGGGCTCACAATGAAGAACCTAGAAAACAAAATGAGCTCAACTGATAGATGCTAGGGCCTAGGGTAAAGTGTCAAGATTCATCTTCCTTTTCATGTTCTAGTTTGCATAAGAATACTCAAATAAGCTAACTATGACAGCTAGGTACCACAAAAGCATAAAAATACTTGGATTCTAACAGTGACATCACATAAATGTCCAGGTCTATGGTATAAACCAAATTAGTAAAAGCAGTTAAATCTTAAGAATAGAATGCTTGTTATATTGTGCAACATCATCACCTTTCTCTCGGGACCTTTTATTCCAAAAGCCTCACCCATAGCAAGTTTCTCGCTGGACTCCTACCAAAACATCAAAACGAAAAAGGATGCTTAGAAAATATATGAATTCCATAATAAATACTGGCTTAATTCCACACGATAAGTGTGACACAAGAAAAATTAATATACTGAGATTTGAGGGTAAGCAAAATAGGTACCGGATGATATTTCAAGAGATTGTTGATGATGGTAAGTCGAACCATTTCTAACAAATTAAAATCTTCAACTTTCCGCCCAGTGTCTCTAATGTAATCACCAGGAATAAATTATCAGACTTTGCAGTAACACGCATTTGATTATAAAAGAACTGTTGAGCTTACATAAATATTTCAAATGTTAAGTTCGGAGAACCAAGGCAATTAATAAAAAAATCATATTAAATTTCAGTATTACCTATCCCTTCTAGAATTATCTAATCAAACAGAAGACAAAAGAGCAACAGTCTGTCTAATTCTCTATATTTTGTAACCCCCAAATATCAGGGATCTGTTCAGGAACTTGTATCTCAAACATCAAATCACTAGGCAAACTTGACATTTAGAGTTTGACTCAGTGAAATTAACCCAAAAGCGCAGGGCTTAATTCTACACAAATAATTGTTGATTCATGCAAATTCTGCTGACACTATTCTGGCTTGTGCAGATGCTATTTGGATATTTTAGCTACACTTGAATTGTCCTTCGAGCACCTTGAGCATGTATTACTCACAACAATCAGTATAGGTAAAATTCTTCTTAAAGAGAAGACAACAAAGAACAGAGGAACTAGATGGCAGATAATAAATTCAAAAGGTTTCATGTAAGAGAAAATGCACCTCCACAAAATAATCTTACACCGAAAGAGTTACTCACAATCGCGTAAGGAAAATTTTTGTTTGTTTGACTGGTCCCTCAGAGGAAACAGTTCCCTTTGCCACAGCCAATCCCAAATCTTTCAGTGCCTTCATCTGCCCCAACAAAAGAATAAGGCAAGGGGTTAGGTCAATATTCAAGAGAGTAACTTCAAAATCAATGAAAATAGTGACAATAACAAGACTTCCATACATGCACCTTTTTGTATACATAATTGATCATAATACAAAAAAAAAAGACAGGCCATCGAGTGGATAGATTTTACATCAAAGGTGAACTAATATGCCAAGTTTCCCTTCAATGAAAGAGGTTGATTCTGAGCAACTTATACAATTCAATATTGGATTTTCATCTCATATGGTTTTGCCCCCCTACCTGCGACCCAGTTTCGTAGGAATATCAAGTATATATTGGATTAAGAGATAAACTAAATGTAACAGCCTCCATTCTCCATTCCCCCAAATAACATACAGTAGCCAGTCAAGAACTCAGTATGCACACAGAAAAACATAGTACACTGCGGATGTTCATATGATATCTGTTTTTATGAGACAAAGCTATACGAATTCTGACTATCATAAGTTGTTAGGGTTTCCCATAAGAAAACACAACTAAAGTCACTTTACCGTGTCAATGAGAGCTCCTAGTCGATCTCCAAAGCTCACTTGCACGATTGTTGCACTAGGATCTGAATCCTGATCTATCATAACTATTGGCATGGGAACAGAATCAGAATCTTGCTCAGGCTTCTGCAAATAATGTACATTTTAATGTTCTGGCAATGTCACATCGTGCAGTAAACATTCACATGAATTAAAAGGAAAGGGTATCGCAAAAATTAAACTAATTCAATCAAGGTTCATTCCAGTGTTAGAGATGCACGGCTTCCATGCCCAATTGTATTGTTTTTCTTGCAGACTTTATAGCCAAATGATACAACACCACTACATGAGCAAGCAAGTGAAGAATGAACAAATGACGTAAGAACAACAATGTCAAACATATAAACTCGGTCCTTCCTTTCAAAATTGTGCAGCATGACAGTTTTCACAGACATATAATCTTTCCATAAAAGTACAAGTTAACAGTGAAAACATATGCAGTTTAAATAGTATGTATAAGAACCTAGGAAATGACCATGGATTACGAAAGTGGATGATGAGCAAAGATAAATGAGCATGAAACTCAACAGTTATCTAACTGCATTACTTCAAAAAACAAATAAGGGTGCCTTCTCTATGGAACCAATATGAAAACAAAGATGCTAAGATGCACAAAATTGTTACCTCTTTTAGTACTCTCAGTCCTATTTTGGAGGTGCGCCTCCCACAATTGATTATGAAAACTTAGAAACATTTTTTTATCTCAAAGCTAAACCTTTTGACCCTTAAAATTAATGAAGATTGTACATAAGGTGAATAGAATAGAGTTAGAGGTATTTATGTAAATAAATTACCTTTGACAGCTTAATTTAAATCTGAAAGTAACATTTTCAGGACAATGCTTCAGTGTACCTATACTCACAACAGAACCAGCTGGTGCTTATAGCAGCACGGTTCATGAGAACAAAGTTACATCCACTTCGTGCATAATCAAGAATGCATAAATGTAATTTTTTTAATCTCACAGCTAACATTTAAGAACCAAACGCTAAGAGGGAAAATGCTTGCTCACCAATGAGGTTGAACCCATTGCATCTATTCCATTGATAGCCGCATGCAGAAGGTTCCTACATAACAAGCAAGTAATATTCAACGACAAAAAACATAGACACATTATCAGTGTCTCATTAATGACCTATAAATTGTGCAGCAACATTAGAGAAACAATTATTAGCTAGCACAAGCCTTAAAAGAATGAGCCATAGAAAAGGTGAAGACACCAAAGAAAATCACAAAACAAACTTAACGTAAATCTAATGAGTAAAAAACCCGAATAAATCAACCATAACCTGCTAGAAAACATAGCAATTAAAAAACTACCACCGCACAATAAGAGTTTGGTTCAAAAAATTACTAGAAATAGACACTACATTTAACAGCAATTGGCTACTGAGAAAAAATGCAGAAGAAAATTGAAGTAAATTCTTCCACAATCCATAAACATAGAAATCAAATCCCTAAATCAGCTAAACTGAATCATCATATTACGTTAAGCAAACAGACCATCAATCAATAACCTGTATTTTCTCAGAAACCAAACAACAGCAACAAAATGCATATGAGAGTAGCAAATTGACAAGAATCCGGTGAAAAAATCCTTCATCTGAGCTAGATAGATCGTCGCACAGAGCTCATAATCATATGCACCGAGCAAGAAGCAAAACAACAGATAAAACAAAATCAACACATTTCCCGGAAAAAAATGCAGTTAGAGCAGAATCGAGAGCTGGTCCTCACTTGTTTCTGGAGAAAGCGATTCCAAGGCGTGGAAGTGTGGTGCAGATTGGGGAAATTGCGAAAGATCCGGAAGGAGAGAGGTTGGGAGTGACGGTGGATCGGAGGAGAGCTAGCGAAGAAGAAGGAGAAGAGAAGATCGTCTGTGTGAAGGCCATGGAAATGGATGCGTGTACGGAGCTGCTTTTTGGGAGAGAGATTTGGATTTTTCAGCAAGAAAGCTTTGCGTTTCTGGTTCGGCAACAAGAGCTGTTGCTATTCTTATATTTTGCTACTGCATACTGTCGTTGCGTCTTACGTCACTCGACCTGGATCCGCTACTGCTTCATTTGTTGCCACGTAAGATTAAATAATAATATAAATGACATAACATTAAGACACGTTCTTAATTAAATTGGTATGTTAAAAGCACCGATTGTATACACCCTACTTACATTGATTGATGCTGTATTATAGTCCAAGTTCAAATGTTTTAAATTGATTTATCGTATTATACAATACAGACCCGTTCTGAATTCGCATCATTAAACATTTAGTTCATAACTCATATGTAATAGATTAAATTGATATATTTAAAGTGTGTGATTATCATGTACACCGATTAAGTTCTTTGATATTATAGTTTAGATTCATACATTTTAAATTGATCTCTTAAGTTAAATAATAGTTATATTCAAAGTTAATCCAATAATACATTATTCATGAATTGACGCTACATGCGTGAATAAAAAAAGTAAAATGAGTGATCATCTCGAAAATTTATATGGTAGGCATTGTTTGAAATGTTATACGGAGAAAAACAAGACATTTTTCAGATGTTATATAGAAGGAAGTCCTCGTATGATCATCTCCGTGTCTTTGGTTGTTTGAGTTATGTTCCCTAACAAACACACGCAAGTTCTCGTCAAGATCTAATCATGGGGTATTTTTAGGATACTTGAGAGGACGAATGGGGTGGTGTGTCTGTTGTCACAATCGTGACACACCTTGTCACGATCATGACACTCCGTATTGCGATCGTCGTGGCTCCGCAAGCTTCCTCTCTCGGGCTCTCAAAATATTCTAATTGTGTCTTCCACCTACAAAATGTCAAAATTCTACTAGGGATAAATTTTTTTTAAAAATAATGGCTTTAGAAAACCGACAGGAAGACAATTCAGCGCTAAAAATGTTAGACAGAAGTGGAAATGCAAGGTAACATCAGGCCTACAACATCTGTCACCTTAAAAGACGAAAAATAGTCATATCAAGAGACGTACAATTTTGAAAAAGTTAATATTATGTATTTTAGACTTATTTATTTATTTATAATCATTGCTTTTGATGGTGAGTAAAGGGAGACAAAAACCATTTTCACCCTCTCAAAAATATTTTGATATACTATTTTTTGTCGAACCCTCAACTTCAGTTCCTAACCATCGACATTGGATAGAGGCATTATCGTGAAGAAGATAAGTTGTGGACGGTCAACGATAGTGAGACAAGATAACGTGGTCGTTTTCAGGATCGAGAAGTTGAAGAAGGTTGATGTCGTGTTACATCAACATGATCTCAACCCCCTTTTCTATTTTTAATATAAAGGGCAGCTTAGTCATTTAAAAATTGTCACGGGAGCGGCACATGGCCCAACAATCAGATTTTTTCACAATGGTTTCAGTTTCAGGCTCATACTGGATGATTTTTCAAATAGGTTAGAGAAAGTGTACCAATTTACAAGAGTTCCAACACCCTTTGAAAGGAGACAATTACATCACTGAAATTAGTTGGTGTATAGTTCGGAATATGAAATTTACGTTTGGCAGACCAAAACCCATTTGGTATTCTTCTTCATTAAACTCCCATCGTCTTAGACTTGTCTTGTAACTCTCAGCAGCACATCTTGGGTCACCCCTTGCTACTGATACCTATTTTTGCACAAACAAATTACAAATACACTCTCAACTCAACATGTAAAGAAAGGCAAGAGGGTAAAGTCAGTGGACTTACACAATGTCTATTTTGCAGCTCATGAAGCCAAAATCTCCAGTTTGCCATGGCCTTGCCATCAATTTTCATGGATATATTGCTCCACTTGTTGTGGCTGAACTCTACTTTGTCCAGTTCCTCTCCCAGTCCACTGCCTATGGCTTTCACATATGCTTCTTTCAGAGACCAGTATCTGCATCAACACTTTCCAACCATCACTCACACACATGTTCTGCAAAAGTCAAAGGGGAGAAATGAACTCAAAACTTGGTATAAAAAGATCGAGTGGATCAAAATAGTCTGCAACAGATTAACAATGTTTGAGTATGTTGAATACTTAAACATACTGCAGTACATCTGTAATAGACCTTGCTTAAGGACAAGTAGTACGATAAAACTATGTTCATGAGTCAAATTTTGAACGTCGGTAACTTAAACACGGGCAAACCAAAAAATGTAGTCTAAGGAATCAACTAAAGAACAATGGTTCAAAGGCACAAAATCACCTTACCTCATAAAAGAACTCAAGGCTATGCCAAAAAAATAGAGACGAGTAGAACAATACCTATAAAACTCCACCAGAACCTCATCAGAAGTGCCTGCACTAGTAATATTATCCCATTCCAAGCTTGAAAAGTATGACGAGAAGTTGTTAATATATTCTGCAATAGTCTCTTTATGCGGGACATCATAGGAAACAATGTCCAGCCCCACAAGACATAACGGCTCAGATGCTATTGCCACATAGTCGCCATGATGCGATACATTGAAGTTGAAGCTAGGAAACTCCGAGCTAACCTCATCGCATTCCTGAAAAAAGCAAGCAAGCAAGAAAAGAATACATTCCAACATAGAGTTAAAATGCTTTCCCGGAGATCCTAGATTCTACCAGTGTTATATCCTTTCAAATTCTAGTAAATCTCAAATGCACGACGCATTAAGAACATATCAAAGGCCATGGCATCGTTAGTTCCAATACCCATGAGGCCATGTCGGCGCTATTGTTGATTAATTATTACTGATGAAAAAACGACACATTAAGAACACGATATCTTTCTTAGCTGAAGTCATATCGTTACTGTTAAAACTCGAATGTCCCCAAGATGTTTATCAACTAGTGATGTAAATTCACATATTTCCGATATGAGACAATTACAGTTACCATACCAGATAAGGCTTGCCTTGGGAAGTGCGGTGTATTCGAATCTTGTCGTATTGAATCCCAAAACCTCATGAACAAGTGCATACTGAAGCAACCGGCTCACAATCGCCCGTTTCCTATCATCCATTCGCACGTACCTGCATCACATATCATGTATATTCAACTGTTTTGCTTTCACTTTTCTTTGAGGCAATTCATCGAACACCTTGTACCCACTCACCAAAGTTGATCAAAACAATTATTCATATAAAACCCATTAATCTAGACATTAATTAAGTTCATATAAATATTCCTAAACTGATACTTTCCACAATTTTCTCAGGGACCAAACAGAGCGAGAAGGGGAAAACCTGGTGATGGGAGCATGGTCGTGAAGGGGAAGAAGAGAGAGAGCTGAGGAGAAGTCAATGGGAGATGGGTCCCACTTGGATATGTCTACAATCCATCTCTGCACGCCTTTCTCCATTGCATACCCAATAGATTATTGATTCGAAGAAATGATCTGACTGAATCACTCTGGTTTCACACTCAACCATCTTTAAATGGAATGAAGACACATTCACTCTATACTTCAATTACTGAGAGGCTCATTTCCAATGTTAGAGAATCTAAATAGCCGCCTTGCATTTTTGGGTTATTTGTCATTTTATAAGCAGAATAATAGCGGTCCAAACCTGAACCGGTTTCAGCAAATGTCATGTCAAATATGAGGTTTGCAAAAATATGTCGTATGACAGTTTCGTACAGATTTACTCTTTAAAAGTGACCAACCTTTATTTGACCTGTTGTCTCTATAATCTGTCTTAGCGACAAACTGTTAGGGTTCGTCGCTACTATTGAGTAACTAGTAACGAATCTTATTTGTTTGTTACGGTTGCAAGTTAACCGTGACGAAAAAGTGTACGTTGTTATTTTTCAATAGTTTTTAATGGAGACAATTGCATATACAATTACTATCATGTCATTCATGATAGTGCATTACCAAGGTCGTATTGATAAAATCAGTATTATGTATGTATACCCAAACAACAAAACTAAGTGTACAACCCTAAGAACCTCAGCATAATCATAAACTAGGAATGTGAAAGTTATTTATTTTCAACCACACTATGCATTCAAATAATCGAAACTCTTGATAATCATTTTTACATGATTGAGATTGTACATGTTAGTATTATGTTACTCGGGCTTCTAGACATGGTGATCATGAGAAGCATATCTTAATTTAAAAAATTTAGGATTCATTAAAGTCATGCGACGGAGAATTAAAAGTAACACATTGTTTGTGAATTTAGTACTCAACAGAACCACAAAAAGTATAGTATGAGTATGAAGAAAAAAACGTTACGAGAATGATCTGTACGTCGGCAACAATATTTCTGCTGATGTCTCCCTCCACAGGAGGAGACCTTAGGTTTTATGTTTATGCATATCAAGCTTTACTTGTACTCTACGACGAACAAGTGACGTACGAACTCTTAGCTACCTTGTGTCAGTGTATTCAATATTAAAACGCCTTGGATAAACTATTTCATCAAAAATTGTCACAAAAGAGAGCCTACTTAAATACCAAATAAAGAGAAATGGTGTTAGCTATGTAGAGAATTGAGGCACTCTTTCTTCATCATGTGTACCCCAAAAAGAGTGAACCCCTCTGCTTGTGCTTCATTATCACCACTTGGCCTTAATGCAAGCTGCAGCTCTAAATTCATTGCTTCCATTTCCTCCTCTTTGGTTGCATGAGCAAGAGTTGGCCTCTGTACAAGCTGCAGATCCATCACTCCAGGCTGTTGTTCTACATTATTGATTTGGTCCTCCCTGTCCACGTCAATCATACAGAACTTGTGCTTCTGTTGTGCCCCTCCCCGCTCGCACAAGAAGAACTTGATGGTCTCCTTGGCCTTGAGACCATTTTCCTTGACAAACCTGTTCCAACCACTGGTGAGCACATAACTCTGGCTGCTGCTCCAGTAGCAGTACCGGAACTTCCACAGCCTCATCAACCTGTCCAACAAGACCAGCTCCACCCCATCTGACCCTCCATCCTCGCTCGAGATAGCGATAGGCGGGAGGTACTTGATCAACCTTCCCATAGTTCCATTTCTAGGTGTTGTGTTGTTGCTGCAGTTGGACTCTTTAATCATCTCTCCTTCCATGCCACTCCTAACCATCACTACTGGAGAACAGATCCTAGCCAGCGAGAACTTGAAATGACTCGCTGGTAATAATTACACATTACCAGCGAGTTTTTGAAACCGCCGGTAATGTTACACATTCCCAGCGTGTTTTGAAACTCGCTGGTAATAAAAACCTATTACCAGCGAGATAAAATACAAGTCTCGCCGGTTATGTGGACAGTAAAATTCCACCCCAACAGATGCGATGATTCACATATGAACCCCGAACGGTACTATTTTATTCCCGGCGAGATATTTTTCAAACACTCGCCGGGAAAGATTTAGTACCGTTGACGGTCAAATCACACCGTCAACGGTGCTATTTTATTCCCGGCGAGAACTTGCTGAAGGACTTGCCGGGTAAAAAATATTACCGTTGACGGTATGATTTGACCGTCAACGGTACTAAATCTTTCCCGGCGAGTGTTTGAGCAATATCTCGCCGGGAATAGTTTCTGAAATTGTGTATAAAAGGTAGCACTTAGTGTTCATTTCTCCATTGTTATTTTGTGGAGGATAATTTGGAGCTATAGAGGTGAAGATTTCCTTGCACTTGAAGTCAAATATTATCAGGTTGGTATATATATTATTTATAGTTTTCGGTAGATAAGATCATATGATACATGCATAATCATAGTTTTCGGTAGATAATATGATATGATATATGCATAATTATAGTTTTCGATATATAATATGATATAGTATATGAATCATTATATTTTTTGGTAGATGATATCATATGGTATATATATATATATAGGTTTCGGTAGATTAAAGTTTGCTGAAAATTGTTAGTGCCTATATAAGACAAATACATAGTTTATGTTTGTTAGATGGACCGAAGAGAATGCATAATTATAGTGTGTAAAATTGTGAAAATTGTTAGTGCCTATATAAAAAACTAAGACGGGTGCATCGGTAGATTAAAGTGTGTGAAGGGGTACAAAATTGTTAGTGCCTGTATAAGACAAATACATAGTTTATGTTTGTTTGTTTGTTTGTTATGGACCGAAGAGAATGCATAATTATTGTTTTCAGTAGAAAATATCATATGATATGTGCATATATTTATAGGATTCGGTAGATAATATCACAGAAAGTGTGTAAAACTATCGCTACTTGTTTGTGATTATTTATCGTTACGCGTATATATAAAAAACTAAGACATAGTTTATTTATGTCAGTTATGGACCGTAGTTGGATGCATTTAGAAAATAGGAGATCGCAAGCGTATACGGAAGGAATTTTGAATTTCATAAAATTTATCAAACAGAATGCGTCAGAATGTGGTCATGACCGATATTGGTGCCCGTGCAATGATTGTTTTAATATGATTGACCAACATAAAGATACAATAGATGCACACTTAGTGCGCTATGGCATGGTCCCGACATACACAGTTTGGATCTGTCACGGTGAAGCACATGACTCAAATTCGTATTCGAGTGCAAGACGGGAAGGAAGACGGGGCGAGGCTTCAAGTAGTCGAAATGTCGATCCTGTTGTAGAGCTTGTGGAGGATTTATTCCAACGGCCAGAAAACTTTGGTGAAGATCGAGTAGATGCGGAAGAAGAAAGAGGAGAGGGTGAGCACCCTTCGACAAAAAGGGCGATGGACGCGTATGACGAGCTAATACGTCTTGCGAATATCCCATTGTATGCAGGGTCCAACATCTCCTGTCTGAAAACGTTGTTGAAGTTGACGACCATGAAGGAAGAAACATCAACGTCGAACACTTCTTTCGATAGATTTTGCGAGTTTTACAAATCTGAGCTCCCGTCGCCAAATTCGCACCCTGGATCATATGCCGAAGCAAAGAAGATGTTGAATATGATAGGGATGGATTGTATCAAGTACCATGCTTGCGAGTACGGGTGCATCTTGTACTACAGACAGTACAAAGAAGCCAATTTTTGTCCTACTTGTCGGACGTCTAGATGGGAAGACGAGACACAGAAACGACGTAAACCAAGAAAAATTGTCAGGTACTTTCCTATAATTCCGCGGCTCCAGCGTCTGTACATGTCAGCGAAGACTGCTGACCACATGCGATGGCACGGGCAAAGGGTAAAAGACAATAACAAAGTTGCGCATCCAGTAGATGGTGAATCGTGGAAAGAGTTCGATACATTGCACCGCACATTTGCTGCAGACTACAGAAATGTGCGTCTTGCGCTAGCGAGTGATGGTTTTAACCCGTACGGTAGCAGTTCCTCGCCTCACAGGAAAATTGGGCTCATTGGACGGTTATGGAAAATTGCGAGGAAGTACAAAAGTATATAGATTGCCACCTCATTCAATTTCGAAGTAAAATGCCCAACGGTACGGAGAAGATGCGAGCAGAATCATTCTTCTTATCATTCCGGGAAATAGTAAGTGATTTACGCATACCTCTAATTTTTGGCGATTATTCAATTTAGATACAGAAATGACACTAACTTTATTTAATTTTGCAGATTGGTGAGAATAACATTGAGATGTATATACTCTCGCGGGGCCCGATTCATACTCGCACGTACTCACAATGCACTGTGAATGGAGTAAAGTACGTATGTCACCGACAAGATAAATCTCGAAGGACACAAAATTGTGGTGTCATGTTCCAAACACCACAGAAAAAGTATTATGAAATTCTCTTAGAAGTTGTTGAACTCGTCTACGCTCAAGGAATGACGGTTATAGTTTTCAAGTGTAGGTGGTTCAACGAGAGTACTATTCGGAGGGACCGTAACATGGAGTCCGTCGACACATCCACAAACGTGTATCAAGAAAATCCTTTTTGTTTGGCAAAAATGGTGAAACAAGTCTTCTACGTCGATGATCCGTTGCAAGGGGGCGCTTGGAAAATTGTCTGCCACATGTTCCACAGAGGTATTTATGATCCTTCATCAATTGCCAGGAATGTCAATGAAGGCCCAATATACGAGGTCGAAGACCCGTATCAGGAGCAAGCGGTAACAGATATTCCTCTGCTAATAAATGGAGGGTTATGTATTGATTTTGGTTCGCTTCCAACACATGTGTTCGACGGAGATGTGCCCGACGAAGATGTGCCCTATGAAGATGATCATATCCAAAGTGAAGATGAATTGTGCGCCGAAGAGGAATTTAATGATGACGAAGCTTTGTCTGATATTGAAGAAGAAGAAGAATAAGTTGTAATAGGAATTTTCTGTAACTGTTTATTTTTCTTGTCTAACTGATACGAAATAAAATATTGTTGTTTCAAATGAAACGGGTATATATATTCTAATTGTGTATATCATATTAGTATGAAACTCGAATAAAAATAAGTTCAAAACCGTTCAATATGTCAAAAAATTGTGCTGGGAAGAACATGTGTCTATCATATATGTGTTGATCATACCCGGCGAGTGTTTTGATAATTCTCGCTGGGTAGGTACTCACGTGCCCAGCATGTGTTCATCATACCCGGCGAGTGTTTTCATAATTCTCGATGGGTATGTACTCACGTGCCCAGCATGTGATGATCATAGCCAGCGAGTGTTTGATAATTCTCGCTGGGTATGTGGTCACGTGCCCGACATGTGTGTCACATACCCGGCGAGTATTTGTTCAAAAACTCGCTGGTAAAGTGATAGAGTCAAATACTATTTATGAACTTCGTATTTGATCGAGGGTTTAGGGTTATCAGAATTGACTATAATTTACACCCTAATCGTATTAAATGGAGTGCAATTTAATCCATACGGTTAGAAAACAAAATCATTCGCGACATAAAACACTTATAGTAAAACCGTTACTTTATAGTGTAGGAAGGTAAACTCTATCCTAAACCCTAAACACTTAGAAGAGTGTACGTTCGAATGATGCACATAAATTTTATGAAATCCAAACCGTTCAATATGTTCTAAATAACATGTATATCATATAGTATAAATTCCATTACAATCAAACCACGAAAGCATGGGGGATCGATCACGATTAGACAAAGATTACTCGAATTCCATTCAACGGTTGTTAACAAACATTGAATATTACACATACCAAACAAACTCCAAAGCATATAAAATTTGAACACATAAAACATAACATAGTAAATTTTAAATCCATTGGTTATGATCTTCAATATTGGTAATATATCAAAAAATTTAATTTTTAATTTTTAATTTATGAAATGTAAACTCATTACCGGCGAGTTTTGCATCAATAACTCGCCGGTAAAAAGTTGTCAGTATGTATAATTGAAGTTAAGAAATATTAACTTATTACCGGCGAGTGTTTGATCAATAACTCGCTGGGAATGAGTTACTATAAATTCAGTACTTAGAGAAATATTTGTCATTTCTCGCGACGAATCCGACCTCGGCCAAAATCATTCGCCCCGTCGCTGCCCTCCGTCAGTCCTCGGCGTCGCCTGTCTGACCTCGCCTCGCCGACCTAGCATCGCCGACGTCGCCTCGCCAATGCCTCCTCTCGATATCGTGTCCGTCCTCATTCCGAGCAGAAGCCGTCGCCCCGAGTGGAGGTCCGTTCTGAAGCCGCACCTCAATCCCTTCTTCTCCGGTCCGTTCTTCGCCGTCGCCCCGAGTGGAGGTCGTCGCCGTCGCCCCTGAAGCTCACCGTCCATCGACAACCCTCAGGTTAGAGTTTAATTTCTGAAATTAGGGTTTAATTTGTACAAATTAGGGTATAATTTGTTGAAATTGCTGAAATTATAGCTGTAAGGTATTGAAATTGTTGAATGTAGGGTGTGTGATGATCAATATGCTGAATTTAGGGTTCTGTGAAATTAAATTTGTTCAATTTAGGGTTCGATTTGTTCTAATTGTTCAAATTAGGGTCTACTTTGTTGAAATTGCTGAAATTATGGGTGGAATTGCTGAATGTAGGGTGTGTGATGATCAAAATGCTCAATTTAGGGTTGTAAGTATTTGAATTTGTTCAATTTAGGGTTCGATTTGCTGTAATTGTTCAAATTAGAGTCTAATTTGTTGAAATTGCAGAAATTATGCAAGAAATTTATTGACATTGCACAATGTAGGGTGTTCTTTGTTCTAAATGCTCAATTAGGGTTATACGTATTTCAATTTGTTGAATTTAGGGTTGTAAGTATTTGAATTTGTTCAATTTAGGGTTCGATTTGCTGTAATTGTTCAAATTAGGGTCTAATTTGTTGAAATTGCAGAAATTATGCAAGAAATTTATTGAGATTGCACAATGTAGGGTGTTCTTTGTTCTAAATGCTCAATTAGGGTTATACGTATTTCAATTTGTTGAATTTAGGGTTGTAAGTATTTGAATTTGTTCAATTTAGGGTTTGATTTGCTGTAATTGTTCAAATTAGGGTCTAATTTGTTGAAATTGCAGAAATTATGCAAGAAATTTATTGACATTGCACAATGTAGGGTGTTCTTTGTTCTAAATGCTCAATTAGGGTTATACGTATTTCAATTTGTTGAATTTAGGGTTGTAATTGTTCAAATTGTTGAATTTAGGGATAATTCAATTGTATTCAGTATGATTACATTGTATATAATCTGCAATTTGTTCAATTTATGAATTAGGAACTTAACGGTTCAATTTGTGTTTTACTTATTTCTTTATTCTTAGCATGGCTCCACCAAAAAAGAACCCGGACTATAAGAGGAAGAAGAAAATAGACGACGAGTATTTTGCAGACATTCGACGGTTGGCTACATCCATGGCAAGGAGAAACGGTCCGACGATGGATGAATCGGTGACAGGTGAACCGAGTTCGCAGCCGAGTCAACCGAGTCCTGATGAAGGGGTCTCACGTCCTCAAGAGAGCAACCAGTCCGATCAGGGTGGACCAGCACCCGAGGGCCTTATTGGATGCATCATCCCCTCGGCCTCGGGGTCGAGGTGTGCATCCACCTCCCCCGGAACAGTGATCCCCGGCCGACACATCCGGTCCCAATCATTGAACAGCCAGTTCGAAGAAGGCTCGGTAAGTGGGACCCAAGAGCCAAAGAAGAGTTCGCGCGGGTTGGCAAAATGCCGTAAGCTCCAAGCGATGATAAAGGATAAACCCTTGCCGATCACGTGGGACTTCGAGAAGAGGAAAATCAAAATCAACAACGATCCGTCGTTTGACACCTCCCAAATCGTCCGCTTCATTGGGGGTCACATTAGGACGAGGATCGTACCAACCGGCGCCTTATTTCGTGATCTGCCACGCCACGAACAAGAGAAGATTTGGTCTGCAGTCGCGGTATGCTCGATTTTCCTTCTTTTTCAATACTACTTTCAAAATAGAGATGTAACGATACTATTTTTCAATTCTAGTCGGCAGTAGATTATCATGCATTGCCAATGCGAGTCTACAAGTGGCTTGCTTGGCATATGCAGAGGCGCTACTCTGAGTTCTTGGGGGAGTGCAAGAGAAATTTCGTGAGATATGGACGACACCCGATTCCGGTAGACTTCATAGGCCGGGAGAGCAGTTGGGATTGGCTATGCGACCACTTCGACTCCCCTTCTCATCGGGTAACTTTTTCATTTATCTTTCGTACTAAATAAACACTAATATACATTGTTGGTAATGCAATGAATTCATGTGTCTCAGGCCCTGTCTGAGAGTATGACACATATCTCGAAGAAGAGACCTATCCATACCGGCGGATCATGCGCCTTTGTCAACCACGCTACGAAGAAGAAGGCTGGAGCCTTGTATCCGCATTTGGGGGTCTATGTGGACGTCTACAGGAAATACGGCAATCAAGATAAGGTATATTTTTATACGGCAATCCCGATACAAAATATACAATATGTGTAGATTGTTTTGAACTCGTTCACATGAAATAGCTAATGTCCACTTTATTCTTTTCAATATATTCATGTGCAATTATTTGATTTGCTTTTAATATGCTTATATCCGACTCTATTCTTGAATATTATAATTATATGTGGTCCTTAATTATTGTATACAATATGATTGAGTTACAGGTTCAGAAAGTGAAGTCTTTTATCGAGCGTAAAACTCTTGAACGTGCCGCACAAGCTACTGACAAAACTAGCGACTCTATTCTTCCACCTGAAGTGCAAAGCGATGAAGAGGTTGAAGTTTTGCAGGAGTTGGTCGATACGGACAACCATCGGGGTAGCATCGTCCCCGGCATGGGTGCTGAATACAGACGCACATTGAAACCGAGAGGTGGTGCTCGTACTGCTGGCTCTGTGATGTCTGAGGAGCGGATTGCTGCTGAGATAAGTGCCATAACGGCTATATTTGAGGAGAGGCAGCGGCAGGTTGAAGCCGAATTAGCAGCTATGCAAATACAACACGCCCAAGAACGTGAGGCAGATCGTCGTGCAATGGAGGCTCGGGTGAAGGAGCAACTTGATGCCGAACGTGCGAAAGCTGAGGCAGAGCGCGCTGAAATGCAGGCTCGTTTTAAGGCTGACATGGATAATCAGTTGCAGGACATGCTTCGACGGTTCATGCAGCAGATGCCGGTCCCGACTCCGTCGCTACCCCTCTCGACTTCGGCAGAGTTGCTGCCGCCGGCGCCACTCTCGACTCCGGCAGAGTTGCTGCCAACGGCGCCACTCTCGACTCCCGCAGAGTTGCTGCCACCAGCGCCAGTCTCGACTCCGGCAGAGTTCCAGCCACCGCCGTTGATCTCGACTCCGGCACAGTTGCCCCCTCAGGTACCGCTCTCAACTCCGGTAGAGTTGTCGCAACCAGCCCCAATATCTATTGCGGTACCGAGCTCGACTCCCCCGCCTCAGACTCAGGAGCAAACTTCGGTCGAGAAGTCGAAGAAGAAGTCGAAGAAGAAGCTGAAGAAGACGAAGTCACTTTTTGGCATCCTTTAGTTATTTTTCGTGTTATGACAACTGTTTGACAAAACTTTGTTCTATGAATATTTGTGTGGAATTTGCTGAATTTTTCAAATGTTGTTTCATTTGGTACAAGCTTGATTGCAATTATAGCAGGGGCAGGAAGGGGCAACAGCAATTTTGGATCTGTGCTGTTAAAATAATTACAAACCTAGCCGGCGAGATTTTGCTTAAATCTCGCTGGTAATTAATAATACACATAGCCGGCGAGTGTTTGAAAGGACTCGCTGGTAATTACATGTTGACATAGCCAGCAAGTGTTTGAAAGTACTCGCTGGTAATTACAATTTCACATAGCCAGCGAGTATTTTCAAATTCTCGCCGGTAGTTCAAATTTTGTTCACCCAGCGCGTGTTTCCAAAATCTCGCTGGTTATGTGTAATCCTACCCGGCGAGGTTTTGAGTTTACCTACCCAGCGAGTCTTTGAATCAAACTCTCGCTGGGAAAGACCTTTCCCGTCGAGTCCTTCCCGGCGAGCTTATTCCCAGCGAGGTATTTGCTGGCTTTGCATTTCCAGCGAGTGTTTTATAATTTCCCAGCGAGACCAATATCTCGCTGGAATTTCAATTACCATTTGTAGTGCATAGTTCAAAAGGTCACTCTAATACCAACATCACATTAATACATTCAGTATTTCAAAATTTAAACTACTTGAGGAAGATCAATAAAACAATATTCGCATCATCAAAATTACTTCCCATCAAAATGTCATCATTTAGCTGTGTGTTAGAATTTACATCATCAACACAACACGCAAATAAGTTACCCGATGAAATAACATAATGATATTTTTTTTTGCTCAGCAAAAAAAAAGAAATTTTATTGATGAAACTTGCTAAAGCTTCAAAGTGAGAAGCAAAAACAACAATAAATAAATAAAATAACATAGAAAGAAAAGATAGAGTACACAGAGATACTAGAAAAAACAGAAAAACACATAATGATATATAGGTGCATGTACAGCTTTATGTAGTCCTTTCATCGGAGAAAAAAGCTTAAAGAAATATTCAATGTGCCCTCAAACAAATCCAGAATAAATAAAATTAAAAGTAGATATGATCATGTAAAACCTAATTTTCACATCAATGGAGGCAACAATTATCTCCATTAAAAAAACAGTAAAAACAAGTGCAGTGCAACAGAATGACATCATCACTAGCAAAAAGAATTCAGACAGCATTGAGTAGTGATCCATTGCATACAAAAAAATCGAACTCGGTTCCTGGTTTATTCCAACCTCTATATCTTTTTCTTCTCAACTATATGTTCAAGCTAAGGTTTGGCATATACAATTACTCCAACATGTATATTTATTGTATAAATTAAAGATTGATTTGAGCAAGAAGAGGCGTTGTTGTTACCTGATGGTTGATCAAGATTAAGCTGGTTCTGGTTGTGCCCCAAAAGCCTACAACAATTAAGGAAAAGTGTATTCTATATATGTTAAACACAAAAACTGCAAATTTGGGAGGAAATAAATAATATACAAACCAGGAAAAAGGAAAATCTTCATATCTCCCCACAAAAGGAAACAATCCAATGTTGCCATATATGCAGAATGAGGTCAAAGAATTGTGGAAGCAAAATGATCAAGTTATGCTTTTGGGCCTCTGAATTGGTCTTGGGTTCATCGTCTCCGAGCATCACACTTTTGCTATACATTTCTTAAATAGCAGCATTAGACTTCTTGCAAATATTAAGTAGATTGCATTAGTTTGAGAATTTTGCACAGGCGCTCAATGCTGCTGTTCCTTTTAAAAGTTGTCCAAGTTCTTGAATCATTAGATTTCTGATACAAAACTCTTCTTTTTTTATCCACTTGTTTTTCCCAATGATCTTACTCATTTTGTATTTTTGTTAAATAAGTATTTGAGATTTTTCTATAATGTTGGGTTCTTAGGTTATTTTAGTATGTGTACATTCAATTCCAGTTATTTGAGTCAATTGGCAAGTTATCGATATATTTGCATATCTACATATATTATTAGGTTTAGCAAAAATATGGGTATTGTAAACGAAAAAAAGAAATTAAAGAGATTGTTTCTGAAAACATTTTAATGCAAGATCCTGATGACCAAAGAGGAAACACATTGGAACATGAGAGAACAAATAGGAAACAAAATTAAAACGACTTGGATGACATCGTTTTGAAAGTTATCGGGATATTTTCGACTTTGTAATTTACAATTAACACTTTTGTCCGCATTTCTTGACGTTGAGCTAAGGGAAACAAAACTCTTTATGACCAAACTCTCAACACTATTTTGATATTTCTTTTCATTGTAAAGCGCAAACCCTCAAACTCGATTCCTAACAATCGGTGTTGGGTAGAGATATCGTCGGTGAAGAAAATAAGTTGTGAATTTTCAATGCTAGTGAGATGAGATAGCATAGTCGTTTTCAAGATCGAGAAGTTGAAGAAGGTTGATGTTGTGTTGACATCGACATGATCTCAACCTCTTTTATACATAAAAGACGACTTAGTCATTTAAAAAGTGTCATGTGAGCAGAACATGACCAACAATTAAAAAATTTTACAATCGTTTTACTTTCAGTCTCATAGTGGATGATTTTTCAAGGGGTAATTTCAGTCCACTACGATGTTTTATGCAAAAAAAAAAAAAAATTTTTGAAGGTAAAATCGAATTTTTATTTAATAAGTAGAAACTAACCCGGCATCAAACCGGACAGCTGAAGTCACAGATGGTGGGACAAACCCATCAGCATAGTCCCAGCTACTGTTAGTTAACGCAAATTTGGCCAATTCGTGAGCCACTTTATTACAAGGTCTAGAGCATAACTTAATAAGACAGTAATTCCGGGAGCTGAGAGTAAACGGCTGCAGTCATAGAGGATGCCCCCGAATATGTTTTTCGTGTGTCTCCTATTATGAATATGGTTCACCACTCGTAGACAATCCGTCACAATCTCCACTCTACTCCAATTATTGCCCTTTGCCCAGGAGAGAGCTTCTCTGACGCCTACGGCCTCCACCTCTTCGGCTGGAGATATCTTGTATATTGTCTGCACAACGCGGTTACGATTCTGCATCTTGTATCCCTACATACCAGCCCTATGCTCCAGTATCCCCCTTGTTCATCTCTTCCTCTGTCTACATTAATCTTTAAAAATCCGCGGGGTTGGCGGCACCCAAACGTGAGGAGATGACGAAACAAGAGGATCTGCTCCTGATGCTCCTCCCTAGGGTTGTGCTGCTGTCCAAGCATGTCGTAGTCCTTTTGCGGTCGCGGCCACTTTTTCTAGCCCTCCAGATTGCCCACATTGTAATAGCCCAGAGGCTCGCTTCACCCTCCCCCTCTACCCAAGACCTCCAGTGTGATAGGGTTGGGTTTGGCCCCATCCTGTCTTGAACCCGTTGCAGTAATCTGTCCCTCCACACTGGTGCAACTACGTGACACTGTAACAGTATGTGGCTTATGGATTCCTCCGGGTCTCCACAGAGGGGACACTACGTAACTATTGGAAGTCCCTTCTCTGCCAGTCGAGTCCTTGTCGGAAGTAGATTAGATATAGCCCTCTAGATGAAGATTTTTACCTTTGGTGGGACTTGCAGCTTCCATACTTCTCTCCAGTTACTCCCTTGTGTTGGCGGGGACCAGATGGCCTCCATTTGGCATAGGGCCCTGTATGCGCTTTTGACCGAGTATTCTCTCGTCTTCTCCGCGTCCCAACACCAACGATCCTTGTCTTCGTACCAACTTGGTATAATTGAGAAGATTCGATTACATGTGTCATGATCCAAAATTGATCTGACCTTCCCCACATCCCGTGCTCTGCACCCTGGATCGAACAACTCAGAGATCCGCATGTCTGCCGGAATGGATGGTGCTGCGACGATCGTCGGGTTCACCCCCCCCCCCCCTAGCCATGGGGTCCCTGCTACCAGACTGTGTCCTGGGCCTATACTTAGCCGTGTCTTCTCCCGTACTATCGATCTAGCTTCGCAGAGGCTTCTCCATATGAAACTCGGGGTGGTACCCAATGTGACTTCAAGGAAAGAGGAGTGAGGAAAGTACTTTCCTTTTAGAACTTTGGCCGGTAAAGACTCTGGTTTAGTAAGGATTCTCCAAACCTGTTTCACACAAAGAGCTATATTGTACTCTTTTAGATTGAGGAAACCCATCCCGCCCAACTCTTTATGCAAAATTTTCAATTCACTATAATATACGTTTTTGTATCAATTCACTACGGTTAGTTTTGTTTTTATTTCACCGTCCATAATAATGTTAATTTTGTGTAGAAATGTCTATAACACCCTTTACACAAAAAATAAAACTCAATTAAATAATTAATATATATTATTTATAACTTTAAAAAGAATTATGAAATAAGTAATAAAAAATTGATTGAAAAAGTTTTATTTTAAATATAATAAAAATAAAAATGTTGTTTAACATTCATTTTTTTATTTTAAATACTTTTTACAAAAATAGTTTAAAAAGTAATATTGAAATCAGTTTTTATTATTTATTTCATAAAAATTATAAAAAAAAGTTAAAAATAATAATATTTTTAATACAATAGGTATTCTCAACATTTAGTAGAAATTGAAGGTCGAACAATACTTTTTCATCCGATTTAATAGTGTTAAGGTAAAATAATACTAAAATAAAAGCTGTCCTAATGAATTGAAACAAAAAGAAAGTGCACCAATTTACAATATAGTTCCAACTCCCTTTGAAAGGAGACAACTACATCATTGAAATTAGTTGGTGTATAGTTCGGAATATGAAATTTACGTTTGGCAGACCAAAACCCATTTGGTATTCTTCTTCATTAAACTCCCATTGTCTTAGACTTGTCTTGTAACTCTCAGCAGCACATCTTGGGTCACCCCTTGCTACTGATACCTATTTTTTGTACAAACAAATTACAAATACACTCTCAACTCAACATGTAAAGGAAGGCAAGAGAGTAAAGTCAGTGGACTTACACAATGTCTATTTTGCAGCTCATGAAGCCAAAATCTCCAGTTTGCCATGGCCTTGCCATCAATTTTCATGGATATATTTCTCCACTTGGTGTGGCTGAACTCTACTTTGTTCAGTTCCTCTCCCAGTCCACTGCCTATGGCTTTCACATATGCTTCTTTCAGAGACCAGTATCTGCATCAACACCTTCCAACCAACTTGGTATACAAGAATGGAGTGGATCAAAAGAATCTGCAATAGCTGACCTTGAAGGAGATTAAAAGGTTGTTGTTTCACAATCTTTTATTCACCAACTTGTTGAATACTTAAACATACTTCACTACATTTACAATAGACCTTGCTCAAGGACTAGTAAAATAAAACTATGTTCGCGAGTCAAATTTTGTAACTTGAGCACGAGCATAGCCGTCCATGAAGGGTATGCTATTGTGCTCTACACAAATACGCGTAAACCAAACAATGTAGTCTGAGGAGTCAACTAAAAAACAACAGTTCAAAGGCACAAAATCACATTACCTCGTAAAAGAACTCGAGGCTATGCCAAAAAAATAGGGAGACGAGTAGAACAATACCTATAAAATTCCACCAGAACCTCATCAGAAGTGCCTGCACTAGTAATATTATCCCATTCCAAGCTTGAAAAGTATGACGAGAAGTTGTTAATATATTCTGCAATAGTCTCTTTATGCGGGACATCATAGGAAACAATGTCCAGTCCCACAAGACATAACGGCTCAGATGCTATTGCCACATAGTCGCCATGATGCGATACATTGAAGTTGAAGCTAGGAAACTCCGAGCTAACCTCATCGCATTCCTGAAAAAAGCAAGCAAGCAAGAAAAGAATACATTCCAACATAGAGTTAAAATGCTTGCACAGAGATCCTAGACTCTACCAGGGCTACATCCTTTCAAATTCTTGTAAATCTCAAATGCCCAACACATTAAGAACACATCAAAAGCCATAGGTAAAGTGGCAGAGACCTCATATAATAAGCATGGGGTCGTTAAGTCCAATCCCCATGTCGGTAGTATTGCTGATTAATTATTACTGATGAAGAACATAATTTTTCCTTAGCTGAAGTCATATAGTTACTGTTAAAACTCGAGAGGTTCCAAGATGTTTATCAACTGGTGACATAAATTCAGATATTTCCGATATGAGGCGCTTACAGTTACCATACCAGATAGGGCTTGCCTTGGGAAGTGCGGCGTATTCGAATCTTGTCGTATTGAATCCCCAAAACCTCATGAACAAGTGCATACTGAAGCAACCGGCTCACAAGCGCCCGTTTCCTATCATCCATTCGCACGTACCTGCATCACATATCATGTATATTCAACTGTTTTGCTTTCACTTTTCTTTGAGGCAATTCATCGAACACCTTGTACCCACTCGCCAAAGTTGATCAAAACAATTATTCACATAAAACCCATTAATCTAGACATTGATTAAGTTCATATAAGTATTCTTAAACTGATAATTTCCACAATTTTCTCAGGGACCGAACAGAGCGAGAAGGGGAAAACCTGGTGATGGGAGCATGGTCGTGAAGGGGAAGAAGAGAGAGAGCTGAGGAGAAGTCAATGGGAGATGGGTCCCACTTGGATATGTCTACAATCCATCTCTGCACGCCTTTCTCCATTGCATAGCCAATAGATTATTGTTTAGAATAAATGATCTGAATCACTCTGGTTTCACAGTCAACCATCTTTAAATGGAATGAAGACACATTCACTCTATTTTACACTTCAATTACTGAGAGGCTCATTTCCAATGGAGATTGGAGGATCCAGCAAAGGATCTAAATGGCCGGCTTGCATTTTTGGTGCTTATTTAAGAATTATGCTGTTATTTTTTGTCCTTTTAAAAGCAGAATAACGATCTAAACCTTGACCGGTTGTCATCAAATATCTGGTCAAAGTTGAGATTTGTACAAACACGTTATATAGTATAGGAAAAAGTCGCAAAAATGTGACATGTTTGTACGTTTGCTCATGAAATTAATAACGTCACGGGCAATTAAAAATAACATAATTCAAAGAAAATAATTGAAATGTGTGGAATATTCAAGAACATTCTTAGACACATATCTTTCTCTCTTAACTGTACCCTGTAAATTTTTATCAGAAGAAAACTTCACTATTTGTGAGTAGGAAAAGGAAGAAAGAATCAAAGAGCTCCTAAATATCATAATCATTGTTCACCCAAAACATAATTTGTATATATATCCACAATCAGTGGAATGCAAGAATTTCTTTCACTTATTTACACAAGATGATATCTGTAGGATATCTAACCACAAATTATTTGTGAATTTAGTACACAACAGAATCACTAAAATATAGCATGATTATGAAGGAAAAAATGATACCAGAATTAATGTTCTGTTAAGGGGGTAAAAAACAAATGAACCCCGACAACAATATTTCTGCTGATATCTCCCCTCCACGGGAGGAGACCTTGAGGTTTTATGCTTTTGCGTATGAAGCTTTACTTGTACACATAGTGATGATCGAAGTTAGATAATCACGACAAGTCACGTATGAACTCTTAGCTACCGCCTTGCTTTGCAGTTCCAGTATTGCTTGTTGTCATAAAGGACTCTCCGCAACCACACTGCCCTTGCGAGTTTGGGTTGATAAAAACAAACTCGGACCTGCATAAAACATAGAATTGCAATGCAGACATGTGAGATGCATTTACAAACCAAATAGTCGTGCTAGGATGCAAATGATCTATGGATGTGTTGGTATATGGGGTTGGGAATGGGCACATGAATCAGCTTGATTTGTTTGTAATTAGCTTCGTTTTTATTCCCATTCCCATCCCAAATCATCTTATTGGCATATGTTAATTACAAATAAACAAGGCATGTCGACTGGAAGTCAAACTTCAAAGGATTAAACCCGAAAAAATCTTCAAATTCTAGTAAAAGCGACAGGTGTTTAATCATTCACATGAAAGTTTTATATGCATAAATCTATTATGATCACAGGATGCATGGATGGAACCATGAGAGTTGCTGTGTACCTGAGTTTGTCGTCAACAAAATCCATCTTGGTTCCTATGACATGCATCAAGGCTTTAGGATCGATCAGTATCTTCACTCCCCTGTCTTCAACCAACTCGTCAAACTTCCCTTTCTCATCTGAGCAATTGAATGAAACAGAACATCAATCCTTTTTTTACGAGCCACAAAGCACCCGACTACTAGAGTATTCCTTCAAATAGGAAATCTCAACCCCATCCCCAAAAGAAAATGAATAGGGCCTAACAAAATGGATGGATACAATACAACACCAAATTCCTCAAAAATTAACAATCCAACTTTCATATAAAATGTTGCACATTGCAATGGTAAGTGGTTGGTTAACAATATTCAAAGCAGCAACTAACAAGCTGGAATAAAATCAAGAGTCTACAAAACTTAATAGCAGGTTGTGTGCTATGCATCGTATTGACCAGTAAAAAATTCTGATATTTTGTGAAGAGATTCAATACAGGCTCACACGTGCATCGTAATGGTCCTGCAATGCTAGGTGAAGCCCAACTACTGAAAACGAACTGGACTCTAGCCACTAAAATGAATAGCATTATAAGGTGTTGAGCGCGTTTCAGGAATATCAATTACCATAATGTTTGGGAACAATAACTTTGTGAATTTGAAATTGCAAATTAAACGAACTAGGAGCGCATTATTCCCCATCTGATCGCTAAAATGAAAATGATCATTTCCAGATTAACAGCAGACATGTGAGAGCTATATTTTTAATTCCATCCTGAGCCAAACCCTAGATATCACATATTGAATAAAGCTAAAGAAACTGGAGAGCAATTAAATGCTATGACAAAATCATGAGCTCTAGACCAGACTAACACTGATCTACAGCACAAGCCTATCATGAATCCAAAAGCTTCTCTTCAACGTTACAGTCAATTAAAAGGAAATTGCTAATTACAAAACTCGTGAAGGTGTTGAACTTAGAAGCAGAATCAAATCCTAACAATTTCACGTGAAGAGAAATTGAATATACGTGCGATTCGAACCTGCATAGTTGAGGGTGTAGGAGAGGCCGTTGCAGCCACGAGCCTTGACGCCAAGGCGGAGAAAGGAGCGCTGCCGCTGCTGGAGAAGGTGCTCCACTCTTTTCGCCGCCGCCTCCGTCAAGGTCACAGCCTGTCGCCGGGCGGCGCCTCCCATCTTTCCGGCGGCCGCCGCAAGAATTGAACACGACGCCATTTCTCTCTCTCTCTCTCTGGTAAACAAACCAATCTCTCCTTCAGCGAGATAAGCTCTTGGTCGAGTCGTTAGATGGAACAAAAACGACTTGTCGTTTTTTCTTTAGAACGACTTGTCGACCTTCTAGCGAATATCAAACAGAATGGAATTAGTCTTCGGGGAGAAAAAACGACATGTCGTTTTATCAACGACGCGCCGTATAAAACGTAAGGCGAATCTAGGGACTGGCTCTGAGAGAAGGAGACGAAGCCATGGGAGTTCTTGAAGGTCTATACAGAGTGATCATGCGACGCAACTCCGTCTATGTCACTTTCATCATCGCCGGAGCTTTCGCCGGCGAGCGTGTAAGCTTTTATCTTCTTTCGCTCTCCATTTTTATTCATTCGTAACCGTCGTTTGTGAGATCTGCTTAAGAAATGAATCTGAAACTTCAGTTGGATCTGGAGAAATTAGGACAGATGTGGAGTTTGATGATTGAACAGGAAATCTAGTCGTATTGATGAATATTTAATCTGACGATTGCTTGCTTGATTGTTTGTTTATATTTTTATTTGGGAGATTTTGTCATTTGATGCGCATATATTTGTTGCTTAGTTCTGATACCTGACTGTGTGCATATCTTTGTATAATATGGATTTTGTTGGATGATTTTGTCCCTTGAGCTGCATGTTCGAAGTTGTCAGCATTTAAAATTTAGGTGTATTGGCATGTCAAATCGTTATCGTTGGAATGAAAACATGCACAACCTATTGGATTTATGGCATGAATTTAACGACAGTGGTAAGAGTGAGCTTTATGGGAGAAGAGTAGGCTTTTATTAGGTTACTGGTTGTGATTTATGGCAACGTGTTCTTGAGATTAATATAGGAGTTATTAATGTGCACGAGAGAAGATAAGAAATTGAGGGGAAAGGGTGTTAGAAAGTGTAGTTTGATATTAAGGGGATTTGTAAGGGGGACCGCCTATTTCCATTTCGAAGATTAAATCCAGAATTAAAGCTGGTTTCTCTACCAACAACTAGGAATGGTTTGTGTTAAAGGTAGTGTTGTTTGTGAAAGGATATTATTGCTTGTGATTTACCAAGATCTAACATGTTCAAAATGCTCATGAAAATTAAATATGACTGTAGATGGCCCACGTAGACTATTTAAGTCTTTGGCTCAATGTGTTTCTACTATTTTGGCATATACTTCTCCGATGGTATTGAGTTATCTTGTTTTTGTGTGTATGTTTATCAAATAACAAATGAAAATATGTTGATCACAGGCTGTTGATTATGGAGTTCAGAAGATATGGGAGAAAAACAATGTTGGGGTATTATTTCCGGCTCCATTTCTATTATGAATCTGTAGTGTGATTCTTATGAAGCTTGAATTTTGTTAGCATTTGAAAACTCAATATGTTATCAGTTTGACATTTGATTTCCTGCCTGATTTATGATTGCATGACATGAGTTTTGAACCTCATTATGTTATTTGGCTCTTGTTCTTCAAGCTAAATTATATTTGCATGAGTTTTGAACCTTATTATGTCATCAGTTTAACACTAGTTTTTCAGTCTGATTTATACTTGAATTATTTTTTAACACTATAAGATCCAATTTAAGAAGAAAACGGTTCTTAAAATGACTTTTTTGATGGACTCTTGTTTCCAGATCACGTTTATGGATTTGTTTGTCATTCTTATTACTTTCATGTTTGATCTGTTTGTTATCAAATCATCATTTCATTACGTAAACATCATTGAGAGTTGAAACCAGTTAGATGGGAAACAAAGTAGTAATTTCTCCCGGGCATACGATTTATGAAACTTTGTTCTTGTTGGTGCACTCTTTCGGTCCTTCCTTCATACATTATAGTGTAATAATTTCACCTAACGTGTTCTGTGCAATGCAGAAGCGATATGAGGACATATCTGTTTTAGGACAGAGGCCGGTTGAATAGTGATGATTTTCTTACAAGGTTTGCGGGGAGGACAGTCAAGATATGACCATTTTCTTTCATTTATACATAAAGTTCCAATTTGAAAATTAGACTATTGTTGGGGCCTATGATTCATTTGATCATCCTTGAATAATCGTGTTTTGCTGCTTCATGTTTTCAACTCTACTTATTGAATGGTTGAATTTGCCGAACTCAATCGACTCTATACTCTCAAATTGATAATCAAGTTTTATATGTTTGTTGCAAAGCATGATTCTGGTTTGTTTATTAGTATTTACCAACTATGTTCTCGCCTTTGGTCATTTTGGACAACGATCAAGCCTATATCGACTTAATCGAATAGGCATTGATTGCTTTGTTAGGTTTGCATAGAACTTGATTATTGGGGATATCCACAAATCGTCTGATTGGTCGTGTCATAAACCACTTGCCCAGTGATCAGTACTGGTTTTGCACAACTCGTAATTCTTGTATCGGTTAGATAATTATCACAATCTGCAATATTTCATTTATAATGAATATTAATTTTCATCCCCTTGTCTATCTAATGAGTGAAAACCCTCACAAGATTCTCATTCGATTGACGCTGCAACTGAATTGATATAAATTTTCAGTGAATTTGATTGATGCTGCAACTGAATTGATATAAATTTTCAGTGAAGCTTTAAGTATCGATCTCGTATTATTACTTTCATCAACTTCATCGTATTGGAACTTGTTTTGTTTTTCAATTTCAATTTTTTGTTGCTTTTATATAATCTCTCTTTCCCTGCTTCTATTTCTTCTTCGAAAACCTTGACGGGTTCGATAAAATTCAATCTCATCGTTGAGAAAAAAACAAGATCTCGTACTATTAGCTAGTGAGGACTAATATTATAGAAAAGGATGTTAAACTTGAATTAAGAACATCCGTGGGTTGATTTGTACTCGAGGAAAACATCTTCAATCACACTACTTACATTTCAGTTAATGTAGATAAATTTTTTCATTTATACCAGTATAAGATTTTTTTTTATATAAATTGTTATTTTGATCACTCTGGAGGTGTACGTAAGATTATGCTAACTTATTAACGCACAAGTTATATTTTATTTTGATCATTCCATAAGGGCAGTTTAGTCATCGTATTATAACTAACTCAATATTCATCTAACCAACTCAAATGTCATTCATTGTAACCCTCTATATTCTTGACATATTTCATTTTAGAAATAATTCAGGTACACTTAGATATTGTTGTTTTTCATGTAAGTACACCTAAAATTTTACGCCTAAAATGTGCAAAAAATTTCCTCTGTACTTTTCGTCCAATTTTGTTAATTTTTAATATTTTTGACATGTAAAATGACTAAAATACCCTGATATATACTTCTAATTCTATGTCATCCATCTTTTTCTTCACCCTCTCTCTTCTAACCCAAAGTATGCTCTTTTCTGTGTACACAGAGAGGTTGTTTCCATAAGGTGGAAAGCAGGTGTAATGTACATTTTAAGTTTTCCTTAAAATGTACTTGTGGATAGTTATGTGAAGATGGTACAAATATGAAATATATATACAACTTTGTGCAATTTATTCTAAATACTTCAATTACTATCTTGAAACTACTGTTCATTAATATCGGAATGAAAATGTCAACACATAAATCTCAGCGATAAACAATATACAGAAATCAACGGCGAATAAGTGAAGGTTTATACCATCAACTTCAACATAGATTCTGATTGGATGAGTCCAAAATGAAGTGAAAGCTCACATCTTTTTCTCGCTAGCAATAAAGTACAGAATCGCTACCCTTCTTTTGTCTTCATTTCTCTATTATAAACAAACACCACCACACTCCACTTTTGCTTCTCTGGAACTCTCCGCTTTCGTCGAGATCCATCTCCTCCTCCCTTGCTCCGTAAGATCTTTTTATTTTCTGAAACTACTCCTTAACCCATACCCATATGCTAATTTGTGTTGTTCGTGTGGTTGTTTATTGATTGATGATTAGTTGTCTTGTTTGTTTTCTAGCTTTTCCGATTTCAGACTTTTGGGTAATCATGATTTTGTTTTGGGTAATCGTCTTGTTGACCCAAGATCTGATTTTTAATTCTGAGTTATTGAACATTTGATATTTGTGAATCTCGAAAGTGGAAGATGCTTAATCTGTTTAATTTGGGGATTTAGGTGTAATCAAATCAATCCATCATGTTGAGCGTGAGATTGGGAGCAACAAGTTGTGTGGTGAAAGCTGAGCCCCAAAGGCCAAGTGGATTAATTGTAAAGAGGAGCTCTTGTTTTGGGTTGAATTGGATGAAGGGAGGTTCAGTTGGGTTGAGGTCTGCTTCCCTCAACGTGCCTATGGCTATTTACAAGGTGAAGCTGGTTGGGCCCGACGGGCAAGAGAGCGAGTTCGATGCTCCGGATGACGCCTACATCCTGGACTCGGCTGAAAGTGCGGGACATGATCTGCCTTACTCGTGCAGGGCCGGGGCGTGCTCTACTTGTGCTGGCAAATTGGTTTCCGGGTCGGTGGATCAGACTGATGGGTCGTTCCTCGACGAGAAGCAGATGGAGAACGGGTATCTGCTCACTTGTATCTCCTACCCCAAAGGGGATTGTGTGATTCACACCCACAAGGAAGACGAGCTCTACTGAGTCTCTCGGTCAGTATTTATATTGATTGTTCCAGTCTGTCCTAAGAGCAAGACTACTTGTTGGTTAGTGAAGTGTTTTGAGTTTTGAGTGTCAATGGAATTTAGATGTTGCTGAATATGAATCTGAATTGTTATTGTCTTATAAGTTTGTTGATGATCACTATTACATGCAGCCAAAGTTATTGCTTTTGTAGAATATATAAGTTTATGAAAGTATACTGCGGTAACAATGTAGTCATGGGATCAAATCTCGTACCTAGGGAAGTTTATCTCCATCATTTTTGTTTTCTTGATAGTATAATATAAGAAGCACGAGCGAGAAACAACAATCCTAATGGCTTCTAAGAAAATCATGCTGTTCTTGGTTTTCATCTTCTTGTGCCTTCAAGTACTCTTTGTTTGCACTTTAGATCAAGATCAGTGTCTGCCTTTTTTACGCTTTCGTTTTTTGGTGAACTCCGTTTCTTTTGAATAAATTTTCCTCTGCTGCTGATAAAAAAGTTGTCTAGATCTAGCTCTTTTCTTGTCTGTTTTTGGTACTACTCTTTCGGGGGTTCAATGTTTATATGTTATTGTTCTTCTTAAATTGGGAACAAACTCGAATTGCAGGCACCTCCTTCTCTATTTTTTTACACTTCTCTGATAGGACAAAGATGGATTAAGGGTTTTGAAGAAGAAGAAAAGTCATTTCAAAACTCAACAAAGGATGGGAATTGGATTTGATTGTGTTTCTTGCATCCCTTCTTTGATATGTAGAAATTATGTGTTCAGTGTATGTATTGTCTGAAAACACATTGCATGATCACATAAACTCCCACTCTTTTTACTTCTACTTTTGGAACCAAGTAATTTACATACACAAGCCACTGTAGTATACACCTCAATGTCTTTATTCTCTCTTTTCAACTTCATTTAATTTTGTATATCTCTACAACCTAACATTGCTCCTTCTGTCCTGCAACATTAGAAATCCACATTCTTCTTCTTCCCTAACTACATATTCTAACAAATTAATGAGGCAGTGCAGCACATCAATCCACATTCTAACAATCCAGCAGCAGATCTCCATCTCGACACACAGTTGTGTCACTTGACGAGGGTCCGAACCATGGAGCCTGCTATTTCTTTGTTGTTGCAAGTAATGAACAAGTCCAAGTACAATATAGCCTCCCGAGGGAGGAGACCTTCCATGAGAAAATGGAGGAGGTGCGAGTGAGTCCCCTGCATCACTTCTATGCATTCTTCCATTACTCTCTCTTCCTGCTCTTTCGTCAGCTCTGCCGCCTCCAGCAGTGGCAACACCTCTCTCTCCTCCTCCTCAAAGTGCTCTTTGCAATTACCCTGTCCCCAGTTAGTGTTTCACAATATAACAAACATTTCAAATCTATTCCAATGTTACACTGCCATATGTTACTTCAAATGTATGGCAATGTATGTGTTAAAGCCCATGAAACAACATATGGTTTGTTGGTCATCCACAACCACGACCACCAAATTCTGATATCATGTAACGTGTGTCATGAACATTAAATTGCATTTCAGAAATTCGAATGGGGTGGCTTACCTGTAATGATTTAAGACGAGTCAAGAGGGTAGAGAGAGCCTCCTGGTAGGAAGGGCTAGCAGAGTCCAGGACTCCAATGGATTTAATGTCTTCCTTAATGCCATTCATGATGGGTAGGTCCCTTGCATGTTCCTCATTTGCAGCTTTGCATAATCCTAACCCACCCAGCAGTAAAGACAATCATAAGATATGAATTTATTAGCACAAGTGATTTCCTTCATAAACAAGCAACTCTTTGTAATTATCATTATTTATGGGGACCTCCCTTGTTCCCACCAGATCTTTAACAACGAAACAAAACAAGACATATCTTTAGCCATCAATTGAAACTGGTGGGTAATGTTATGACAAACGCATTTCTTGGTAAACTTTGATTGTCATGTGCCACAATCTGTCAAACATTCAAGCTTCAAATTTGAGGTCTTTGATACATACCTGGAGCTCTACTTTTTCACCATCACCAGTTTGATGTTCAAATTGAGTTCCTAAGACTTATATTTGTGATCACGAGATACAAAAATCTTTGATATTAGGGTACAGAACCAATTCAATTAAAATTTAAGTTAATAATTAATGAACCCACTATAGAGTTATGCTCTAACCTATATCCTCCAATACATGTATAATTAATTGAAAAACTTATTTTTCTTCATACCTATTCACACCTATATCTACAACAAGAGGATGAGGATGGTTAAGTAATATCTAACGGATCAAGACATACCACAAATTCAAAACCTGAATAACTCATTTTCTGTATAGTTTTTTAGACTAGACGTTGAAATGACACTCTAAAAACCCACTAATACATCAAAAATTTCTTTACCATTAATTGGGCATACTTGTTTGGTCAACATTCATCGTTAACCATGTAATGATAAAGCACGCCCAATATCTATCATCAGGTCTGGGTGTTTGGTCTAGTCGTATGATTCTTGCTTCGGGTGCGAGAGGTCGTGAGTTCGATTCTCGCAACACCCCCCTTAACCTTAATCATTTTTCAACTCATAAAACACTTTTGTGCAGATTTGTACCTCGATCGGCCATCTCTAGGATGGGGAAGACGACGCGCTCCTCCATCTGCGCGTGCTCGAGCATCACCTCCAGGAGCTGCGAGTAGCTCCTCGCGAACTTCTTCACCTCCATCCTGGGGCTCCCGATCGCCGGATCATCGACGGTCCTCCTCCCCCCACGCGTCTCCAGATCGCCCGCCCACCTCACCAGCCTCTCCAGGTGCCAGTTCACGCTCCGGTGCTGCAGCGCCGCCACCACCGCGATCGCCGGCGTCGCCTCCCTTATCCCGCCGCCGCGACGCGCCGCAGCCAGCGGCGGCTGAGGGAACCGCGCGTCAATGTAGCGAATCATC
Organism: Geranium rotundifolium; assembly: GCA_963920655.1. Taxonomy (NCBI): domain Eukaryota; kingdom Viridiplantae; phylum Streptophyta; class Magnoliopsida; order Geraniales; family Geraniaceae; genus Geranium; species Geranium rotundifolium. The sequence goes on along the minus strand of OY987320.1, from coordinate 19,763,410 downwards.
GCATCCCGAGAACCGGAGACCGTCTCCGACCCGACCTGGAGAACCGGCGCTGGCGTCTCGGAGGGCACGAAATGGACCGGCACCGACTTGTAGAGGAGCGCGAACCGGATGTAGCCGGTTGCGAGGTCGCCGGAGGATCCGTACAATCGGACGGCGCTCCGGTCGCCGGGTTTCTGGTCATCGGACGGCGCGATCTTCCTGAAGCAATTTCCCATTCGCAGAGACGATTATTAGAAAGTCAAGATCGAGTGTTCTTGGAAGCGAAACTGAAGCATGAGCAGTAGAGAGAATTGGGGGGTTTTTATATGGGAAAGGTTTTGGAAGGAGGAGAGAGAAAATTTTCCCACGCTCCTCGTGGAGTGGACGCTCTACGTGTCCGTTGGCTTGTCTTGTACATCGACGTTGAGTCCTGCCACGTCATCGTCACAACTCAGCAAATGGCCCGTCGTAAATAATTTTGACATCATAAATAAAAATGACTGAAATGATCTTATGTACATGTCCACAATTGATTATGTTATATTTGACTTTAAATTTTATTTTTTGCAATATCAGTTTGTTTTGTCATCATGTAGTAAAATAACACGATTAAAATAATTAACATTTAATGTAATAATCTCTTTAATTTAGATACTTTTAATTTGTCTTTGGATTGGATCCCATGTATGGAAGTTGATAAATTTTTCCTAGTCAAATTATGTGATTATTTTTGGGGAAAAAGGGAAAGTTTTCATTTATTATTCATCTCATTGACTTGATAGATGTTAATATATTGTGTTGACATTGGAAATGGTTAAGATGAAAACGCATGTATATATATGGAAGTTAGAAGTCTTAAAGTTTAACATTGATGATTGATTGATTAACTACATGAAAATAACTCCTGGATATGTGTTGGTTCTAATTTATCTCGAGCCGAATTTGAGCGTAATGTTAAGTCATTTGATCAAAAGATCGAGCTCAATTTATCAAGACTTTTAAAGCTCGTCAATACCGACTTTCTTTGTATTTATATATGGAAATAAAATTTGAACTCAACTAAAAAAATAATAATCAACCTCAAATTATTTTTTGTTATATGTATTTAGTAATTATTTTATTATTATAAAATTTCAATTCGAACTCATTCATGTTCGAAGAAAGTTGGACGCCTTGGGTGGGATGGACAGTTTAGGATTGGTTGTAAAAATTGTCAAAAAAAAATTTAGTATGAAAGTTTGCATCCCCTCAGAAAAATTTCAAAATCTGCCCTTGATAAGAATGTAAATAAATTCAGGTTGATGAAATATCTGGACTTGTAATCGATCTCGAGTTGAATTTGGCTGCAAATTCAAATGTAATTGATAGCATAAAATTGGTGAGTTTGAATGCAAAAGAAAGGTCAAAACTACAGAGGGTTTAGGTTTTGTGAGGAATTTGGGTTTTAGTACTGTTTGGGTTTAAGGTTTTCGAATTTGTTGTCCTCTGGTATGAATTCGAAATGAATATTTGTTGAATAAATTTCAATTGTTGTAATTTTCAGTGTCAATCAGAACCCCTCTTTATGTTCAAGCCAACACTAGAGCCGGACCATCGACACTTCGAGGTGTATCATGGAGGGAATTTAACTGAACCCGAAAAAAATCACTATATAGGTGGGAATGTTGAATTGGTTAGCATCAGTGGTGCCCCTTGGCCCGGGAAATCGAAAAAAAAATCATACGAAGTTTTTTTTCCGAAAATTGGATATGCCCCCCCTAAATTCTGGTATATATACAAAATTTGTGCAAAAAAATAATAAAAGTTGTGTGGCTTGGTGGTAAGTATATTTTATTTTATCCACAAGTTCTTGGGTTGGGTTTTTCGGCATGTCCAGGTTCATAAAAATTTCACGGTAACAAGTCAACAACTGGTCTTGGTTTGACCTAACAGAATATCCACTTGAGTACCAGCAAAACGGCAGCCAAACCACGCACACACACCGAGCAAATTCGAAAACACGATAGATCTGGAGAGGGAAACAGATCCGGAGTCGAAACCACATGATCGAAAACCTATCCGATCTATCGACCTCGTCACAAACCGGTGGCCCAACTGAGAGAGCCACCTGCGACGAGCCGGAGCTAACCCTTGGATTCATTTAATCGACAAATTAAGTTAAAGTTTAACCATTTAAAATTGGTGAGTCAAACTTTTAAGCAATATTTGATTGAACTTTGTTATAATTGATTTTCGATCATATTCAAACTCAATATTTTACTTCGTTATTAAATTAGCTAAGCTTGAGAATAACATTTTAAGATTTAATAATCGTTTAGAATTTACCCTTATGTTTTTACAAGTGTATAACAACATGATGCAAATATATAACTTAAGAAATTATACTAATATTCCTATGTGAAACTTTAGAAAAAGTATTAGGAATGAGCACAATTTTTTGAGAAAAACTTTAAGTGCATAACTAAATTTCTCAACAACACTATTTAAAAATGGTTAGTTTTTCTCATTCAACTCTAGTTCATTTTCAGCTTTTTACATACTGTTAGGTCATTTCCAACCAAGCCCCAAAACCCTATTTGAGGGCCCAATATATTATAATCAGTCCTCAAATTCCTAAAACCCCAACCCCATTTTAGAGGTCAGCTATAGTGAGTATCCAATTTTGGGGACTTACTGTAGCAGTCTCTATAATTAAAATATTAATTTTCGTTGTTTCTTTCTTTTTTAATTGAATCAATTATAATTTCAAGATTTTCTTCTAAATAATATATTTTAATTAAAGGAGATAAATATACAGGGGAGAGACTACCATTAATTATATGGCATGCTATAAATTATTATGGCTACCTAATTTTTTTAAAATTAGATAGTCACTTACTCATTAATTGAACAATTTTAAAAAATAATAATTTAGTTTTAGATTTAATTCAAAATTAATTTTAAAAACTTAGATTCATTAATTAATTTGATCTATTAAATTAAATATTATTTATTTTATTACATTAAATAATTTAAATGAATTATATATTTTCTAATAGCTATTAACTCATTTGATTTTGTATTTACTTTATGATTTTTCTAATCCAGTTTTTATTTGAGGAATTTTTCTTAACCCAATTAATTGTTTTTTTTATATTCTTTCAATTTAATTTGCTTGCTATTTCCTCAATTAAGTCAATAATTTGGAAAATAAATTCAATTAACTCAATTAATTAATAAAATTAAATAATTTTATTTTAACTCAATTAATTGAAAAATCAAATAGCATGTTTCCAAAAAGACAAATCAAACATTCTATAATATTTATTTTTATCCAAATAATTAATTTAAATGAATAATATTTGTTTTTAGTAAATATACTCATTTTAATATTAAAATAATAAAAAGTGGTATTGATGTGACAAGTAAGCATAATTTTGGAGACTTTGGGTTGGAATGAGATGAGGACGGGGATTCAACATTCTACCCTTATTGAGTCATGATTTTGGGGATCTTGCCCTTAGAAAGATCTCATTTTCTGTAATATGTTAACGTATTTTTTATTATTCAAGGGTAAGTGTAAGTACTCCAAAATCACAATTTAAATTAATTTAGTCACAAATTAATACACATATTAACTTGGTCATCTCCACTATTTTTCCAAAATCTATACTGTTACGATGGATCTCTTAGGCGTAGAGCTCTGTTTGACCACGAGTAACATATTTTTTTTTTCAAGTTTAAACGTTCTTGGGCATAATTTAGTGATCTTTAACATGGAACTAATATTCAATATCTTAATATTATTAAAGGTTTTGTATTTGAAAGGTAAATTTGGTAATCTAAAGTATATAGCTTTTCTCTAGTTTGATCTCCAGACTATACTTTGAAAATAAAAAGTTACATGTCAATGGAGGTAATTAATAAGAAAACTGAAAATTATACGTCAATGGAGTAACGGTTTGATCAAAGAAACTGAGCTGAAGATAAGTTATGCTCCTTTCTTAATTAGATGAGAATTATTTTAATATAATTGTTAAATATATTTTCGAGCCCACGAGAATACGAAGTTTCAATCTTAATGATAAGAAGAGGATTTTAACGATAAGTAGCCGTTGAACTGAAATGGGAAGCACATATACCACCAATAACACAAATACAAAATATTGAGGTTAATTTTGGATATAAATATTTTGATTATTGTATTTCACGATTCTCATTATCTGAAAGCCCGCCCCGCCCGACTCTATAAGGGCCGGGCCGGGCCGGGTTAAAACCTTTCCTGGACCTGAACTTTCTTCTACACTGTCTATAACACAACCCATAGAGTTTCATTATTCATCACTAGAATAGAAGTGACTGGATACACAGCACAGATGTTCAATATTCATTCTAGTTTCAACATACAGCACAAGCCTAAATGGTAACACCTTTTTGTACACTAAAATGACCGATAAGATTGAAAACGTTGTTAACATTTGAAACCTCTGCAGGCTATGAGCCACAAAATGACAATCAGGGCAATGATTCCTCCTCCAACCATCAGCTTCATCTGGAGATTTTGCAGCCACATCTTCCGTCGAAGCTGCCTACCTTGCCTCTGGAAGCTGTCAGCCTGAAATAAATAATGGTGACAAAAGTTATTGATTGCATTGCATATTTTTGACGACACAAACGAAAACGAAAGAAAAAAAACATGTACATGTACCTGGAACTGTAAGTTCTCAGTTTTATCCACCAGAAGCTCAATCCTTTCTCCACGGTCCAAAACCTGCAATCAACAAGGGAATTCATATTGGTTTACAATTAAAAGCCTTCACTCTGACAATACAATAATTTTGCTTCCATTGTCTCACACAAATGCATGCACACAAGGAGATGACTTTGAGTAAAACGATTGGTTAGGTAGTTTCAGGCTAAAAGGCAGTACAATCTTTCTATGTAAACATGAAGTTTGTTTACTACAACGTTGACACTAAGGTATTTGTTTGCGAGAAGATAAGCTGCCAACGTGTATTTAGGCTTACACAAAGTCTAAGTATATATGAGAGGAACTATAATGGGAATAGGTCATTGACCATCCACGTTTCTCTTGCGACAAAACAGCAAATCTAGAGCCTAACCATACAGGTCATTTTCAATATAGATGACTAGAGGCACTAAAAATCAGTTTATACCATATTTGATAGGGGTCAAAAGAATCACAGAAAGCTACATGAAGTAACAACAGAAAGTTTTACGAAATTCTCAATTTTGCATATATTCTGGCCAGGCATTACTATCAAAGATAGGCATTCTTTTTGCGGCTTATGAATACATTAATGAATAAATTTAAGAAACAGTGTGAATTCTTTCACAGTACAAGAGAACACATAATTTAGCCAAATATGAACAAGGAAACCATGCTTCCAAATCAAGCTTCTTAAAAATTGCCATAGTAAATTACATGGCCCGCATTTGTATAATTAAAAAACTCGCTTCATCAAAACTACAGTATGAAACAACGGTAATAATTGCATGAATGGATATGGGAGTACTAACTTTAGGAATAGACTGGAATAGCCATAAAAATGGAACTTCCTACGCCACTAGGGAAAATGCATACCTTCTCAATATTGTCCATCATGATTCCCTTAACCTCGGTTATTTGAGCCTTCAACTTTGATAGTTTACTCATTTCTTCTGGATGATTCATACAGTATTGCATGTGATCCTTAAGCCTTGCCCTGTTAATCAAAGCCACGTTTCAAAAATCAGTATTGCAATACATAATATTGAAGTTGAAGCAACGGATCACCAATCATATACTGACCCGAATTCCCTGTCCAGGTTGTACGCAATGCTAAATCGATCTCCAAAGAGATCATCATCTTCATCATCAGCGAGTGGGTGCTGTTCTCCACTCCCAATACTTGCGCCATAGCACTGCTTAAAATCATCCTTCACTCGCTCAAGGAACACGAAGGGTACACTCCTGCCAACCGACTCATCTGCAACAACAAGAAAAACTACAAATCCAAGAAACTCAATCAACAGAGGAATCCCAATCACACACCAAATTAAACTGTGAGGAACCAGAACTCATACCAAACCCATTGTCAAGGAGGAAGTTAAATGTGTGCCCGTCACAGGAATACGTGTACTTGCTGCTATTCGAAGGCAGCTTCTGTAAGCACTGAACAGCAATGGTACTAAAATTTCCTGTAAACGATGTATGTTCCGCTAAAACAACAGTCCCTTTCGCCACAAAGCTGTATATCAATCCTTTCTGACTCATCTCCAAATCAAATGAGCTTGAACTGCATGAACAATCAAACTTAAGAAAATACCAGATTCTAAAAAGACATTCACAGACAGAATATGTACAATAAACACACACCAATTCCACAACCCAGCAATCTGTCAGCTCGAGCTGACAAAAACCACCACAATTCATATCCCATAATAAATCATTAACTCTGCTGAAAAGTCACGAGCCACAGACAAGTCCAATTGGCACAATTACATGCATAAATTACAACTAAACCCTAAGCACCCGTTTGGTTGCTTGGAAAATAGCAAGTATGAAAGAGGAACCCAAATCATGGACACAGCTCAGAACCTACGCGGAGCTCAAGATCGAACAAGAGTAACTAAGAGACGAAGTCGAAGAAACAAATGGAGGAAAAGCAGCAGAAAAATATTACCAGTTGAAGAAATCAGGAAATTCCAGAGAGTGAAGGAGATTGGAAATCAGTATTGAGAGAGATGGAGGTGTGATTGTGAAGATGGGCTCTGTCTGTGTCTTCGTTTCCTTTGTGTTGAAGGCTTCAACGTGTTGGATCCAATCGCGGAACTAACAGACTTCAATTTACACATTTTCTCTTTTACACCCCCTTATTTCTATTCTATTTCACTGTGCTCCCAGTTCTACATTTCTTATTTGGTTTAGCCCCTACCTAACCTTGACCTTCACTTCAGATATGGTTATGAAGACCATAAACAGGGGTATTGACATTTTGTCGCACTTAATTACATTGAAACGATAGTTTCATATTTTAATTATTATTTTTTAATATTTTGATAATCTTTTGTGACAATTTATGTTAAAATGACAAAAATACCTATTGTTTAAAAATTAGAATATAATTGGTCTAATTTGATTTATCCAACTAAATTTAATATGGTTTAAATTTAATTTTATATTTAGAGATATAATTGTAATTGCATTTTAAATATATACTAAATTGAACTAAAAATAAACAATATTGGACCAATTTAATAAACTAAAGATAATTTAGGTATTTCAAGCCTTTTATAAATAGGTTGTCACTTGTCACAAAAAAAAGTTGTTAATATATTAAAGAAAGAAAAAAAATGTAACTAGAGTATAAAAATATTATTTTGCTATACTTGTGTAACAAAGTGTCATTTCAGTTATTAATTTGCAGAGCAGTCCTTTAAGTTATGGGGACACGTCTATGGTTTTTGAATGATATTTAAGTGTAATTTGATATTAAGACGTAATTAATTTTTCTGGAGGTGCTTTGGGGAGAGGGCAAAATAGGAATAGAAAATGTGATGTGATCAATGATGAAGCAAATAAAATAGAGAAGAGGAGGCGTAATGGAGAGAGAGAGAGAGAGGCATTTTGAGCTTTTCTCTTTCTTGGTTTGGTTGCAACCACAAACACAGAATATTATACAATACGATACAATACCGCCGATCCCTCAGTTCTTCTCTGGGGATAGAACCCTTTGCTCTTCGTCGTCTCCGATCAATCTGTGATTTGAAGAAAAATATGGTGTCGGCAAATACGGAAATGGCGGTCTACTGCTTCGCCACGCTCGTCTCTCACTTCAACGGCGAAGAACCTCCTTCTCCCGAATTCGATGACGGCCAACAGTATAAAAATACCTTCCTCTTGCTTTTCGTTAAATTCTGGTTTAAATTTTGTTTTTAGGCTTCTGGGCATTATTTGGGAGTATTTTTGTGTCTTTTGGGTGTGCTATTATTGTTTGCATTTTTTTGTGTGTATGAAATGTTTGGTGGTGTGCTGTGCCCATCTGTGTAAGAATAATTGTACATTTTGATTTTGTATATGCTGTTCTTAATGACTATGCAGCTTAGCTACATGTTAGTAGTGGGTGCAGCTTAATTTTGAGATTGGGTGTGTAAATTTTGAATCTTTTGCATGCAAATCGAGGTAATTGTACATACCCTTATTTGGAGTGGTTTTGTTTGAGGAGTTATCTGAGGAGGGGTGCTCAATGGCCTGTTTTGCTGATGCTCACATGGTGCAATTTTGAAGAAATGGGCATGTTTACTTTTTTCTGCTTTGACTGTTCTAGTGTGCTTATTATTTTCTTACACCAAGCTTCTCAGCCTGCATTTTGTATTTTCATTCTGTCTTCTATACTTGCAAAGTAGTTTTGGTGTTGTTCATTTTACCATGGAAGGGCTTATTTTATGCATGGATGTGATTTCTGTCAAACAAAAACTCTCAAGTTAATATGTAGCATACATATAGCTCTTACGTTTAAGTGCTTGAATCTTGATGGATATGAGGCTTTCCGTCTAACACCATTGATTCCTTGGTTTCAGCCCATTGTTTGTTACTTGGAAGAAGGTGGTGAATGGTGGGGAGCCTCGTCTACGAGGGTGTATTGGGACACTGGAGCCACGTGGCTTGGTTACTGGCTTCAAAGACTATGCTCTAACCAGGTATTACTGTGCATTTATATTTTGTTGCCCCTATCACATTATTTGCAGTGATGCCTTGACAATGGGCAAATAGAGCGGCACAGCTTTACGTGAGATATTGTGCAACAAGTTTGACCCTCCAATAATATATGATTTTATCGGTGTTACATAATGAACTCACAGTCTCACGTTATAGTATAAAGTTGGGCTATAAGCTAATTTGTCGTGTTTGAGTGCGTTTTGGACTGCCTCTCAAGGGGTTACTGTTGACTGTGAGCGACTCCCTCTAACTCTGAGCGCTGCATACAATGGGATGTATGTCTGCCCTAATTGATATTTCATTCCGATAGTTAAACTTGATATTGATTTTATCTTGAAGAAAGCAAGTTTGATGTCATTTCACGAACTGAAGATTGATGTCACAAAGAATTAGAAATGCCTGATCACGGGTCACTTGACTACTTGAACAACTTGAGTATTGGGAACATGGCAGCACATAAGGGCCAAATGTGGAAAGTGAAGCATCAAAATTTGATTTCTTAATCCTTAGTCCTTACAAATAGTCGAACGAACACTAATGGTGGGATGGAGGGAGTATTTCTCATGCAGTTTGGTACAAATGTCGTCACGCTCTTCCAATCATACCAGGCTTTGGTCTTCTTATTTTTCTTGCTGGCCTGCTTATGAAAAAGTTAGCTTATTTTACTGTGTTTGTTTTATTTTGCAGTGCTTTGAGGGACCGTAGGTTCCCTCCTATCCAGCCTGAGGAGTTGCCTTCTCTGGAATGTACTGTTTCTATTCTGACTAACTATGAAACTGCTAACGATTACCTTGATTGGGAGGTATGTGCCATTGAAACTTCTGCGCATCTGCAATTTATTTCACTTTATAGGTTGATCTGGATATTCTCTTAACTAGTTCAAATTTACTTAACCCTAAAAACAATAGACTTTTAGTACTACTAGGTTCAGTAGAATTGGTGGAGTTGGGTTAGGGATGATTTTAATTATGATTAATGTTAATAGGTTTCACCTTCAAGAATTTCTCGTTTCTTGAGAAAAAAATGTGTACTTGGCTATAGGACACGGGCCTGGCATGTGTACTTGCAAGAATGTATATCCAATATTTTAGATATGAAGTGTCTGTGGAAGTGTTAACACCTGTAACTCCTAAATGAGGAGTGCAGGTATAGCCAACTGGGAATATTCAAACGCATTTGCATAATTGATTTGGCTAAATAGCTGGATCAGAACGATGTATGTATATGTTGGTGTTGGTAGGGGACTTGAGCATCTATGTTGATGGTACTGCCATTTACCAATTGGATGATCACACTTATTTAACCATACTCTTTATTTTTGTCCTCGTTTCTATTTTACAGATTCCATATAGTGCTTAACTGTTCTGCGAACTCCGAATATAATAGAAAGTTGTTGCAGGTTGGAAAGCATGGTATGATCATTGAATTTACTGATCCTGACTATAACACAAAGCGAAGTGCCACATATCTGCCCGAGGTAGCTGCCCATGAAGGTAAATTCTTTTTATTACCATCGCCAATGAGTAACTAACTATCTCTCACGATTAAGTGTGAAAGTTGTGTGTTTGCTCTTTATTATCAACCCATTTGGAGTATGTTGCTACGTGGTCTTATATTTTTTTTCTTTATAACCATGATAGTCGCTCTGTTACATTTTATCCGACGCATGAACCATTGAACTATAACCTTTTTGGGACCTTTCATTGTATTGACCAACAAATATACTTTATGTCACCCTTGTGTTTGATCATCCCTACTTATAAATGGAGTCAGTTGCTTCACTGCAAAACTGCTCCCTTAGAGCGGGTAAGGGTTTAGTATGCGATATTTGAACAAACTTCTCTGTATTGCAATAGAATGTCAAGTGGGTGGAATGATTAGTATTTGTATCCTCTTCCTAATTATGTTTCATGTATAAAAAAAAACTTTTGATATTAACATTAAGAAAAATATTCTTTTAAAGTTTCTAGGTTGGTGCGAATCCTATATTTGGAAAAGCTCGTGTCAGATGCATCCTTGTTATCCATTACATTATTGCAGCTCTATGCATGTGATTAGTTGTTAATGAAGTGTGGTATCAGGTTGGACCAAAATGGAGGCTATCAACTCACTGGTGAGAAAAGCAGGGTATAATGGCACCATAACGGAGTCTCTTCGGAAGCGTATACGACTGACGCGTTATCAGAGTACATTGTTTACTATGACCTATAGTGAATATGTCTCACATGTGAAGACAGCAGCCCCGGTTCTTGTGGGGGGTAAAGCCAGCAGTTGATTGTTCCAAGCGAAGTGGCTCTTTGTGACAAATAATTTTCAAAAACAAACCAAACTGGGTTGGGGTTGGAAGGAAGTTGTTTATGATCTAACCCAAACTGTTTCATAATTGTTTCTACGAAAAACCAAAAACAGTGTTGATGCAATCTCATCTCAGGTTATACTTGAGTGAATTGTCCAGCTTTCCTGTATTGTAAGACTATTAGTTATGATGGGTTTATGTATGTGTTACTTTTATGATATTGTTAATGAATTGGAAGTGCATGAAACTCGTTTCGTGGTGACAGGTACATAAATTACAAAATTCATGGTGTCCGTTCTTTCTATCACGCAAACACAAAGCTGTAGCGTAATGCTTGCTCATTCATTTCCATTGTCTTTGTATTTGCCCTTTTTTTCGTTTAGGAGCTTGAGAATGACTTGTAATGACAGAATTAATTAAGTAAAACTATTAATATTTATGATCAATATTCTTCTTAGCGCAAACAAAGATATCATACAAAGGCTATTCATGTGTAAACTAGGGTTGTACAAATCTGCGGGTTATGTAAGTAGGATCTAGACGGGTTTAGGCAAAAAAAAATTTTTATCGGCTTCTATGGATGCTAGCTTTGCAGGCTTAGAATTTAAACCTCCAGAAAAAAGTGTGTTGTTGAAAGTGAACAAAACAAGAATCAAGGTTTCATTGCTGCTAAAGAGCAACTTTGTTGACCACATTTTACTTTTGAAAGTAAACAACGAAACAAGAGCCACCTTATAATTTAGAGTATAAGAAGGTATATGTTTTCTGAATGTCAGATAAAGAATCAACATCTACTAATTCAGAAGAATACATAATTTTTGACAAATGCTACTAAACAGCGAGTAACTTATAACGTAAACATTTAATATTTTGGCTACATTGTACAAAACTTTATTTTTTTAAATTTTTTTTGAAGGAACTTTATTTTTTAATTGATTGCTCATAAATAAATAACTTATACATGTAGGGATTTCTAATTGGCCCAAAATAAAATTAATAGTTCATTACAGATGATTATCCTCAAGTTAGAATCTTTGATAAATCACTATCCTTTCCTTGTATTAAATTTAGAAAAATTAACTTTAACTTGTTTTTTTATAGTAATAAAGAATACAAAATTAATTTTAGTATTAGTTTTCTCATAAAAAAACGCTTTTAAAAAATATATCAGTATAAAAAAATAATCTATATTTCTTAAAATTTTAATTTTTTTTAATATAAAAGCATTTTTATCATCTTAAAAAAAATTAACGAGTGGAATAAAATGAAACTTTTGAAATAGTAAGTGAAAAAAATCATATATTCAAAGGTTAAGAGTATTTGACATTTTCCAAACATTTATAGGAAGTATTTAAATGGTCGGAATAGTTAATTTCATCTCTACTCTCAACCCCTCTTCTTTGTTTTGTTCGCCACAAGATCATCTTCGCTGCTTTGAGGTTTTGGTTGGTAATTTCTCTGTTTCTTTCTTTTTTCGCCGATCCAAGTTGAGTTCAATTTTCGGAAATATTCTGATTCGATTCGTACTGATCTTGCTACTGCTTTACTTGGATTGCCTGATTCGATCCGAGTTCTTCATTTAATTACAACTCTCTTTTGAGTCGTCTCAGGTCAATATCTGATTATATATTTATATTGTATTATATGAGAATGATTTTGGTTTTCTTGGCAATTATTATTTTTTATTTCAGTAACATATTGACTTCCAGACAAATTATTGTTTTTTGTTTCCGAGTGAATGGGTTTTTTCTGTAATTTCGTTTATTATTATAAGCTATTATTTCCATATTCCTTGGAAATGTTAATTCATAAAACATTATTTGTTTTTGAGGTTCTGCTATTCTCCAACTCATTGATTGCCTAGGGGACATGATATTTTTTTCATTATTCTGTGGTGTGTTTGATTGCTGAGAAAATAGTAAGGATAGGGATGAGAAAACCCCCGTTTCGACGGGAATATGATATCCCTGATCGGGGGTGGGGACGGATCACAAATCCTGTCTCGTTGCTATTCCTATAGGGAGGCAAAATACCCCAGATCCAACAGGGACCCGGTATCCCCGATCCTATCGGGCAGGGATAGATCACAAAACAAACCCGAACACGTCCCCAAAGTATATAGTATATACTGGTGAAATTTGGTAAATATATAACACTACAATTAAGCTAATGGGTTGTCTTAAGCTCTAGTCTCACAGATCTTCAACTTCCAATTTACCAAGAAAATAAAATTCGTTTTTTGGTGTATTTCAAAATATAACCAAAGGAGGAGTTGTTTACCAGATCCACACATAGTCCAATGGACACATGTTTGTGTTGGGAAGTTTGTCAACTGTAAGGCTGGTTACTTCATAATTGATCTTGTCGGAATATTTTTGACATGTTGAATTTACAGTGTAGATACACTGGGGTATTTGTGTCGCTTTGGATGCTTCAAGGTTTGGTTCTGATCTCAGACACACGCGAGGAATAAACATGGATGTAAATCTCTTGGAAATTCAGCCAGAGGTGCTAAAATTTAAATGTGAGTCCTTGTTTTGGTTACTCTATAAATTTAATACCATATTCGACTGTGATGGGAAAAAATAATTGTGGGAACCGTTATATAGTCTTTTCCAGCTTAAACTTCCTTGTCCATCTTCCATCCACGTCATTGCAGCTAAACAGAGTTCATACATTGTAAATAAATCATTTGGTTAAAGAATATGATGCGAAGATAAATTTGAGATGTTATCTATCTTATCTACTTCTGCAGCCAATGAACTAAAACTACCTTACTTTTTTATTCTCACAGATGAATCGAAGAAGCAAACCTCATGTTCAGTTCGACTCATCAACAACTCCCATAAACATGTTGCATTTAAGGTTTGACTCACTATGATCTAATTAGGGTGTTAGGAAACGGTTTGTTTCATCTGATAACAAGCCAAATAGCAATGTAATGACTTATGCACAATATTGACAGGTTAAAACCACAGTACCAAAGAAATACTGTGTACGGCCAAATGTAGGTATTATAATGCCAAAATCAACTTGTGATTTCACAGGTATTCCCTTGGATTTCATTGAGTATGACGTACTTATGGATATTTGCGCCCGCATACTTATGTGTCTGCTTGCGTAGCATTTTCCTGTCAAAATACATGCTTATGGAAAGATATAGAGGGAAAGACAATGAAGGATTAATCAGATTCAGACCATTTTTGCCCTTTTTTGGATGAAATGAACCATTGTGGAAAGGAAAGTTATTTTAAGATGGCTTGGTATCTGGTATTATGTGCCTAGAGGATCATATTTGGGATCTTGGAGTTTCTTTTTGAACATATGTTAATATTTTTTCAATTGCCACGATTTAATTCATTATATATGATGTCTTATTGAGGCAGCAGTTTGGGTATGATAATATGTAATGTAGTTTTGAAGCCCTAGACCATAGGTTACATTATACCGGTAGACCAGAGTGTCTCTCGTTGAAATTATGCAGCAGGTTGATGCATGAACCAGACTCCTATACTGTACGACTGTACCAAGTCTTTTCATTTCAAAATGTTGGCTAATGAATGAGAGATGGTTGTTACTTTCTATTTTCTTGTCAGCATAGGGTTCAAAGCTCTGAGGGAATTTAACCTAAAATAGCTGATGGCCGACAATGGACTCATACAGCTCTCTTTTCGGACTCTCACTTTCGATGCAAATATGATCCAAAACTGTTTATAATAAAAATTGCCAGTGGAGCAGTACGATATATATAGCCGAGAGATTTTATTTCACAAGTCAATGTTCAAAATAACCGTTTTCCCCTAGGAAACTAACAGATATATTTGACGAGTAAGTATTAGAGATTATAAAAAGGTTACCGGGTAATGGCTGAGGCAAATGATACACACTGTTTATAATATTAAAAGATATAATAGCATATAATTCTGAAGAATTGTGAATGACTAAGAAAGGGTTCATGGATTCATCTTAATGTTGTTGCCTTGAGGAGAATGCGTTGAAGATTAATAGCTAATGGAATGATTGACTTTGCAGTTTTGTATACTCCTAGTTATTTGTGTAATGCGGTTCAGCTCTGCTCCTTAGCTACTCTGCTGTCTTCTCATGTTAAGTTTCAGTTCTTCCATTCTTGCGTTTTCCAAACTGACGACTTAGGTTTTGATGCAGTGATAATGCAAGCTCAAGGGCCAGCTCCTTCAGATCTGGTTTGCAAAGATAAATTTTTAGTTCAAAGCACGGTTGTAAGTGGCTCCACAACCAATGAAGATATCACACGAGACATGGTACACTCTTGCACTTCATAGTTTTCTTAGTGTCTTGTTGTTTCGTTGCCTTATTATTGTTTGTCAGTTTGTAAAAGGTGGGGACAAATACATCGAAGAGAGAAAGCTCAGAGTGTCGCTCATCACTCCAATTCATTCCCCAACTAATGGAGAACAGCAGGAACCTGCCTATGAAGCTTCAATAGTAAAAGATGAAAAAATGGGTAGAGTTGAAACACTCACCCCACAAGAGAAGGTTACTATTATTTAGAGCAAGCTTGTATTTTACCTTTTCTGTCTCTTGTTGGGTGCTAAATTGTGATAGTTTTAAATCATTTTGTTTCTGGTTCTTTGGTGATAAAATTTGGTCTGTATTCTACCAATTTACAGTATCATACTGTATCTTACATAGACTTGTCTCTTTTGTCAAATAACCAAGGATGAGGTTTCATCCAAAATGACTAATGGGGCCGAGTTGAGGGATGTAGCTAAAAGTGCAAAGTTAATGCCAACAAGTGATGTGGGGCACATACCAATTAAGAATGCAAAACTGTCACCGGCAAATGATGCAGGCGGCTACATACCAGTTAAGAGTGCCGAATTACCACCAACAGAGGATGCAGGATCCATACCAATTAAGAATGCAGAATCATCGCCAACTAAGGATGCAAAGTTTAAGCAAGCCAGGGATGAAGGGGTTGCACTTACTAAGAATTCCGATTCATCACCAACAAAGGATGGAAAATTGAATCCAACCAATGGTGAAGGTTTTGTACTTGCTGAAAATGCAGAACTAACGCCTGGAAAGCATGCTCAGTTAAGGCCAGTGAAGGGTGCTGAGTTGGTGCTTGTGAATGATGCGGAGAAGCTGGAGTTGGTAAACAAACTTGAGGACTTGAAGTCTAAATTGATTGAACTTGAATTAAAGCTGAGTGAGGTTAGCTTTTCATTTTCTCCAAAAAATTATATATCTATCTTTACATTTTATTGTACTAGTTGCATGTTTTCCTTCATACATTCTTTTGTTAAAAGTTCAAAATTGTTGCTTCGTGGAATTTCCAAACCTGCTTTCTTGCATTGTGTATAAGTTTCCAATGATCATGATCAAGTGTTGTGGACCTCCTTTGCAGGCTGTAGCTACCATTTCAAAGCTTACTGAAGAAAACAGATTAAGTAATCGGGATAGTCAAATCTTGCGAAAAGAATTAGTAATTTCTTTTCTCCTCCTTTTCTTTTCAAGTACTTGTTATTGTTACAAAATGCATGAAATCAGCCATAAATTATCCACTCTTGTCCCATCTTGTGCAAGGCCATGAGTGGTAAACTGATGATTCAACTTTACAAATTTAGTAGAGCAATAATCGGAAGCCATGCATTAGCATTGAAATGTTTTCGGCTCATCATTGGTCTCCCTTGTATCTCTCACGCACACACAAACAAACCTTTACAAAGTACTAAAGCACTTTCTGAGATCCTGGGTTCGAATCTTAACAAGCACTTGTGCATACCTTAATTTTCTCTCGCGCCCACAGACCTACCTTTACCGAGATGCTAAAGCACTTGATTGGCATATCTTGATTCTTACCACTATAACTGAACCATATATGTGGATGTTTATGGTTGCAGGAGCGTCGGAGCAGGACCAAGAGAGGTGCGCGGAAAGTGAAAGAGGGGTTCCCTTTACTATTCGTCTGCATGGTGGCGCTTCTCTGTATCATGTTAGGATACCGATTACGTTCAGGTGTTTAATTAACTAAACTTATATAGGATGTGTGTGTGTGTGCATGGTAAAGAGGACACATTGGCATGCCTCTTCTCTTCCATCTTCATGTTATGGTCTCTTACACTCAGAGTTGCCAGATATAGTTGATAGGTATTGTTCATATGTCATCTAAAATATTTGTAACGATCAAATAGCATGTATATTTTTCATACAGATATTATATCTAAAGTGTTGATTTTGATATCCAAATATGAGACATCTTTAGTATGATTCGTCTGAAAGGCCAATTTATGAAAAGACAAGAACTTGGTGATGATTTCTACTTTGACCATGAAACTGATAGTGAAGGTTGACTTGTTTCGAATGAGTAATCTTTGTAAAAAATAATATAGCATTTGTTTCATTTGGTGATATATTCACAGTAACTCAATGATACATTGACAACACTTTGGTGATACATTGCTTATGAGATATTGATTGATTATGTGTGAAGTTTTTAAATATTGATATCAGTTTAATATGATGATTGTTGTTTGGTTCTAATAGATAACAACAACAAATCTGTGATTGGATTATCATCAAAAGAGGACCACAAAACAAACACACAACACTAACAAAACCAAATAACTCCTCCAACGCTGGCTTTCCGCCAAAAACCCCAAAACTCGACCAACGGCCACCACCACCAACGCCCTCAAGGTCTCCCAGCCAACTCCAACAATCCGACCAGCACAACCGAGAACTAAGTCCACAAAATGCCCTCCGACCAATAAGCCACGTCGTCGACTAGCAAGCAAAATGAGAATGCATTTCTCTACTACTTCAAATGATACGGTGAAAAACGTATACTGAAAATAGAGTTTCGAAATTAGGATCTCACATGTGTTAATTGAGCTCCTTACCACTTGGTCCAACTTGTGTTGGTCCAAATATTTTATGATTTGACAAAATTATTTTGGTCATCTTAAATCAACAGTTATCCGTATGATGATTCATATAGACATTCACTAAAAACATAATTTAGTATTAATCTTGTTGTATTATACATGGCGTAATATTTAAAAACTAGTTATGAAAGTCATGGTAAATATTTAAGTTTTAGAACAAAAGCCCTTATAGCTTAGTAGTATGCGCTAGTCTTTTAAACTACGTGTTCATAATTCAATCTTGCATGGGCATATTTTCTTGTTTTGTAAATTTTGATCGAGAGTACCACCAACGGTAAGTCTGCACATATGCTTGTTTTGTAATTTTTTATCAAGGTACCACTAGGTATGTTGTTATGGATTGCTACTTCTAAGTCCACCAAATATTTTATACTTATTAAGCAAGATGTTTTTTTGATCGAGTGGTTAAGGCGTGTGCCTACTAAGTACATGTGATCTCCTGTAGGAGTTCAAATCTCTCAGGCGAAAATTAAATTATTTATACCCAAAATTCATCATAATCTCCTTATTTAATAATTGTGGTACCACAAATTAAACTTCTAAAACGTTTTTGGGTGGACTATAATATAAATTGTATAATGTTTAAAAACTAGTTATAAGAATTGTAGTAAATGTTTTAGTTTTAAAGCAAAAGCCCTTTTAGCTCAGTGGTAGAGCGCCAGTCTTGTAAACTGGAGGTCCGTAGTTCAATCCTGCGTGAGGGCACCTAGTTCAAATCTCTTAGGCGACGCAACATTATTTTAGTTTTCTAAAAACCTTAAATTTTAACGAAAATTGACTGATCATAACAAAAATAGAGAAAACTGTAAATTTAAGGACGTCGGCCGAAAAAAAAATCGTCTGTTAAGTGAAAAACATATATTCTATTCATGGTTTTCCAATTAAGTAGTTGAGGGACTTACGGGAGTGGGAGCGTCATGGCGGAACACAGCTTTCGTAGTTCATGCTCAGACACGGAGAATTCAAGTGCAGAAGAGCCCCAACCTCAAAGCCCTAACAATGCCCAAACTAGAGCTGTGTCAGAGTACGAGGAGCAGCGGTTGTCGAGAATTGCACAGAACAGAGCCCGAATGGAGGCTCTGGGTTTGAACAAAATCGCTTCTTCTTTCATGGGTTCGGCCCAGAAATCCAGTAAACACAAGGGTAAAGGGAAGCTGGTCAAGGACGCTGATGAAGATTACAGACCCAACGCCAATGAAGAGGACGACGACGATGACGATGACGATGAAGATTTTGTGGGTAGTGGACGTTCTGGGTCACGTCCATGGAAGGTCACCTTCTCTCAATTTGTTGTGCAATTACTAATTGCTATGTTCTGTCTGTGCAAGTACCATCTTTTCTGAAGGAACACATTGTTTAGGTCTATAGTGGAATTGGTTTTGTTAATTTTCTTCTGGGATATTACATTCAATTATTGTAATGCCGGCTTCTATCATTTTGATGTATAAGTAGTGTTTTGTGTCATGGCTTATGGTTTTTCTCATGATCCTTTTTTTTTGAAGAGACACGTTGCTTAGGTTTATAGTGGAACTGGAGTGGCATTTTTTGTTGATATCTTAAGTTATGGGGTATCATATTCACTTGATTGCTTTGAATTACTTGTTTTACTTTTTGTATCAGTAATGCATCAAAATTTGGGTTCAAAACCTCCCTTACAAGAAAGGGGGCTCTATTTTTGTAACTTGACCCAACATTTGTTGGTTGAAAGAGGTCCAACGTAAATTGAGAGAAAGAGTTATCGCTGCTAGGACGTGAACCTTGGTCACTAGGACCCAAGTTTAAGTGCTTGACCTCTTGGCCTTGTCTTATTTACTTTTTACGTTGTGCAACCTCAGTTTTCATGCAACAACTAGAATTTTGTACTGATTGTATTCAGAATTTCTGGAACTCTAATTGCTGTTTCGCATGGGTTCTCTACATTCATTTTCATATAGACGGTTTCCCTCATTCAGATTGTTGCATAATAAGCCTGCCTTTCTTTGTATGCTACTGATTCTAGTGGTACCGAGCTGCACACATTGATTGAAAAATAGCGTATAAAGTTCCCTTTCTAATTTCATATACCATATATTTATTGCAGCTTTTTTATTTCCATTTCTGCTTTGGTTTGCAATTTTTTGTTTCCAATATTTTTTGTGAAATTGTTGTTTTATTCCATCCTCTTTATCTGTATTGAACAATTTTCTCTTACTGACCGCAGGTGAAGAATAAAGGTTCAAAATCTAAGGCGAAACTTGTTGAAAATCCCTTAAGTAACTCAAATTACATTGATGAAGATGATGAACTAGAGCAGGTAAGCTTCAATAGGTTCAAAAGAAAGTCTATTTCTCATGGCAAGTTTAGGTTCAATTTCTCAGCTAAGAACCAAAATATCTGTCTAGCACTTGCTGTCCACCGCAACTTGATCATATATAAATAAATCTAGTGGCTTACCATTTCATACACAGGCAATTGCTCTTTCGCTGAAAGAATCTGGGCCTCCTCATTGCTCAGATAGACATGCTAAAGATGGCACCCTTAATGATAAAAAAGGAAATTCTCCTGTTCAGGAAGATACAGGGAAGAGGAAGAAAAGGAAAACGGTTTGCCCTTGGCTTATGTTCTAAGCTCTTTATCAATTTTTATTTCCTGTCTTACACGTCATTTGTGTGCCCTACTTTTCTTTTGGCAGCTATTCACTCGACGGGTACAGATGACTGAAGATGAGTTAATAGTCCACTTCTGTCAGTTTGATGGTAATTTAATTTTCATCTCTATTTTGTGTCTGCATGTATGTGTATGCTCAAATGGCAATGGGT
Organism: Geranium rotundifolium; assembly: GCA_963920655.1. NCBI lineage: Eukaryota > Viridiplantae > Streptophyta > Magnoliopsida > Geraniales > Geraniaceae > Geranium > Geranium rotundifolium. The sequence goes on along the minus strand of OY987320.1, from coordinate 19,742,707 downwards.
TTTATAAGTTTTTTTGTTGTTGCAATTTTATTAGTCAGTATATCAAAAGTTTATGATCATAATTAATATGACTTGATATTCCCTTGATTGATGTATCCCAATCAGAAGTGTGGTGCCTTCCAAGGTTAAGCACTTATACATGGCACCCGAGGTTGTTATGTCCTTAGGCTTGTGTGGCCCATCTGTGTAATTGTTGGTCCCCTAACTTATGAGAAGGGGAGTTTTGAATTATCCCATATTGAAAGTGTGCGAAGCTTGAAGACATTTGATATACTAGTTGGGCCCTCCATTTACAAACCTAAAACTCATGGGCAGAGTAATGTTTAACACTCTTGAATATAGTTATAAGAGGGCTTTTAGAAGAGATATTTCCTGGAGCGCTGTAAGTTCTTTTCTTTTTAAGTTCTATCAATTTGTTCCTGTAAAACCAGGATAAATAGGCGGGTTGGGGAATTTCATTGGAACAACCATTCTTGTGGCAATGCAGTAGAAACAGTAGGAAAATGAAGACTACATAGTAATGGTCCTAATATCACCAAGGAAACTTTAAGTATGATCATGATTACATGTTTTATAGCTTCTATATATTATCATGTTACTATACTGGAATATGCAGAGATAATGCTGAGCCACATCATTTTATTTGATCTTACATGAGCATATTGTTTCAAAGTTGTATGAGTTAAAGCGTGCCTTTCAAGCAAAATAATGTGTGTTGCATGCAGAAGAGGGCAAAGGAAGCATAAGTGGTCGAGATGTACGCAAAATTGCTGCAGCTCATGACTTTGACTGGACAGACAAGGAGATCAGTGATATGATTTATTGCTTCGACAGTAATGGTGATGGAAAGGTATGCATACACTTACCCCTCACATTCTTATATAATAAGATATTATTATTGATAATCTATGTATAATAGTTAAGTAAAAGAAAATGAACATTTACTTTTGGACAGAGAGATAAGTAATGACTTATTGTCTTTAGTTGACATTCTAACACGCTCCATTACTCACAGCTAAGTTTCGAAGATTTTCAAAAGATTGTTGGTAGATGCAACATGATACAAGGGTCTGGCGATTCTTGATGTGTTGTAAACTATGACAATTCCTTTGAGCGGAAGTTGAGGATGTCGCGGTTAAGGATTTTTGCATTTTATGCAAGCAATGCTGTCGTGCGGTACTGCGGTTGGTGATGGATGCATTTTCTCATATTATTTACTTGTATCTTGTTAACCCGGTATGTAATGGTTGTGATTAATCCTTATTCTAGTGCTTGAACATGCTAGTTAGTGTTGCACTCTTCTCTGTTCGAGGAGGTGTGAGTTTAACTTTTTCTGTTTGTATGTTACTAGGGTTTCTTCAAATATTTCAATTTCAGGTGATGATTTATTGATTGAGATTTTATGCAGACTCGACTCTAACCGGATTGTAAAGAGTAAGTAGGGATGAGTGAGAGAGTGAGAGAGAGAGAGGAGGGGAGGGAGGGAGGGAGGGAGGGTATTTCAATTTTGTGTCTTTCATCTCTAGCAAAGATACGTATTTATAGGCTCAAGGAAAATCGAAACCTACAGAGAAAATGAATGAAAGACTTGCTAATTTTCTTTTCTCGGAGAATAAGTAAAATTCTGCTTGTCTTTTAAGCAAGAGAATTTACCAATAATGACATTATTTGACCACATTTATTTCTCAATTTACAAGTTGGAGAATATTATTTCCTTTCTCGTGATTTGAAAAAAATATTTACTTCCAAATTTACTAATTTGAAAAATATTTATTTCTAGATTATATATTGGAAATTATTATTCCCAATTTAAAAATTGAAAAACTTTGTAGAAAATTATTTTTGGGCCTACGAAAATGTAGCGGGCTTCGGCTCTCAAATTTTTTATACAACTCATTTTCTCTACCACACCATTTCTAGTGGCCATTTTTTAGGTTCAATTTTTCATTCACCTCTTGTTCGTTTAGAGCATGTGATATACCGTTGGAAATATTACATATCCTGGATTATAAAAACGTGTTTCACATCAATCTAGTTCGAGTCTAAGTGTTCCATAATCACGGTTTAGATTGACCCCGTCATAAATTAAAACATATTTTAACTTTTGTTATTTTGAACACTTTTTTCCGAACAATATCTTCGTATTGAATACGGTAGTTGAGTAGGTAAGAGTAAGTGAATGGTGAAGGTGTAAAATGGCATGGACGATGAGATGAACGTTGGCCGCTGAGAAACAACTTATCACCGATCCACATTTTAGTAATTCAAAATCCATCCAAATTCCTTCAGATTTTACAAATTTTAATGCAAGGCCCATCTAAAAAATAATGAGACAAATGTATGCATTCCGATTAAGATCGTATTTGGTGGTTACGATTCTACTGTAATTTTATCATTTTATTTTCGTTGAAAACTGATTTTATGGTATGGACGCTTATGACCTCCTCCTATATGCCATGCATAATGATTCATTTGGCATTATGATCTTTACAACAATGATGATGTTTGTAGATCAAACTATTATGTGGACAAGTTTTGATGTGATTGATTTGACGGATCTGATTTGGTTTCGATTCATCTTATTTTCACCTATATGTTTTTATAATACTCATCAAACTTAGTCATTTTCAATTGAAACCACGTTTGATCGATCCAAAACTAAACCCACAACTAGGGATGTTCACGAGTCAAAAATCGAAAATTGATACGACAAGCATGATTGTTTCAGAAAAAATTGACATGACTTGGTCGGTTGATTCTCAATTTTGAACGATGAGAATTAACACTCTTTTGGGGCATGATTTTAGTCGAAGAAGAGTCAAACTTGAACTGTTTCAAATGTTGGAGTCAGAGACAATTGGAGATGAGGAGAGGATGAAGAGCTTCTCAATGAAACTACAATAGCTAAAAAGCTATTGTAGAGATTGAAAATGAAAGAAAATTGCATTTCAATGGGTCTCCCTACATGACTGCATACAATAGAGAATTATACACATTTTTCTTTTTTTTTCTCCTTACATGTAGGGAGCTTCTATTTTATTTTTTTTATTCACATTTTATCCCACTCTACTCTCTTCTAAAACCCTATTGTAATTAAAAAGTAAAAAATAATATTAAAATATTATATGCAGGTTAAATGTAAAGAGAATGATTGGAGTTGGAAATGAAAAAAAAAGTGGTTCTCTACAATAATCTCAATGCAACTATAGTATAGTTACACTTACCGCCATTAAGTTCAAAAACGATTTGGGAAGTTTTTTAAATTTTAAAAAGTTATACTTTACCTTTTTCCATTAACTTTTTGAAAATTACATTAATATTTTGTAAAATGGCAAAAATACCTTTGCATTAAAAAATTATAATGATTTTGTACTTTTTCTAATATTTTTTACTAAAACAAATAATAAAAACAATATTCTAGTATTAATTTTTTTTAAACATTTCTAAAATTTTATAAAAATAAAAATGGTGTTTATTAAAAAAATTTAAAAAATTATTTTCACTACTAACGAATTTTATTTTTTACAAACTTTCTTTTAAGAAAAAGTGTCAGGCAGGCCACCTAGTCGCTCGCCTGGGCCGCCTTTTATGACAATGTTAACCATTACACATGTAAGTTAATTGATGTAGCTTGTAAACCATGTTCTAATGGGCAGAGATAAGGTATAATTCCTTTACTTCATTGAATCTTGATTCTGGGCAACCCCAATAGTGTTTATATCACTTTCACCTACTGAAAATGTGCATATTTTCATTTTAGAAATAGATGAAAATTGCTTCAAGATACTGTTGAAAGAAAACTTGTAAGCAACAAGGCAATGGTGGTCAGATATGCCTCCTAAATTCCTTGTGGACCAGTTAACTTTGTTTCCTATCTTCTCTACCATTCAGCAGAAAAGCAGATACAAGTAAAGCCACAATACCAACACTCTATCAATTCAAACATGTTTTCATATATTCATTCTACTACACAGTCCTAGAGCTAGGAGACTCCAATTTCATGACTTGAGTGAATATCCCAAAACGATGCAAATCAAACCAATGAGAACAACATATATCATTGGTATACCACCACGGCTTCTGTGGCCTTCCCGCCTCAAGACCTCCTGCAGGTTTAAGTCTCAAGGTAAGTCTAAGCCTTTGCAGAGTATAGCTATAATCATATCAAAAGCAACACTACTTCATCAATGCTGTCGCCTTTGCAGACTAGCTATAATAATCGGAAAACATCACTATGCTATTCATTAACTTGGAAGAAATTCAGCAGCAAATGAACAGATAACAAAATCTAAAAGACACCAAAACACAGAAGTCCCCTTACCATTTCTTGCTGAAGCCTGTTATTTTGTTCAATGACAGAAAGTTTCTCCTCTGCAAGCTTTAAAAGAATAGCCCTTGCCTGAAAATACAAGTATTACTCATCAACAGGTGACCAACTTATTCTTTCGGTCATTGGTTGCTAAATGTTTTGCTTAAATTGGAATGCAAGCTAAAATGAAACTAGAAATTTTCTATAGGCAAGGCGATTAATACAGTATTCTATCTATGTCTATGCAGAAAAAGTCGTCATAAGTTTAGCCTACTATAATACTTACAAAAACACATAAGAACTCCATAGACGAGGAATAATCAAAATATGAACAGATTTGGCACCAAAACAAAGCAATATAAAAACACTCACACCCCTTAACGCTCAGAGTAGAACATCCAACTTGACAGTTGAAGAAACATCCACAAGACATGTACAACTACTTTTGTTGAATTAATTAGGTTTTGGGATCAATAAATTGAGAGAAATGCATATTAATCTTAGGAGTATTTAGTAACTAACAAATTGGGGATGTTTGGTTTTAGGGTTCCAATAATTTCTGAAAAAGTAATGTTTTGTCTCTTCAGTGTAAGAGTGATTTCAGACTAGATTACATGCTTTAACTTGATGGTGCACTTTCTCAATCATGCAGTTGAAACTGTGGGTTCAAGTCATAAAGCTTATAAAAACAAATGTAGGACTTCACATCAGAGAATTTGTTCTTGTGTGATTAGGTTTGGGGTTATCATGAATCTCTATATCAACCCTTTTCCTACAAAGAACTCCTACAAAGTATCCAAATGCAGTCACTATTTGTATGTATTATTGATAGTACTGGAGCAGCTACACAAACCTAGTGTTCTACCTTTATCCTATCATCCATATTCAGCTGCATTCTGATACAGCTTTTGATACCCTATACCTTAAAATGCTTGTACTTTCTAAGGACTTCTGTTCAATAAATAGAGCAGCTGAAACATAAAGGGATGGAAAAGGCTTGTACTTTTTATCGAAAGATAGTGAACTACTGAGCCTCACAGAAGCATCATTACCCTAGTTATACAAAAATAATAACTGGAACTGGCACATAATATTCACAAGGCAGCCCAAAGAAACTTCAGAAGGGCTATTAGACAGAAGCATCGTTGTGAATGTTGTGACATCTGATTAAACTGACTCGGATCGAAAGTCAAGCATGATTAATATTACCAGACACAAAAAAAGCAAATGAAGACACAAATGAAACACGAGTACTCACTACTATCCATGCATTACTAAGCCCGTATGTAATCTACAACCCCTGCAAGAATGGCTGAAAATAGCAAATGGATAAATATGAAATACCTTGGACGATTTATCTTGAGACTCATGTCGGCCATTATATGCTCTTGAAACCTACGGAAAGAATTACAAAATATCATATAATTATTATTCACAACAGTAGACAATTCAAGGGTACTTTTGTACATATATCAGTCAATCATGAAGTACTCACAGTTGTAAACTCAGAAGCGGTAAAGTTCCCGTTATCTGACACTGAAGCCCTCAGTGAAGAACCTTCCTCGGATCCTTCTCGTACCAGAGAAGGCCGTTGAGGAGGGGACACATAAAGAACCCTCAACTTGCACTCCTCGACGCGATGCCCCAACTCCTTATTGAACTATTCCATAACAAACCAAACAAGCACTGTGTAAGTCACGATACACACAATTACACATGTTTTAGCTCCAATAGAACCGAACACGAAATCATTCAGTTACGAGATTGTACCATTTTTGCGGTAACATCCTTTGCGGTAGCGCCTGGACTTACAATCACACTCTGTAGCAGAAACTTGTCCTTGCATTGCAAATCAAGAGGCATCTCCTTCTGAGCTTGCATTGTGACTGAAAGCCAAACCAACCAACATTACTCAAACATCCAAAACCTAAAATAGAATATTTAAAATTAAGCACATAATTGAACAGAAAGGAACCTATAACATGACAGGTAGACCTGGGCATCACAACTCCAGTGTTGGGTCTAACATGATACTTGTTTGGATTAGTGGTCTTCACCTAAAACACAGAACCCATCAGTTTCAGATACAGTCATAAACGAAGAAGAAGATGATGATGATTTCGGACAAGAATACCTTAAAGGCCACATAATTATCGGTCTTGTTCAACAAGTGAAGAGAACGCGAGATCTGCTTCCTCAATTCAACTGTTTAACAATCCACAAATTCAATCGAAAACGTCATTTTCTGAACCAAACAAAAAAGGGTTGTCCGGAAAAGATAAGCAACATACGAGAGAATAGCAGGTCGTGAGGTTCGATGTCGAGCAGGTCACCGGTACTCATCCCCAAGCTGGTTCGGGAAGCGAAACCTAAAGCTTGAGAGCGAGGGGTTTTAAACTTGGAAGACAGCGACAGGAGAGTAGGACTGTGATTGAATATATTGAACAAGTTCGAGGATTGAGGTCAAGTTGGTTGGAGGAGTTGTAATTGGATTGGAGTTGATCTAAGTTAAGTTGGAGTAGGAAAAATCTTTCTCCGCCAAATATATATTGAATATTAATATGCATAGAGAGAGACACACTCGGATTTTGATACTTAACGACATTAATTACAAGGTAAAAAGCACGAAACCACACGCAACAATACCAAAAAGACACTTAACTACTCTATATTTCAAAACGGACAGTGAGCTACACCCAAATATCATAAACTGACAAATAGCACCGACCGTTAAAATTTCTGTTAAAATCTGTTAAAATTTGAGGTAAAAAGACGAAAATACCTCTGGCCACACTTCAAATTCTCAAAACCATGTCATTGTGAGGATTTTGGTTATTTATCCCATAAACGTGGCTCAAGTTTCGTCGGCCTCGTCTCCGACCTCCGACCGACTTCTCTGGTCGTCCTCGGCTCCTCGCCACTGACCGGAGACTCGCCGGAGTCCATCGTCGGAGCTCCGGCGACTTCGGCCACACTCGTCTCTGACTCTCCGCCTCTCTTCTCGCAGTGGAACTTGTCATAACCTTCAAGGAATCAAAGCCTTGGATGTCGTCAAACGGGTAGACCTAAAAGCGGAGAAATCAAGGCTCTGTTTCTTGCAACAAGTGTTACTTGCGTTGCAAACAGTTATTGTTTGGTTCGTGATGTTCTTCGTGCCAGGCACGTGTTGTGTTGCAGACTTCAATGACTGACCGGAGACACAAGGCTTGACAGAAAGACGGTGCAGGAAGTCGCCGGAGTCGTCGCCGAGAAATTGTAGAAAAACAGAGCATGTGTGGTGGCTCTGTTTTGATGATGTTGCTTGCTCCCCAAGTAAGCCTCCCACTCAATGGTCGGAGCCGAGGAGCTCTGGTCAGTGGTCCGACACAGCCACTCAGGCTCCAACGACGGGCTCACTAGCTGACATGGGTGCTGGTCTGTGAGCAGAGAAGTAGGGAGATGCCAAAACAGAGGTTCCCGAGGGGTTCAAGCTCGACTATGTTTTGGAAGAGCTTCGGGACGGGTTGGGTCGGTAGAGGGACTTCGGGTGGAGCTGTCAGGACATTGACGGGAACGTCGAAGGGTCCGAGAAGAGAGCACCGGAGCGAAGTGGGCTCATGTCGGTGGTGTTTACAAAAACAGAGACTGAAAATTTGAGCCACGGTCTCTGGCGACGGGCTCCGGCGAGTCTCCGGTCAATGGCGAGAAGCCGAAGATGACCGGAGAAGCCGGTCGGAGGTCAAAGACGAGGCCGTCAAAGCTTGAGCCACGGTTATGGGAGAAACAACAAAAATCCTCACAATGGCATGGTTTTGAAAATTTGAAGTGTGGTCAGGGGCATTTTCGTCTTTCTACCTCAATTTTTAAGAGAAATTCTAACGGTCGGTGCTATATGTCAGTTTATAATATTTGGGTGTAGCTCACTGTCCGTTTTGAAATATGAAGTAGTTAAGTGTCTTTTTTGGTATTGTTGGATGTGGTTTTGTGTCTTTTACCCTTAATTATATTTAGTTATCTATTTTTTAAATATTTCACACAAATAATAACAAATCTTTGAATAGTTGCTTATGAAGGCTAATTTGATGATCTTATCAAACTTAAATCAATTTTACGTATAAAATAAGTATTTTTTTACACGTGACGAGTGTTTTTTCAAAATATTTCTTTAATTATTCAGAATTTGTAGTGTTTTGTTTTTGAAAATAATTGTCGTATTCAGTTATTCGTTATGCATCGGTGGTTGTTCTAATAAAATGTTGACGAGTGCGGTGTATTGATGTGAAGGTGTCTGTAAAGTGTCGTGATTTGTGTGAGTGCATTGTATGGTGGCAGATGTGGTCGTGTTTGATTTATGTTTCGGTGCATTTCCCTATGTATTATTTGAATCTTGATGTGAGATGTGTCTTTTCGTTTCTTTTACAATGATGAGTGTCAAAGTGTGGTTTTAGCGAGTTCATTTGTTTAACCAAATTTCAGCGATTTGTTCTCGAATTTTTTTTTATTTGCTAGTGGGATCCTCCGATATTTGTTCGACATCATTGATTTTAGTAGCATTTCAAAGTTTTTGATGAAGCGGTTGTATTATGGCTGCCCATTTTTACCGGGTACCCAACGACCCAACCCGACTGATTTGAAACCCAACAAAACTGAGTGAAAATTGGGTTGGATCGACCCAATCTAACTTCAAGTAAGTCGGGTCTCGGTGTGATTTGCAAAACTACCTAGTAACCCGACTCACCCGACCTGCACTTCACACAATGAGCCAACCCACATTTTTATCCGCATGCCCAAACCGTCCCACCGGGAATAACGAGCGCAGCCCAACTTGTGCTTTTGCAAACCAAAACAACACATAAGCTTATAAACGTTTATACGCTTTCGATGTGGGATGCAAAAGAGAGAAATAGAGTTGAATACTTCATTTGTAGACGTGGTGCCTCCTGCGCAGTCTATTGCGAACACATGAGGAGATATGAGCCGTCCGGTGATGTCGACTTGGTCTCTTCTCCTCCAGCCACGACCTCACCGAGTTGGTGAGTATTATCTCTACCTCTCTCTTCACAGTAAGTGCTTCGTCCATGAAAAAAACCTTACCAGAGCGAGCAACTCGTCCTCTACTCGCCTCCTCGACTCGTCCTCTCCTCGTCGGCCTTACCCTCCGTCGGTCACGACCATCCATCTCACTCACAACGACTCGATTAGGTGCTAATAACCATTGCAAATCGAGTCGTTAGAGGAGCTTCTTCTCCACCACCACATTATAAATCAAGCGACGGTGGAGAGGAGAATCTCCAACGGCTGATTGTCCAGTGGAGACTCAATCTACCTTCATATCCGATGACCTGAACAGGTGGATGCGACAACATGTCTTCAAATCCGGTTAATATGATTTTAGAGTTTCAAATTTGATTATTCTTCAGTTTCTTCTTGGGTTTTCTCTGGGATTTAAATTTTGATATTGATTTGAATTGGGGGTTTTGATTTGGGGTTAGGGTTTAAAATTGGAGATTTTATTTGGGGGTTAGGGTTCAGGTTCAATTGATTTCCCGATTCAAGTTTAAATTTCAATTTCCAATTTCCAATTTTGGGTTGCAAATTGGAGACCTCAATTTGAATACAAATTGGGGGTTTTAATTTTGGTGTTATGGTTTAAAATTGGGGATTGAAATTGCGAATTTTTATTTGGGGGTTAGGGTTCGAGTTCGGGTTAAAATTGGGGCTTGAAATTGGGGATTTTTATTTGGGGGTTAAGGTTCAGGTTCAATTGAGTTTTCAATTTCAATTTCAATTTTCAATTTTTAGTTACGAATTGGGGATTTTAATGTTAATACAAATTAGGGATTCCGAGTTTGTTTTTAATCTGTTTCAGCATTTGGGACTTGAGATTATGAGTTGGTTATGTGTTTTATATTTTGTGTTTTATGTATATTATACATAGTTTCTTCCAACTCAAATCTCCAACCATCTACGTTCTTAACGACTAGGAAGCAACTGCGTGTAGACACAAGATGACATGAACTCTAAATTTGAGTTGAGTAATTTATCACAGGTCCACATTTTAGTAATCTGAAATCCTTCAGATTTTACAAACTGACATGCAAGGCCCATCCTAAAAAAAAAATCAAGGGTTGCAATATGAGGCAAATATATGCATTTCGATTAAGGTCGTATTCTATGGTTACGATTCTATGATATTGTTGTCATGTTTTCCCGTTGAAAATTGACTTTACAATATAGGCGCTCATGACCCCCTCCTTTATGCGTTACAATAATGATTCCTTTGACAATATGATCTTTACCACAATGGTGTTGTATGTGGATCAAACTTTTCAGTTGGCAATTTTTGGTGCAACTAATTTTACATCTTCGACTTGGTTTCGAGTTCATCTTATTCTCACTTGCATGTATCTGTAATTATCGTAAAATTCAATCGTTTTCATTCGAAACCGAATTTGACCGTTCCATACTTGAACACACAACTAGGGGTATTCACGTGTCAAAAGTTGACCTGAGTGACAACCGAAGTCGGTTATTTACTAAAGACAACCGAAAACGAACTCGACAAGCATGATCGGTTAAAACTAACCTGACATGGATGGTTTGAAAGACGAGTCGGGTCAATTTTAGCCGTCGTCGCCGACTATACCTGATTCGGTTTAAAGATCATGAACAAAGATCGAACCATTCCCCTCTCAAATTTTCATTGAACCGAACTGCTTGTAACTGAACTGGTCGGGTAACTGACTGACCAGTCCGGTTCGGATCGGTTATGGTGGTCGGTTCGGTTAAATCTGAACAGTCCTACCCAAATCCGACACCCCGCAGCGAATTCAGTACTCGCAGGAGAAAAAACATCGAAACGCGCTGACCTCCGCAATTCCCTCAATCGTAGCATATTCTTCGTCGTCTTTGCCTCTCTCTCTCTCTGCAACAACCCCAAAAGTTGAAAATGGCGAAACCAAACCCTAATTCCTCTCCTAAATTACCCCTCAATCTCACTCATCTTTTACCCTCGAACTCGATCCTGAGTCAGAACCAACTAATCGATTCTCTCACCTCACACATCTCTCTCTATCACTCTCTCTCCTCCGCCCCGACGACCTCGCCCCCGAACCCTAGGTCCTCCATTCTCAAATGGTTCTCGTCTCTCACCGTCCACCAGCGCCAAGCCCATCTCACCATCGTCGATCGCAAATTCACCCAGGTTTTGATTCAAATGCTGGCAAAGCTCAACACGCAGGGACATGGGTTGTTCATAATTTTGCCTGACCTCCCTTCCTCATCATCGTCTGATCTGCTTCCCAGCATTTGCTTCAAGAGATCGCATGGGCTTCTGTCGAGGCACGCCGAGTCGAACGAGCTGGAGCGGTTGCTGTTCCAGTCCACTCTCTTGTTCAATTCCGAGGAGGGTGAAAATGAAAATGTGAACGACTCTTGTTCTGTAAATTGTCTGGATTCCATGACGGTGAGTGAGGGCCTTGTTCAAAATTTTGACTTGTTTGTGGATATAATGGATAAAGTCTCCAATGGGGAGTTTTTGAGGGGTGATGAGAGTGAGTTGGGTTCAAATTGGGTAGAATTTGGTTGGTTTAAGGCCAAAGGTCACTACAGTATTGAGGCATTCGTGGCAAATCGCCTGGAGGTGTCCATGAGACTGTCCTGGCTGAATTCTACTAATGCCAAGAAAAGAGGGGTGAAGTTGAAGGAAAAGGTAAATATGGCCGGGGTCGCAGTTAATGTGTATTGGAGGAAGAAAGGATGTTTGGATTGGTGGGTCAACTTGGATGCTGTCGTGAGAAGGAAATTCTTGACTGCATTCTTGGGGAAATCTGCAAAATCCCTGGTACTTTGTCTGGTCATAGTGGTTTTTGAAAATGAAATATTGTTATCATGTATCATTCTGGATGTAGTTAATGAAGAAATGGAAACTAATCTCCATTTAAATAAAAGAAGAGTGGAACTGCTATTTTATAAGTGCGTTGATGTAGACATGAGCAAATTCACTATATGAAAGGCCGGCAACTACCCGTTTAATATTACCATGCATAAAGGGTATAACTTGGATGCTACCATGCTTGAATATCGACGCACAGTTGTTTTTCAACTTCACGCGTTGCATAACATCGTGTTGTTGATCAAGAATTGTTCTTTCTAATTTGGTTATCTTGCAAAGTGGTGCATGCATTATGCATATACTGGAATTCATGGGTGGGTTAGATGACAGCACGAGGAATGCTGATTTATTGTTTTGGGTCTGACAGTAGGAACTCCATCATTTAATCAGTAGCCTTTTCCTTAATATTCTGCAGCCTTTATACACTGCCTTCTCAACTTAGTATTTGCAAGACACGAAGGACAAAAATCTTCTGTTGCAAATAATCTTACTGGGGTTCTCTTGGATACACTCATCACTTCATACCATCATTAACATGCCAATACTTCGGTTTAGATATTTATAGGATTCTACAAAATGTAATAACGTAGAAAACAGCTTAACAAGTAATGGCGTTTAGGTACGATGACGATAACTACAGTCTACAGACAAAGATTTCATTATGACATCAATTGCCACCAGATTATGTATTGTACTTTTGGTTGATAAATGATCAATTGGAACCTTGTACCAAAACTTCATAGAATTGGACTTCAGCCTCTATGCTTCTCTCTCCACTTTTTCTTAGCAATGCGTAGGTACTGAGCCTCAAATGACACAAGCCTTGAACTCAACTGATTTGGCCAATTCTTAAAACATATTTGTTGCTAGATTGTGCTCTTCCATAGGAATGTTTATTTCCTTTATTTTAATTCCTTGTTATGTTTCTTAGAAATAATTTCGGGAACTTTGAAACTGCAACTGACATTCATCTTATCGAATTTAGTATAAATTTATGTTTCTTAAGTGTTACCTAATTGCGCCTAATATTTGAATATTACAAGTTTTCAGACTCACAAGATTCTAAATAGGGCGCGTACTGCCTCAGAGGATGAGTTGTGGCTATTCAATGTTGGCGTTGGACAACAATTGAGGTACAACAATACTGTTTCATCCCAAAAGACTATCTTAACACTCACAGCTGATGCAGAATTTGGTTCAAGTGTTACTCATCTTTCTGGAAGGCCCAATTCCTTGGCCCATATCTGTAATAGTATTTCTGTGCTTCGAGATATTATCGCTATGATTCTATCATGTTTACATAGTGATTATGATACAGAGAAATTGTTTTTTAGCACAATGGCTTCTGTCGGTACAGTAACTGATTGTATTTTAAGAACAGTGCGAGGGTTTCTTATGGTTATTTCACTTGATTGTACAAAGCTTGAACTCCTACAAGATGGAAAATGTAAGTCCTTACCTAATAAGTCCAAAGAAAAACCCGGTTCATCTAGCCGTAAAAAGAAGGGAAGAACTCGTAACATGAAGAAAATAAACCTTGATCTCAAGTTATGTGCAGATCCATTGCCATGTAATAAGCCTCAAAAGGTAGTATTCCCCCTTGCTCAAAGATTTTTCAGATGTGCTTGATTCATTTAGCCATAAAATTAAATAAAACTTAGATTTAATTGTTTCAAGTGACGTTTCAGGTTCTGGATTGTTCTGTACTGGGTCACAAAGAGAAGGCACACTTATCGGATTCCAGCAAGTTGCTCAACATATCTCAGGGGGATGAGATCAATGGAAAGACATCATTGCCGATGGTTGAAATGGTTAGATTTGTATCATTTAATTATAATTAATAACTATCAGAATCATAGTTTTTTGGTTTTTTGACTTTTAACCTGTGATCAGGATCAGGAATGTTCCCAGAGGTTGGTGGTTGTAAAAGCCCAAAATATTGCAAGGAAAAGTAGGAAGGATAAAAAAAGAGTTAAGCATACGAGCCCTAATGTAGAAGTGCGGAACAATGCAAGATCAGCCACAGGAGCTTCCTCTTCCTGTGTTGTTTCTCATGAGGAAGCAGCAAATTCTGTGACCGACTGTTTATCAACCCATAGTGTTGGAAATGATAATTTAACTGTTGTGGGAATGGTTGCATCAAATTCAAGCCAGTCCACATCTGCTACCTTGCCTATAAGAGAGGATAATGGCACCAAAAGAGTTCAAGAAGATTCTGTTTCGTGTTCTTCCAATGCTTTTAGTGCCATGATACCTCCTGCGTTGCATGAACTGGAGCGTGACAGTAGTTTCAGCAATGAGAATACTAAGTTTCGGGCTTCTACATCAACAAGTCAAAGTGATGAAAAATCATCTATATTTGACAAATCAACCAAATCTTGTGACGTAACGGTACCTGCAATGATACAGAAGAAAGGAAATGGAAAATGTAATGATTATGCTAGACCCACAACATCATCTGAGTATTTGTCATACGAGTGGCCTAACGTAGCCTCTGTTTATATTCCCGCTGTTAATTCACATCTTCCTGCCGCCACTGATAGATTGCATTTAGATGTTGGTAGTAATTGGCATAATCACTTTCGCCAATCATTTGTATCCACGATGCATCAGCCAAGAAATGCTCCAATTGAAGGCAGGTGCAACCAAATCATGCCTCGACCATTACCGATGAGTTTAGATTGGCCCCCAATGGTACGAAGTGCTTGTAGATTGGTTCCTTCGTTGACATGTAATTATGAATCTGGATTTATACCAAGGCGACAATCTACCTTTCAACAGGGATTTACCGCCCATGGTCTGCAGCTTAATGCAGCAATTAGTGACGAGGATAAGAAATATACTGGGGACTTTACAGATTTGCCTGAGTTAGGAAGTTCACAAGAATTTGTAGACGAAGGTGACAACCACTGGATATCAGAAGAAGAGTATGAGGTGCATCCAATTTCTGGGTTAGATTATAATCAATATTTTGGCGGTGGTGTGATGTACTGGAATCCCTCTGACCAACTTGGAGCAGGTTATTCCCGACCTCCTTCACTTAGTTCTGATGATAGCTCATGGGCTTGGCGGGAAGCAGATATGAACAGGACAGTTGATGACATGGTTGCCTTCTCTTCTTCTTACAGCACAAATGGTTTGACTTCACCAACTGCTGCTTCATTTTGCTCTTCCTTTGATGCACTGGTGCCTGGTCACCAGGCTCTTGGTTATGTGGTACCGGGAAATGAAGTATCTGGCAAGGCGCTCCATCCGTCATCAACTATTCCCGATACAGCTTCGGAGGAGGAACTCTCTGGATCTCTGGCAAGTTTACCTGGTGATGAAGGGAAGGCAGGAGATTCACTTCCTTACCCTATTTTGCGGCCAATAATCATTCCAAATATTTCTAGGGAAAGATCACGATCACGTGGACATGATCATAGAAGTCCATGTGTTCCTCCTACCAGGCGTGAGCAACCTCGAATAAAACGTCCACCATCACCTGTAGTTCTTTGTGTACCACGAGCTCCTCGACCTCCTCCACCCTCTACCATGAGTGAATCAAGGAAACATAGGGGTTTTCCCACTGTAAGGTCTGGTAGCTCTAGTCCAAGGCACTGGGGTATGAGATACCATGATGCGAGTAATTTCGAGGAAGCTTATGTACGTATGGATGGTGCGGAAGTTGTGTGGCCTTCTTGGAGAAGTAAAAATCTTTCAACTCGTCCGATGATCCAACCACTACCGGCAGCTTTACTTCAGGATCACCTGATTGCAATATCTCAACTAGCCCGTGATCAGGAACATGTAAGTCTAAATCTGTGATATAATGCTCTGAATGCATCTTAAGGGTTATCACACTCACTATTCATTTATTATTACACAGCCAGATGTTGCAGTTCCTTTGCAACCACCTGAGTTGGAGAACAATCCTGCCAGAAAAACATCCCTTCTTTTGATGCACAGTCTTCTTCATGAGGAAATTGATTCTTTTTGTAAACAGGTAGTGCATTATTTAATTTCCCCTTTATCTACCATGGTTCTTTTGCTTTCAAAATGCATGACATCATCTTTTGAACCTATATATCTTTAACCTCTTCCCATTTTTTCAATGTTATTGCATCATTGATAGTTTGCTTGATGTGATGGAACCCTAGGTTGCTTCAGAAAATATGGCCAGGAAGCCTTATGTCAATTGGGCTGTTAAGCGGGTCACTCGGTCTCTCCAGGTCCTATGGCCTAGGTCCCGGACAAATATATTTGGTTCAAGTGCGACCGGATTGTCTCTTCCAACTAGTGATGTAGACCTTGTGGTTTCTCTCCCTCCAGTGAGAAATCTGGTAAACATATCTTTCTGTGAAGGCTGTTGCTCACTTTGCCTTGTCTGTTACTTTCATAGGAAACGACTCACTGATGAACACTTTGTAGGAACCCATAAAAGAAGCTGGAATTTTGGAGGGTCGCAATGGGATTAAAGAAACTTGTCTTCAGGTATGATGATATTGAAGTAGTAAGGCAGTTCTGGTATTTTCTGTTGTAGATATTTGTGCATTTAAGTTAATACTGTTTAGTTTTCCAGAAAGCCATTAATCATTATATGTCTCAGTTTCTAGTGTATTGCATAATGCTTAAGATATCATGGATGGACTCCCTGTGTAGGAAGATGTCACATGAATATGAACTCACAGTAATTTTCATACTGTATAGATAACAAAAGGAGTGATCCCTGGACAATGGTGTCTAATCATATGCACATGGTCTGCAAGTGTATAGGAAGAGATAAATTATTTGTTTCCTTTCGAAGTATGGGTGTTGGTATAAATGATCAAGTAATGTGATATGCTGTTGTGTAGAAAAAGATAATGTGTTTCCATTTCGAAGTACCGTGTTTATATCAATGATAAATTAAGAATGTGCTTTTCATGCGTTCTCTTTTATTTTTTTGAAGTTTTTCCCCACTTGCACGTTCCGGGGATTTGATTGGGTTTTAGGGGGAACTTAGGGAATGGAAAGGGGGCTACTACCTTCAGTTTTTTCTTTCCGAGGAAACCTAATTTGCAATTTAATCAGCGATTCAGCGTGATTTGTTTCTATTGAAATTAGCAATCAAATGAGTCGTTTAAGATGAGGGCCGTTGTTTGGCATGCTAATGATAGAATCAGAAAGTTGATTGATATTGTCATGACCTATAATCAATTTCGGAAACTCATTTATCACTTTCCAGCCATTTCCAAGAAGTTGGTAGAATTTTATGTGATGATCAAAGTAATGACTGGCACATAACTTGAACCAGTCAGATCCAATATAAAATTCAGTCTGTTCTGAGAGAACTATTACCCTAGGCACTTTTACATGCTTCTATGGCCTCCCACTCCCCAAACTTTGTTCTTTTAGCAATCACATCTACTGCTTTGACAAGTTGATTTATTCTCATCTACTGATATGCTATATCCTGTTGAAGATTAATACCTTTCATTACAGCATGCTGCCAGATATCTTGCGAAGCAGGAGTGGGTGAAAAGTGATTCAGTTAAAACTGTTGAAAATACAGCAGTAAACTTCTTCTCAAAGTCTATTAGTTTCATATATGCTTTAATAAGTTTAATACTCCTTTTAGCTTTTATAATCTTCTCACACATACTCAATTTTTTTTGTTAGATACCAATTATTATGCTTGTGGTGGAAGTTCCACACGATCTTATTACCTCGGCTGCTTCTATTATACCAATACCAAAAGAGCAACCAACTTTTTCGGTTGGTGAAGAATGCAATCACATTCCGTCTGATATTTTAGAAGATTCTGCTTCCCCAAAGAGCTCCCTTATAAATTACGACAATATTAAGAATCCTAAATCACTTCGTATTGACATCAGTTTTAAGTCTCCATCGCATACAGGGCTCCAAACTACAGAACTGGTAATTCTGTTTCGACTAAAACTTTCAAGTATACAACTAAAAACCTTTGGGATGGCCTTTTAAAACTTAAAATTGTGATCTACCCAAGACCACCCTCTTATTAAGTTTCACGTCTTTGTGGTCTTATACTAATTTAATAATATTTGAAAAATGTTTGGTAGGTTAAAGAACTAACTGAACAATTTCCAGCTGCTACACCGCTTGCTTTGGTACTAAAACAGTTCTTGGCAGATCGTAGCCTGGATCAATCTTACTCGGGTGGCTTAAGTTCATATTGCTTGGTGAGCTATACTACATACGGGTAAATTGATTAATGTAGCTCGACCTTGATTTGTTTCTTACTATCACTACTTTTTGCAGGTGCTACTTATTACTCGATTTCTTCAACACGAGCATCATCTTGGCCGGCCAATCAATCAAGTAAATTTCTACCTTTGAGTTCATGGAAATTTTCATAGATGATGCATCATGTTATTGTTGTCATGATGGGAGTTAAGTTTGTATAGAACTCTTTTCTCTAAATAGAGTAACTTGGGCTCATTTGGTCTATGTTTATGATAAAGTTACTTCTGTTCTCAAAACTTTGAAATTACACTTTAATGCATAATTTAACTTTATCCATGTCTAATTTTGGAGGTTAATATAGTCAAGATTCTATAGCTCAATGTATGATAGACCATTTTGTTTAGATACTCAGTCTCTGAACTATTGTATTGAAGAGTTTTCTAAATCAGATAAGAGTATTGCTTGTTAAGCATATGTTAACCAACTGAATCACCAACACCTCTGAGTTTTCTAAATCAGATATGTTAACCAACCGAATCACCAACACCTCTGTAGTCTGCAAATATAACATGTTAAGCATGCGCCTATACTGTAATATTAACATGTGCAAGTTTGTGCTCTTAGGACACTGTCATTGGCATTGCTTACATTTATTGGCTTTGATAGCATTATCCTCATGTTTATACCAATAGCACCCCTTTTAATAAGCAAACACTCGTGGAGTGCATGTAATGTAGGATTAGAGCCATGTGAAGATATTTTTGGTGATTTGACTGAGGCACATTACTTTCTATTGAGGAACCTAGAAATGAGGCTTGGCTCTTTGATACGAAATACTCATCAACCCCCTTCACTTTTACCGAAGTGTGAAACCCATAAATACCATGAGATTGCAGATTAACCATTGGGAAGGAAGTCCTCTGGCTGATTCAAGTTGCAGAGAACAAAGTTTGTGATAAGAAAATCAGACAGAAAAGTTATATTGTTTTGCATAAGATAGTTATACTATTCAAACTTTTTATCTATGTTCCTTTTTCTCAGTGTGGACATGGTCCCTTACTGCAAACTAAACGTTCTTGCAGAATTTTGGAAGCCTGCTGATGGATTTTCTGTACTTCTTTGGGTTAGTCACAAGCTATTACAAACTTCCATATCTTTTTATTGTTTAATTGATGCAATCATTGTGATCAACTCTGCATTGTGAAAATAGCAAAGTTCATCAGTTTCACATCTGTTGCTTATTTCTTTTCTATCTGATCATCCAGGAATGTGTTTGATCCTCGGCAAATGCGTATCTCAGTACAGGGTAGTGGTATATATATTAATCGAGAAAGAGGTCACAGGTAATAGTGCTACACTTGTATTTGCGTGTTGGAATTGACATGACAAGATAGCCCCCTTCCACTTCCTTCCTATGATATTTTGATGATATGTTTGCTTAATGGTGTAGCATTGATCCAATACACATTGATGATCCTCTTTTTCCAACCAATAATGTGGGTAGAAATTGCTTTCGAATACATCAATGCATCAAGGTCAGTTTCTGTTCTTCATTGCATTTATTAGTATCTGTCTGGAAACTGTGATTGACATCAAAAAGGGGATTTGATACTTACAATTGTATGGTGTTTATTTACTGGATTGTTGATTGAGTAAAATGACTTGGAAATTTAGTATGGACATTGAAGGGAAACTCAAGCATTTATTCAAAAAGCTATGGGTACAGTATCAATATGGCAATCTTACTTTGGAGATGAATCTGTTACATTTTACCAGGGGGAATTGGCACTTATGGAACTTGAGTCATAGAAGACTCAAGTTTTTGACCAAATACGTGTTTAGGAACTATATTATCACGTGAAGGACATTGTGGATGCCATTTGTTAAGAGTCCAACTCAACACCTATCAGATAAGGACTAAAGAGAAGAATAGACAAGGATAATATTTTTCAATTAATTAGTTTGGTTGTTACCTTTCGTTTGGGACAGACTTGATCAAGAGCTGTACTTCTGTTAGTTTGGTTTGATTGGCAGGCTATTTATGCATGTCTTCACTTTGGAATGAATCATCAATCAATCAAGAAATATAATTATAGAAAAGTAACTACTTGTCTCGAACGAATGCCAAATCGAGAATAAATCTCTCTCGTTAATTGAGCTCACTATCTATCCAAATTCGAGCCATAAATCCAGGATTGTATCAACTTGGTATCCCAACCCACAAGTTCTGGATCGAAACCAGGCTCAGATACGGATACCAAGTTGATACGGTCCTAGTTTATGGACCGGGTTATGGCTCGGATTTGGATAGATGGTAAGCTCGATTAACGAGAGAGCCCTAATCTCGATTTGGCATTCGTTCGAGAGCACCGATCTCCAAGTAGTCACTTCTATACTTATTTTTATTCCAAAGTGAAGGCAGGTATAAAATTTAAATAGCCTACTGATCAAACCAAACTAACAGATAAGTACAACTCTTGATCAAGTCTATCCCAACTAATGTTAGCAACCAAACTAATTAATTGAAAAATACAGTACTTATCTATTCTTCTCATTAGTCCTTATCTGATAGGTGTTGAGTTGGACTCCTAACACCATTTCATTCAAGCAATTTACTGAAGGGCTTGGAAAATGGTTCTTGTAATTAGGGAGGACTAGAAGATTCTGGGAATGCATGAAGAACCAAGAAACGTTCTAGGAAAAATACATACCAAAAACAACTGTCAGTACGACCTTATCTTTTAGAGTTTGACCTGGTAGGCTGGTATCACTCAGGATGTGTACCCTATGAGTGTTACTATTACTTTACTGGGAACTGGGTGGTATATAGCAGGTAAAGGCTGTACATGATAAGTTGATAACTATTCTTAGGTACATTTACTCTTTTTTGTTTTTTGGAGGATTACTATAACTGTTACTATTATGTTGGCATTTATTTTTATTTCATTCTTAGTGTATGTTTGAAAGTTTTCCTAAAAATAACTGCCAAGAAAAGAAGATGAGTTGGGCTCCCAAATATTTTTAGTGTCATTGAGTGTCTGGATTCAGGCATTAAAGCTTACATTTAATATCAGTTGAATATGAAAACACCCATTTACTGTCCATGGTTATAAAAGTAATGCTCGAGTTACAGAGGGGAAAAAAATGTAACCATTTTCAAAATATTCTGTCACCAAATCATATCTTCATTATACTTGAGCATAACGGTTTCGTTGAATTAAGTTTGTGGTTGTTTACATTTGATTGCTATATGTCTCTCATGTATAAGAGTGTGGAGTGATGCAGGCATTTTCTGAAGCTTATTCTACTCTGGAGAATGAGCTTGTACACTTTT
This sequence comes from Geranium rotundifolium, assembly GCA_963920655.1. Lineage (NCBI taxonomy): Eukaryota > Viridiplantae > Streptophyta > Magnoliopsida > Geraniales > Geraniaceae > Geranium > Geranium rotundifolium. The sequence goes on along the minus strand of OY987320.1, from coordinate 19,721,008 downwards.
CAAACAATGGCGATGCATGTTCGAAGCCTCCAAACCGATTGCTTCCAAAAATTATCTCGAGTATTGACCTGTTGTAGAGACCTTGATCACATGAAGAATCTCCATATGTTTGAAAGGTGACTGATAGACGTCTTCATTTCCAAACATTCACCCACCCAGTTTTTTTCCTTCTTTCGTATCATCTTGCATTCAGTACAGTTCAGATATCAACATCATATAAAGAAATGATAGAATATAATTAATTTTACCTTTAATAACTGCCAACTTCACTGATGTTAACATATGTAGGCTGTCTTTTGGCGTATCTTATCAGACAAAGGTGTCAACCTTTGTTTATCGCGCTGACCAGATGTAAAGGTTTCTACAGCTGCTTGAGAGCAATGACATTTTGGAGGTTGTGATTATTGTTTTAAGGTACCAATGATATACTGTTTTTTCCACCAACAAAAACCTATTTGTGGTATTTTGATATTCGTTAGTTTATATCATGATATGTTATTTTCTACCATCATACTTCTTAATCAAAGAATAAAAATGTGAATTCTAATATATGTGAATTTAGACGAACCAAATTGGGTTTTCAATGGAAGATTGTTGGGATTCTGGAAGATAATTGTCTTGTTAATGCTTTAACTTCTTGTTTGCAATGGAATTCAAGTTGCATATTGATTTTTATTGGCTTATTGGTCGAGGTTATCATATGAATAAGTGAGATTGAAAATGTAGATGATCCGATCCCTCAATCCTTCCATCTGAACAGAGGAAGATAGGATAATAATTTCCCTTCTGTACTATTTATTGGCTTAACCTTGTAGGATACTATTTGAAATCGTAAATGGCTTGGATCAATTAAATTGTTGGCAGTATGGAATTTTTGTATGTTTCCATCTCTTACCAAAGAATAAACTTCTTGTTGTGTGTTCTCTTTCTTTAGTTAAAAAGGACGGCCTGTTGCAGAAGCTACCACTGTTGCAAGGTCTATGGATGATCAGTTGTGTACGGAGCCTAGCCCCCCTTTTCTGCAGAAAGGTTGTTTTCCTTAATCAGTCCCATGACCTAAAGGTCACAAGGCTGCTGGTTACTTGACTAAACAGGTCTGAAATGAAGTGAGAAACTGATACGTAAGGAAGAGCTGCACACTTGTGAGGTGGAGGGAAATCTCTCTGGCTCTTCAAGGTGACCCATGGTGAATTCTTTGACTGTATAAGCATTTCTCTTCCAATTTATTCCTTTTGATTGTGTCATTCTGTATGATGCCTGTTCTGTCAACCTTTTTTTGTTCATGCAAAGTTCTCTGGATCTTGTTGATTGGTATGAGTGGCATGACATATAGAGTAGAACTCTTTAATGTGAAAATCAAAACTCTCCCATGTAAATATGCTTTTATTTTTAAGAGCCAAGATAAACATATTGCAAAACTCAGCTGTGAGATAAGTATGCATATGCATCTTTTATAGGCCTATGGGAGGCTAGTGTCAATATATTGACCTTGTCTTGTAATACACAACGTGTGATTCTCTCACCCTATGTCTGATGCTATCATTTCCGTGGTTATGTTTCTTGGTATTGGCTATAAATTCATTACTAATGTTTATCTAAGTGGTACTTAAATTATATTATTGTGTTCCCTAAGATCTATAATCATTTAGTTATAAAGATGAGGAGTTCAAGTGCACCAATGTTACAAAGGGTCATTAAAGATTTGATGCAAGACATTACTAATGTTTTGATTTCTATTTTAGACTCCACTAGAAAGAACTGGGAAATGAGAACTTTTTGTATGGTAAATGTCATTTTCGTACTATCTGTACCCCACCATTTTTAAATTTTGTTATCCAGGTTTGGATAATGCTCAGGAATGGTTCCTCAAAGTATCTGTTTTGTTCGAATGTAGTACATGAAATGTTTTTCATTCAGATTTGGTACCTAAGTATACAATTCTGCTCAGTTATTGGACACTTTTGTGACGGCATATTTGACATGTCAGCATCATTAGTGAATTCATGGTGTTATGATGGAATGGACCGAAACAAAGCAAAATAGATACTTTGGGTACCAAATCTAGACGAGAAACGTTTTGGGTGCGTTTGAACAAAATAGATATTATGGGTCATTTGAACATGATCCAAATTTAAGTGTTCACTTGCTATTTTAATAAGAGATTTTTTCTTGGATTACCAATAACATAATCTATATGAGATATGAGTGGGTTCTAAGTTCTAACTACTTGACTTTGTTAAAACAAGGGCATGAACAAATGAAGCCATTAATACATGTGTCCTTAACGGCTGCAAAAAATCAAATGAGGTCAAATACGACAGTTATTATTTGGGATTGGAGTACCTATTTTGCTACTATTCGATTTGTCTGTTTATACTACTGTCAGTGTTTGCTGGCTATTGAACTCCCTTTTGTCTGTTAACATCTTATTTTGAAAACGGTGAACCTTTTAAACATTTGATGGCTTGAAGTTATACATCCATACACACTGTCCTCTCCCCTCTTTGCAGTCTGATTTTAGTTGAACTGTATGCTAGTACTCATAGTTTTTCTTTTGTTCTTTGTATATGCATAAGCATAATGTAGTCTTTTTCTTTTAATTCTCTTCTGTTTTGCTGCCAGTCATTTCATCTCAATTCTCTTCTTGGACACTCTTAGGGTTTGACATTTTATGTTTCAGCTCAAACTTGCAGTTGAGCATTGGTGAACGATGTCGAGGAACCTTGTTTGGTAGCATCATCCCTCGTTAATATGATGACTTAAAAGGGTTGACGCTTCTCGACTTGAATTTGTTAGTCTTTTTAAGCTAATGAACTATGCTATGTAGATTCTGTTATTAAGTTGCTTGCATATATGGCTGTCCCACATATCAGTTTCTACTTCGGCCTTTCCCCCTGAATCTTGAATCCCATTCCATCAAATTCTAGTTACCACAAATTCAATAGCAAGAATTATGTGGCAGTTACGTCTACAAATCTATTGTCACATGTATGACATGCATATTTGTACGCAGCAAATGCTTTTTTTTTATCAGAATTATGCAGCAAATGCTTAAACATGAAGTTGCCTTGTCATTGAAGTTCTATTTGCATTGTCAACCGAAACATGCTTGTTGCTTTTGGAAATTTGTTTCTGTATGCAGGCTCATCATTTTATTCAGGAGTTGTTACCATTAATTTAAATGATATAGCTCTTCAGATAAAAACTGTAAGAACTACAATTTTATCAGAGATGTGATATTTGAGAGTATATTCATATCCTCTTAAGACTTGTCTTTGAATATTCAAATCAATGATGCTGCTGCTATAGCATTATGCCCAATGTCAAGATGATTTGATTTCCCTTAGCATTCCAATGGAAGCAACTAATTTAGTGGATAAGTGCCTGAGTTAGAATTGAAGATAGTTTTCATCAGACAGAACTTGCATGAAGCAGTTGGTGAACAATAGATTGACGATCAAACGTAATATCTATAAAAGTCCTTTCAGTTTATCTCATGCTCTGAAACTTAGTTTACCAACATTCACTAGTTTAGTTTTTTGTTGGTGCTTTTGAAATGATATCTTGGGATGGATGTAAAATGCTTAAGCAAATTGCTTCTGCAGCAGAGGGACTTGAGTTTTCATTTTCTTGTACTGATGTTTTTTGAGTTGCCTGTAGATTGAAAGTAAGAGTCAACCACTGTTGTGGGAGAGATGTTTGAATTGCTATGGATTGTAACATCACAGTGCCTATTTTCTCATTGTTAGATTATATCATCCATATTGCCATAACAATAATATATATATATATATATATATATATATATGTATTTTTTTTAAAACGGCATATATATATATATATGTTATTAATGGAGCGAGTAATGTGCATGCAGGATATGGCATGCGTTAGCTGCAAATGGGATGGTCCGCTTGAGGAGTACAAGTATTGTATACTGTACATGAAACCCAAGTATTGGAGTACAAATGAAATTTGATTTGAACAGTCTCTCATGAACTGAATTGATTGATAGAAAAATACTTGTTTTTGGGATTCTAATTCCTAATGTGTTGTTTATAAGTTCCATCTTCTACAGAAAAGAAGTTTGTATAGCATGTATCTTATTTGATACAAAACAAACTGAACTTAAATGAAATGAAATGGGAGAAGATTTGATGGCCGACAACCTAGATTTGGATATGTGTATGTGCAAGACAAAATATGGAAATTAGGTTTGTCTTCTTTCATCAAAGTCGTAAAGAGTAGGACTAATTGGGTATAGTCATGTCATGTTGTGTAGCTGCGCTAGTAAAAGAGTCACAAGCCATGAAAAACCTACCTCAATCACGGGCTCAAGCTCAACAATAGAATAATATTTTACTACTACTTTATTGTCAACCATACCCACTACCTTGTCCATATTGTGCGGGGGAGAACCAGCCAGTCGATAAAAGAAAAAACACTACCCCTAGAATTATGTGTTTTGTACACAACTGTACCTAAATTTTATTTGGTAATGCTAAAGAATTGCAAATTTTTTACCATTATTTGTTCCATTAAATTCTGCTCCATGCTCACTGATTTGAGGAAATCTTTCAAATGAAATTAGAAATCCTAATTTATTTTCTTGGAGAAAGAAACACGATATGGATTTGCCCAATTTGCAACCTGGATTTTGCATAAGAGAGGGAAAACCCTCATCTGTCTCAGCGGCGCTCACAGTCTCTACTGTCCTCTCAAGATCCGCACTGATCCATTGTAGAACGTTCGAACGTTTTACAACCGTTTGTAACCGAATGTGCCCCTATATATTACTATAGAGGGTGACAGAGCGGTAATATAGATAAGTTAAATAGATTAGGTTTGAGATTTATATACACTCTTTATTGCACACAATTAAAACTCTATAATTACGGATAGATAGAGAAAAATACAGATAAACACACTAAACTATTCAACTTTTCCACCTAGCTACACGAAGTAAATTTTGGTCTTGTCTAAACACCAACAATCGATTCTGATAGCTTTTTGTTATGATTTTAGGTATTTTGACATCAATTTCGATAAAAAAGAGAAAACTATTCGCTGAGATTGTTGGACAGTTCAAATAATCTATATCTGCATGGACACATATAATTTATAAACACATAAATGTGTGCCTCAGAGTCTCAGACCATTTTGGGACTTGACAACCATCCAAGTGTAACTATCACTAAAAAAAACCCCATAAAAATCAAGTTACATATTATATTATGATGGGCTTGCACTCACTAACTCGCTGGCACATGTTCCTATAAATAGATGTGATATATTTACACTCATCATCATCATAATCAACCAGTAATGGCGACTAGCAAGAAGCTGCAAGCTCTGTTTGTTCTCTTACTTAACTTGTCTTGTTTGTTCCATGCAATAGCTTGCCCTTACTGCCCAAACCCAAAACCTTACCCTCCTAAATACCCCCCAAAAATCCCTCCTCATCATCTTCCCCATCCCCATCCTCCTCATCCACCCAAACCACCCGTCGTCAAACCGCCAATCGTCAAACCACCCATTGTCAAACCACCAATCGTCAAACCACCCATTGTCAAACCACCTATAGTCAAACCGCCCGTTAAACCACCTATTGTCAAACCACCTATCGTCAAACCGCCTATCGTCAAACCGCCCATTGTCAAACCACCTATCGTCAAACCGCCCATTGTGCCTCCACCGTTGGTTCCACCAACGCCTTCTCCACCCATTATAGTGAAGCCACCACCGACAGAGACACCGACACCAAAACCAGCCCCTTTCCCTCCACGGCCACCGGAGACGCAGTGTCCTCCTCCTCCTCCGGCAGCGGAAGAAACGTGCCCCATAGACACGGTGAAGCTGGGAGCGTGCGTGGACGTGCTGGGCGGGCTGATACACATAGGGCTCGGGAAAGCAGCGAAAGAGACGTGCTGTCCGGTGCTGGAGGGACTGGTGGGACTCGAGGCAGCGCTGTGCCTGTGCACCACCATTAAGGCAAAGCTCCTCAACGTCAACCTCCTCATACCCATTGCTCTTCAGGTGCTCATCGGCTGCGGCAAGCCTCCCCCTCCTGGTTTTCACTGTTCTTGATGATATCACTCATGTCATATATATATATCGCTTTTCTTGCTCCATCTATCCATCTTACTTATTTGCTTACTCTGTGTGCTTCTTTTGAATTCAGGGAAAATGAGTTGTTTCACTTTTGCTATCATAACTATTTTAAAAACATGTGTATTAATTCGGTTAGAGGGGCAATCAAAATTGTTATTATAAAAAGATATTTGGCAACAAGGATTTAGAAAATCAAGATTTTTAGGATTTAAAAAACCCTAATGCATTCTGGCAGTCATTTTAGAAGCTGTTATAAAAGCCAAGGCTCTACCCTTAGCAACGTTAGTTCTTTTGAGAGAATATACAGAGCTATTAGACATGAAGGACTTGCGGGTTGAGAGGTTGTGTATTTTTCGAAGGACATTGTGTATCACTACCATAATCGAAAGATCAAGTGTGAGTGATTGTGTTTTCTGGGTGGATGCGTGATTGAAGACTCAAGCGCACCTATAAACAACGACTTGTGACATCCGAGCAGGGTGAGTGCTCGTAGAGAGGAACCAAGACGGGGTCTTGGATTCAGGGGGAGTCCCTGAAATATGTTTTCACTTGTAATAGTAGCATAAGGTAGTGATATGTGTGATGATCACCGATACTTGTATGTTGTGACTGAAAGAGATCACCACGGGTTCCATTCGATAAATATCATGCAACGGACGTTATGTAACCGTGGTGATCGATGCAAGCACTGATCTTAATGCAAATTCAACATGATATATTCCTCTTCTAATCGATGAAAACACAAGTATAGTGTTTCTCTATTAAGTCTACACAAGCACCACAACCGAAGAGGTTTTCACTCAATAATTTTGCTATTAATTTTTGAGAGAAACTTGACAACCATGGAGGATGAGAGGGTGAGAGTTTTCGGCATTGAGGGGGAGAGAATGAGGGAGATAGTTGCTGAAAAATAATAGAAGATAATGGAAAATATTATGTGATTTTAATTTGAAAATTAAATTGAATTTCAAATTAAAATTGCATATCTATCCTTTATAATCTCTTATTTGCATTTGTTCCCACTCATAACTTAGATCCCTAAATGGGCTTTAAGCCCGTTTAACTAAAACCCAAATTAAACCCATTAACTTGAGTTCTAATTCGGTTTAGACAAAACGGCTCAATTTCCTCGAATTGATTTCTTCAACCGTCTGGTTAAAACCTTAGGCCAGAAAACTACTTAATCGTTCTCAATTTTCATCCATAATTGTTATCATGTATCGTACTTAATGCGTGTGACCCTCTAGTCTCACGAACAATTGGTAGACTGGTAAAATTACTATTTTACCCTTTCCATCATAAGTGGCCTCTAGCAAGACATTATGATTATCCAATGTTCGTGATTATCGATTATTCGACTTAACCTGTTATCGTACATGTCACTGTCCTTTTATCAAACCGATATCCAGATTGATCAATAGGCATAGAATGGTCATCCTAATTTATCAATCACTGTTTCTTGATATCTGAGATGACTGAAAACTGATACTAAGGTATCACCTGCACGGCCGTGCTCTTTCTTCAGTCATACCCATCAAGTGGCCTAAACGGATATCTTTCTCATACCGAAGTATGAGTGTTAATTCCCTCAGACGCCTTTCGAGTTCATTAGTGCAATAAATGCCAAAGCCAATCGAAGCCGTTATAATTACCCTTTTACAGATAACGTTAGACTAGGTCAAACTTAGGTATTCGTTACATAGTGTACACAAAGACTCCTTGGTCTTAGAATATAATGACAAGTTACGATATGTGAGTATGTCATGACTGGATTTATGCAGCATACTCACAATCGGGTTGTCCGATATCATCGACCTGATGGTATCTATGATATAACTCCGGCACATACTTTGCCATGATCAGTAGAGCGTGATCACAAGGAGTTAGTCTCATACTGATCGCTTCAGAAGAAGCTTAGCTGATCAGGGACATTATCAAATGCAATTCTTTCTGATCTATAGTTCTACTATAAGTGGTTACACACATTATGACATAGATCAAATCACATTAGATATATTACTACAACACATTAGTAATATTATGCCTTTTATTATGTAGAATAATGATGTCCGTTACAATATAGATTGAGGAATTATTTTGGACTAGGGCACAAACCTAACAATTTCCCACTTGCCCCTTGTTCCAACCTAAGTTCCAATCTACCCCATAGACTTCACGTGCGCCTCATGCTTAGGCTACGGTAAAGCCTTTGTCAAGGGATCAGCAACATTGTCATCAGTCGGTACATAAGTAATCTCCACATCACCGTTATCAATATATTCTCTGATAATGTGATACTTCCTCTGTATGTGTTTAGTTCTGTTGTGGAATATGGGCTCTTGAGCTAATGCTATGGCCCCAGTGTTGTCACACAACAAGCTTACCGGATTAGACGCTCGCGGCATTACATCTAATCCGGTTAGAAAGCTTCTAACCCATACGGCTTCCTTAGCTGCTTCTGCTGCAGCTATGTATTCAGCCTCTGTTGTAGAATCGGCAGTTGTGGCTTCCTTGACGCTCTTCCAGCTGAATGCTCCGCCATTTAACACGAATACAAATCCTGCCTGTGATTTGAAATCATCAGGATCTGTCTGAAAGCTAGCATCAACGTATCCTTTAACTACTAGTTCTCCATCCTTCCCACCACACACTAGGAATGCGTCTTTAGTTCTCCTTAGATATTTAAGGATAATCTTGACAGCAGTCCAGTGCTCCTGGCCTGGGTTAGATTGATATCTGCTGGTACAGCTTAACGCGAATGAGATGTCTGGTCTCGTGCAAATCATAGCATACATGATGGATCCCACAGCCGAAGCATATGGGATCTTACTCATTTTGCTTAGCTCATCAGGAGTCTTAGGACTCTGTTGTTTGCTAAGCTTAATGCCATGCCGCATGGGTAGGTATCCCTTCTTAGAATCAAGCATTGAGAATCTTCTCAACACCTTATCTATGTAAGTGCTCTGACTTAGGCCCAATATTCTCTTGGGTCGATCTCTGTAGATCTTGATGCCCAGAATGAAAGCAGCATCACCTAAGTCCTTCATCGAGAAGCATTTCCCTAACCAAGCTTTAACTTCAAGCAAGGTTGGGATGTCATTCCCGATTGAAATTCTGAATCGTAGCCGAGTCAGGAAGTCAAACACAAAGTCTGTAACTTGTGTATCGACTTCTTGTGGAAACAGTAAGCAAAGTAATAGACAGATAATAATCACGACACCAGAGATGATTACCCAGTTCAGTGACTCCGCACCTACGTCTGGGGGCACTTTGCCAGTGGAAAGGTTTTTCACTATCAGGTAGTCAATAGTACAACTTCAAGCCCAACTAGCTATCACACAAGCTATTGTCCTAAGCTACTATAGATCTCACCGTGAATCGCCTCGACCAGGAGCCTCTCCCCCTGTCTTTGAGATTCCCTCAATTCCACCCTTCGAGCAAGCCTATGCTCGGTGTCGTTGTCTTCTTGGACGGAGTTGTGAATCTTTAATCACAAAAAAAACCCTAACCGATCCAAACACTTCGTCTTCGCGACTTGATGTTTGACCGGAGCAAAGATCCGTTCTATCGAATATTCATCAGCCTCTCAACTCGCCGATGGTGCACGGTTAAGAGCTCTGAGAAATCTTGCAAGTGTTAGAACAAGAACGGATGATCTGCTAATGGGAAGCCAAGGGCTTTTTATAGCAGCTCACATTCCTAATCCTTCTCGGATCAGGAACAGGAAAGTCAGGCAAGTTGTTGCCGCCATCCACGACAGCTGGAAGTCGTCTTGCCTGTTCTGACTTTCTGAATAAATCAGGCAAGTCTGGTTGCCGCCTTTTGCTGACGTGTAACTGCCAGCTGGAAGTTGTCTGACTTGTCGACGTCACTCTCTTGCGCTCCAAGTCTTCGTGCCGCCTTTCTTCTTTCGCTCCAAGCTTCGTCGAAATAGGAAAGCTTCAGACTTTCCTAATCTGCGGCTCGTAACAAGTCGCTCCACATGTCATGTAACATGTTACTCGACTTCTTACTTTTGCGCTAAAAATCATGCCAACTATTAAACGTAGCAACAATCTCCCCCTTTGACAATTTTTTAGGCAAACACCTTTTTGTAAGCCCATCGTCATCTTGTGGCAGTTACACACAACAAGTGACTTATCTTGTGGCAGTTACGCACAACAAGTGATGTGACTTCTTTATTCCAAGCAGGCACATCGTCGTCACCTTGAGGCAGTTACACACACAGCAAGTTTCGTGATTTCCGATGCGACTTCTTGTGCGGCTTCTAGTTTGTCTTCTGGAGCAGCTTCTGGAGCGGCGACTTCTATGTACATCTTTCGGCGCGACTTCTGGCGTAACTCCTGACGTACATTTATCTCCCCCTGTTTGTCTAATAATATTGCCAAAGGCAATCTCATAACTAAATTTGACCAAACAGCAGGATAAAAGAAAACCAGCTCACACCTTGAGCAAATAAACGGCTCAAACATGAGCTCAAATCCAGCTCAATCAAGAGCAAATATCTCAAAAATAAACAGTCAAACTGTGCGGAAACTAACTCGGACAAACCCCGAGAATTTAAAAGTGTGTGTGGGACAAAGTTATCATAGCAAATTTCAGAGAATTACTAAAACGACGTGGAGTCGTTATCTTCTTCTTCAGCAATAGCAGCTGCAGCAGATCGGAGGTTTTCTAGAAGGACTTCACAGGCGACTTTGCGAGTTGAGAGCGTGACAATTGACTTTTCCAGATCAACAATCACTTCCACTAATTCTTCCTGCATCCTAGCACCAATTGGTCTTGAGGGACGAGAGCTTGATCCAGCTCCTGGAGTTTTGGCCATAGGAAGTCCAAGGTCCTTCAACTGCTGCCCTTCAAAGTTCTTGAGATTGATGGCAAGAGGCAGTGGCTTTTTACCCGGAATATCCGACTCTCGGACAATGTTAGGACATTGTTGGAGAAGGATACCGGTGATTAGCGAAGGGAACCCGATTGGAAGTTTGATTGCATATGATTTGGCGTGCTTAACTAGATGGTCAATAATGTAAGCGCCAAAATCAATGGGAGACTGCGTACCTATTTGGTAAATGAGTTTTGCCAGCTCTGTTTTGATGCTTGACCCATGCGTAGAGGATGCCCAGTTAGCCAGATCGATGCGGTAGAGAATAGAGTATTTTGCTGTGAGTTCTGTCACCGCAATGGTGTCCTTGACTGGCCAGCCCTTCCTACGTCCTCCGGTTATTTCGACCGCTACTTTGTCCAAGTGCGGGACTTCCGGAGTGACTTCTGGGTCATCTCTGTTAAGATAGGTGTTGATGGTAGAGGCAGCGATTTCAAAGCATTCTCCCCGGACAAACACCTTTCGGTATTCAGCATCTTCGGGTTCATCGAACTCGCTTGACAGGTTGACAACGAACTCCTTGACCAAAGTTGGGTAGAATGGCCCAATATTGATGACCATGTTGGTCAGGCCAGCTCTACGAATAAGCTCTACAATCGCATTTATCCCTTGTGCTTCAGTGGAGAGTTCTCTTTCTGGATAAATTTTCCGTTGATAGACATACTGCCACTTAACGGCATTGTCTACAGAGTGGAAAGAGACGTTGTCTGTGGGTGCCTTCGGTACATACTTGGGAAGTTTCTGCCCACCTAATGTCTTCTTCACCTGTGGTAGCACAATCAGGGTGTCTTCTTCTTCTTCTGATTCTTCTTCTTCAGGGACAGCGGTTACTGACTTCTTTCTTGACTTCTTCGGCTGTTTGGACGCCGAAGCTTCTCCTTTTTCTGTTGCCTTTCTCTTTGGGGTCAATCTTCTCTGAACTTGAGGTTCTTCTTCTTCATCAACCAACCTTTGTGTTGGTAGTTTCCTTCTCACAGCCCTCTTGGGCACAGCTTCTTCCTTTTCCATGGTTTCAATATCAACACTTTCTTTGATAGGTTCCTCTAAAAGTTGAGTGACTTCTGAAATGACTTCAGGATTATCATCACGCCCTGACTCACTGTTTGGGGCGACATGGGAACTTTCTTCCTTTTGCAAGTCCTCGTCTAGAGGGGACTTCTCTGGTGTGTGTGTCGACTTAGAGAGGCTAGGTTGGTCCTCGGAGCCAGTGCCGTGGACTTCAGGAACAAGGGTTTCAAATCCCTCTACAGGCAGGCTTTCTTCAGAGAGGATAGTAGATTTACCTCGTGTTGGAGTCGGAGTCGAGAGAGAAGCGTCTTCTTCAATGTTTGCAGAAGCGGCTAGAGTGTCGTCCTTCTTAGCGACGGAGATTGTGTCTTCCGGCGTAACAAATGGGGGCGAGCTTGTTACATCCTGAGGTGCTGCCGAAGTTTCCCCTAAACCTCTTCCTCCTCGGATCCTTACTCCATGCTTGGTTCTAGTCGATTTGGAGGCAGATAATTTCTTGGCAATGACTTTTGCCCTCATTTTTGCTCAAAGTACTTTTGAAGCAGATGGTATTCTACCGCTGCGAGTACCAACCATTTAGCTAGGATTTTGTTCTTTATGGGGGAAAGCAAATTTTTGCTGAGCTTTTTGATCTGAGAAACCCTAGCGATTTTAAATGATGGAGGAGGTGTAGAGTCTGTGGGAGTTGAACAGAATGATTTCTGATAGGTGGATAGTCAGATCGTAATCATTCCCAAAATTTAAAAAGAACTAACGGGCTTTTGATAAAAGGATTTGGGCCCGGCTTGATTTTGTGGACCCTGTTTGGTCCTGATCGAGAGAAAGAGTAAAATCAACTAAAAGCTCTTCCTCTTCTTGCTTGACTTCTGGCTATTCTAGACAGCAAAGTCCGAGGGTTGACCTCAGACTTTCAAACCTTTTAGCATCTAATGCTTTTGTAAAGATGTCAGCGACTTGTTTCTCACTGGGTAGGTATTCGAGCTTTATTTTCTTGTCTTCTACAAGCTCTCGAATAAAGTGGTGCCTGCACTGGGTTCTTCGAGATGTCGATTGCACTGATGTTGTCACAGAACAAAGTCATGACTTCTTGCTTGACTCCATATTCTGCCAACATTTGTTTCATCCAAAGAAGCTGAGTACAGCTACTTCCAGCTACGATATATTCGGACTCAGCAGTAGACAAAGCAATACAATTTTACTTTTTGGTGAACCATGATACAAGGTTGTTCCCCAGGTAGAAACAACCTCCAGAGGTGCTTCTTCGATCTGGTGTGCTTCCCGCCCAGTCAGCATCACAATATCCAACCAGAGTAGGAGAGGTATCAAAGGAATATAGTAATCCCAATTCAGAGGTTCCTGAGATGTACCTTATGATCCTCTTTGCATGAGCCAAGTGACTGACTTTTGGATTGGCTTGATATCTAGCACAGACTCCCACAGAATAAGCAATGTCGGGTCGACGAAGAAGTCGTATGGCTTCCAGTCTGGCTACCGGAGCAAAGGTTTCTTCAAAGTCGACTCCTTCGACTTGTGTGTACCCTTGAGCCACCAGTCTCGCTTTGTTTCGAGTGATGTTTCCTTGTTCGTCAGATTTGTTTTTGAATATCCATTTTGTCCCGATGACATTGACATTGTCAGGTTTGGGTACAAGTTCCCAGACTTCATTCCTTTCAAACTGAACCAATTCTTCTTGCATCGCACAGACCCAGTATTCATCATTGATGGCCTCTTGTATATTCTTTGGCTCAATTTTGGAAATAAAGCACATGTTACCTATCAACTCTTGGTAGTCAAGGGCTGCTTTTTGACGAGTTCGAACTCCCTCATTAATGTCTCCAATCACATCCTGGGGTGGATGATACTTCTGAATTCTTCTTGATGAAGCTGTTTGCCTTGTGGGAGTAGCCTCTTCATCCGGGATGATTTGGCTTTCGTCTTCAGACCCTTTGTTGCGCTCATCGTCCTTGACTTCAGGTCTGACTTCTCCTCTGACTTCTGGTCTGACTTCTCCTGAGAGATTTAGGACTTCTTCGTCCTCGTCACTGGGTTGCTCGTTGCTGTCATCGATCACGACATTGATGGATTCCATGATAGTCCGGGTGCGTTTGTTGAATACCCGAAACGCTCGACTATTTCTGGAGTATCTGAGGAAGATGCCTTCGTCGCTTCTAGGGTCCAACTTGCGTCGAGGTTCCCTATCTGCGAGTATGTAGCAGACCGATCCAAAGATGTGGAAGTATTTGACATTCGGCTTTCTCCCCCTCCATATTTCATAAAGAGTGAGCGAAGTTCCAGGGCGAAGAGTCACTCTATTATGAATATGGCATGCCGTATTCAAAGCTTCAGCCCAGAAGTGTTGCGGGATGTCTTTGGCTAACATCATGATTCTTGCCATCTCTTGAAGAGTGCGATTCTTTCTTTCAACGATTCCGTTTTGCTGAGGAGTGATGGGAGCAGAGAATTCATGGTCGATTCCTTCAGCATCACAAAAGTTTGCGAAGCTGATGTTTTCAAACTCCTTTCCATGATCGCTCCGAAGTCGAACGACTTTCCCAATAACTTCTCCCTTTTCTCGTTGAACTCTTCGACATAAGGCTTCAAAGACTGAGAAGGTATCTGACTTCTCACGAATGAAATCTACCCATGTGTACCTTGAGAAGTCGTCTACACATACAAATATGTACTTCTTCCCTCCTAGACTTTCTACTTGCATGGGTCTCATAAGGTCAATATGAAGAAGTTCTAGAACACGAGAAGTAGTAAGATGTTGTACCTTCTTGTGTGACGTGTTGACTTGTTTCCCAATCTGGCATTCTCCACGGATTTTTCCTTCAATGATCTTGAGGTTGGGAACTCCAATGATCGCGTTTTCAGAGAGAATCTTTTGCATGCTCCTCAAATTGATGTGACCAAGTTTTTGATGCCATAGTTTTGTCTCTTGAGCTTTGGATAAAAGGCACTTGGTTGGCACGGTACTGATTGTTGGAGACCATAGATAGCAGTTGTCAAGGGACCTGTTGCCTATCATGACTTCCTTCTGTTGTTCGTCTTTGACCGAGCACTTGTCACGAGTGAAGTGGACATCCAGATTTAAATCACATATTTGGCTTATGCTGATGAGGTTTGCTGTGAGGCCTTCTACTAGCAGAGCTTCTTTCAGACATGAAAAGTTGGGAAGATTGAGTTTTCCTTTCCCGAGCACTCTAGCTTTTACACCATCTCCAAAAGTGACGAAGCTGTTTGTGCATGGTGTTAAAGTGACCAAGAAGGAGCTATTACCCGTCATATGTCGAGAGGATCCACTATCGAAGTACCAATCGTTGCTAGTTGAGGTCTTTAAAGCGGTGTACGCGATGTTAGCTCGATAGTTGACCTCTTTGACTCGCCATTCCTTCCGAGGTTGGCTTTTCTTGACGGTGGTCCTTTTCTTGATCGAGCTCTTCCCATATAGCTGATAGCAGAAGGGTCGAATATGTCCTCTTCGTCCACAGTGATGACAAACCCAGTTATGTCTTTCGTTCTGGGTTTTTGACGCGGCCAGGGTAGAAGGCTTTTTGGTCGCTTGGTCAGCCGTGAAGTTAGGAGACTTCTGGCGAGACTTCTGGGGGACAGACTTCTGAGGAACGAAGATGGTGTGCGATGATGAGGCTTCTTTCGAATATCCAAGGTCTTCCATATTTCTTGATGGTTTCTCGATCGAAAGTATTTGGTCCAGAGTATCAGTACTTGGATTCATCATCTTTACAGACTTGGTGACCTGCTCTAACTCGCCTTTTAGTCGAGCAACTTTCTTTTTGAGATCAATAGTCGTCTCAAGAAGTCTTGACTTGTCTTCATTAAGAGTAAGAATGAGAGCGTTCTGTTTTTCGATTACTTGAGAGTCTTCAAGCCACTTGACATACCATTCGTTGTACGCGTTGTTGAGAGTCTCATCGGATAGCTCATTATCAGAGTCATACTTCTTTGATCTTTCAGCTGGTTGATCTATTGTGGAGGAAGTGAAAGCCACATAGTTACTTGTATGCTCAAGGTCACTGTCTTCCTCATCTTCATCGTCAGTTAGAGAGGCATTGAATCCCTTCTTCTGTTTCTTTAAGAAGTTGGGACATTCTCTCTGTATGTGTCCATACCCCTCACATTCAAAGCACTGAGCGCCTTTACCTGATCGTTCTCCTCGTCCTCCATCGTTAGTTGTGATGTCGAGCTTCTGAAACTTGTGCTGTGGCTTGTCTCTGACTTCTCGGGTGACTTTTCTTCCTGTCATTTGGCCAAATCTTTTCATGACTCTGTTGTAGTTTTTGGCCAGCATGGCGATAGTTTCCTTGATGTCACTATCCGACTCAGAGTGTGTTGAGTTCTTTTGATTAGAACTTTTGAAAGCCACACCTTTAAGTTTCTTCTCAATAGGAGGTAGGGAGAGCTCGAAAGTCATTAGTGAGCCCATGAGTTCATCAAACTTTAGTGTCTTTAAGTCATGGACTTCTTCGATGGCGGTGATCTTCATCTTGAATCTGGGACTTAGGGCTCTCAGTGTCTTTCTGACCAAATCTTCATCGGTCATAGGCTTGCCAAGTGAATATGATTCATTGGCCAGATCCTTGATGCACACATTAAATTCCAAAATAGTCTCGTCGTCATTCATGGTCAGAGCCTCAAAGTTAGTCGTGAGGTACTGTAACTTCTGCTCTTTTTTAGAAGTACCCTCGTAAGCCACAACAAGTGTGTCCCAGGCAATTTTGGCACTTGTGCATGTGTTGATGAGTCGGAACACATTTTTGTCTACTCCATTAAAGATAGCATTGAGTGCACGAGAATTACCTAGGGCGGCTTCATCTTCTTCCATGCTCCACTCCTTTTCTGGTTTGATGCTGGTTTGATTTCCATGAGCATCAGAATAGTAAGGTTCCTCCCAGCCATTGATGATAGACTTCCAGGTTTTGCTGTCGAGGGACTTCAGGAAAGCACACATCCGTGCTTTCCAATAACCATAGTTTGTTCCGTCGAGTACCGGCGGACGATTGACAGATCCTCCTTCCTTTGAATCCATATTAGCTACTCAGATTTTTACAGGAAAATCACCTAAGAGATTAAGGTGCCTCCTCTGATACCAATTGAAATTCTGAATCGTAGCCGAGTCAGGAAGTCGAACACAAAGTCTGTAACTTGTGTATCGACTTCTTGTGGAAACATTAAGCAAAGTAATAGACAGATAATAATCACAACATTAGAGATGATTACCCAGTTCGGTGACTCCGCACCTACGTCTGGGGGCACTTTGCCAGTGGAAAGGTTTTTCACTATCAGGTAGTCAATAGTACAACTTCAAGCCCAACTAGCTATCACACAAGCTATTGTCCTAAGCTACTATAGATCTCACCGTGAATCGCCTCGACCAGGAGCCTCTCCCCCTGTCTTTGAGATTCCCTCAATTCCACCCTTCGAGCAAGCCTATGCTCGGTGTCGTTGTCTTCTTGGACGGAGTTGTGAATCTTCAATCACAAACAAAAACTTTAACCGATCCAAACACTTCATCTTCGCGACTTGATGTTTGACCGGAGCAAAGATCCGGTCTATCGAATATTCATCAGCCTCTCAACTCGCCGATGGTGCACGGTTAAGAGCTCTGAGAAATCTTGCAAGTGTTAGAACAAGAACGGATGATCTGCTAATGGGAAGCCAAGGGCTTTTTATAGCAGCTCACATTCCTAATCCTTCTCGGATCAGGAACAGGAAAGTCAGGCAAGTTGTTGCCGCCTTCCACGACAGCTGGAAGTCGTCTTGCCTATTCTGACTTTCTGAATAAATCAGGCAAGTCTGGTTGCCGCCTTTTGCTGACGTGTAACTGCCAGCTGGAAGTCGTCTAACTTGTCGACGTCACTCTCTTGCGCTCCAAGTCTTCGTGCCGCCTTTCTTCTTTCGCTCCAAGCTTCGTCGAAATAGGAAAGCTTCAGACTTTCCTAATCTGCGGCTCGTAACAAGTCGCTCCACATGTCATGTAACATGTTACTCGACTTCTTACTTTTGCGCTAAAAAATCATGCCAACTATTAAACGTAGCAACACCGATGGTCAGTATGTCATCGACATATAGCACTAGGAATACTACTTTACTCCCACTCGCTTTCTTATATACGCAAGGCTCACTTTCGTTTTTGATAAAACCGAATTCCCTTACGGCTTCATCAAAACGAATGTTCCAACTCCGTGAAGCTTGCTTTAATCCATTAATGGACCTAAGCAGCTTACAAATCTTTCTGGGATTCTCTGGATCAACAAAACCCTCGGGCTGTGTCATATACACATCCTCTATTAAGTTCCCGTTAAGGAAGGCAGTTTTGACGTCCATTTGCCATATCTCATAGTCGTAGTATGCTGCTATGGCTAGAATGATCCGGATAGACTTGACCATAGCCAAAGGTGAAAAAGTCTCTTCATAATTGATACCTTCGATCTGGCGATAACCTTTCGCAACCAGTCTAGCTTTATAGGTCTGAGGTTTTCCATCCATGTCGGTCTTAATTTTATAGACCCATTTGCACCCGATGGGTTTTATCCCAGGGGTTTGATCCACCAAGTGCCAGACTTGGTTGTCGGACATGGATTTCATTTCCTCATTAATGGCGTTCTGCCATTTTTCGGAGTCTGGACTGGCCAAAACTTGTCTGTAGGTTTCTGGATCATTCTGATCCACCAACATCAAGTCATTTCCTTCAGTGGCTAGGAAGCCATACCTGATAGGAGCTTGACGAGATCTCTCAGACCTTCTTGGACCATCTGGAATAGATGTCGGGATTGGTTCTTGATCAATGACCTCTTCTGGCTCCTGTATTTCTACATTTGGCATAATAGGTTGCTCCGTATCTTCTTGAATTTCTTCAAGATGCACGGCACTCCCACTAGCACTTTTGGAAATAAATTCCTTTTCCAAAAATACCCCTCCTCGAGCAACAAAAACTTTGTTCTCGCTGGGTTTGTAGAAATAGTACCCCGTTGTTTCTTTGGGGTACCCCACAAAGACACACTTGTCTAATTTGGGTTCGAGCTTATCGCCTAGCAGACGCTTGACGTAAGCTTCACATCCCCAAATCTTAAGGAAAGCTAATAAGGGTTTCTTCCCGTTCCATACTTCGTATGAAGTGCTTTCCACTGCCTTTGTAGGAGCCCGATTCAATATGAATGCGGACGTTTATGGGGCATAGCCCCAGAAGGAGATAGGGAGGTCAGCCTGACTCATCATTGATCGAACCATGTCAAGCAGGGTCTGATTTCTCCGTTCGGATACACCATTCATTTGAGGTGTTCCAGGCGGAGTCAATTCAGAGATGATCCCACACTCCTTTAAATGATTGTGAAAATCTTGGTCCAAGTACTTACCGCCTTGGTCAGATCGAAGCGCCTTTATACTTTTACCAAACTGGTTCTGTGCTTCGTTCTAGAACTCTTTGAACTTGTCAAAGGTTTCCGATTTATGTCTCATAAGATAAACATACCCATATCTACTGAAGTCATCAGTAAATGTAACGAAGTAGTGAAAACCTCTTCTGGCCTAAGTGCTCATGGGCCCACAAACATCGGAATGTATGAGACCTAGTAAGTCACTCGCCCTTTCACCTAAACCGGCAAAAGGTGCTTTTTTCATTTTTCCCATAAGGCATGACTCGCATCTCTCAATTGAAGTGAATTCAAACGGACTTAGAAGTCCATACTTGTGAAGTGTTGAGATGCGTTTTTGGCCTATATGGCCTAAGCGGCTAGGACTGTTCACGGTTCCATAACCGAACCGAACCGAACTGACCGGTTCGGTTATGGAACATTCGTAACCGTTAACCGAGCCGATGGGTGGTCGGTTCGGTTCGGTTATAACCGAATAACCGATCAGTTTTAACCGGTCGGTTGCTCGGTTAACCGGGTCATTTGTGGGCCTTGTTTTTGGGCCTTTTCAGGCCTAATCCAATGTAAATACCCATTTTTTGGGCCATTTCAGGCCAAATCCTAATCATATGTCCCAAAATACACTTCAAGAAATCAAAATACACATTCAAGCCAAAATACACATACAGTACTAGTACATTACAGTCCAAATTGTTTCAAAAACAGTCCAAAATAGTGAAATACAGTACAAAATACTAAAATAGAGTGTCCAAATGGACCAAATCCAACATCACGCATTCACTGTTTCAAGTCCAACATCAAGCTGATTCCAACATCCCGCCTTCACTGTTACATTTCCTGAAAATTTGCATTTATAAAAAATTAAACAAGGGCAGAGAGCCAGAGACAGTAAATTTGCATTTATAAAAAATTATACAAGGGCAGAGAACCAGAGCCAAATTTTCAGCAGGCAACATAAAAAATGCATTTATAGTGGTAGAACCAGAATGCATAAAAAACAGTGGCAACAAGCCATCAATAGTGGTAGAACCAGAATGCATAAAAAATAGTGGCAACAATAGCATAAAAAATTAAAATAGTGGCAGAATGTATAAGACTGATAAGAGAAACTTAATTTACAACTTAGTGCTATGCATAAGAGAAACAGTGGCAGATATGGTTAACAACTTAACATGGCAGAATGCATTTATTTTCATTTATAAAAATCAGATTCCATACCTCCCAAAAATCAATGATTGGAACACCTTCTGTTGATGCATTTATCGCAAGCTCTGTAATAAAAAAGTAAACAAAATCTCAATAAGTTAATAAAAAGTTCAAAACCATACACTCGAAATTGGAATTCAATTAAAACAATAATTACTATTAACCTTCTTGGACCATTTGTTCTTCAAGCAACTCTTCCTCTAATAAGATCTTCGTGGGGGTCGTTTTCAACCAATCTTGAGTGCAAACTAGAGCTTGTACTATGTCAGTACTTAAAGAGCTCTTGAAATCTGTTACAACTCTACCACCCGTACTAAATGCTGATTCTGAGGAAACTGTGGAGATCGGGATGGCCAAAATGTCTTTAGCCATGTTGGCTATAACCGGATAGCGATGACAATTCAGTTTCCACCAACCCAAAACATCAAAAATTTGACCCTCAGGCACATCCGGTTCTAGCCGTTCTTCCAAATACCTTTCTAACTCAGATTTCACATTTTCCGGTTGACTACATTCCTCTTGGTTGAATAAAGCTTTACTCACCCCAATCATAGGATCTGTGAATGATACGCGAGGAGGAGGATTGGGTGCTTCATTTCTGGTCGGGGCAGCAGTGGCGCCTAATTTCTCTGTATACACCTTGTTGTACTCGTTGAACATGTGAAATAGACATGATTGAACAGAATCATGTAGTTTTCGATAATCTTTGGGAGAGTATATCTTCTCCATCGACCATCTAACAAACTTCAGCTTATGACGGGCATCAAAGATAGGGGCTAAGAATATGTATATGTTAACAGTTTCCACATTACCAAAGTACTTATCGTACTTAGCCTTCATCTTTCTAGCCATGTTAACCATATCTGGTGATTCGCTTGCCAAGCCCGTCGTAATAAAATGAAACATCTCAGTTACATCCTCCATTATCACATTAGAGGTTATGTACTTAGACCCAGAAACCTTCACTGTCAACTTATAAATTAAGGCAAGAAACGACATGAAGTTTGACAACTCCAACCAATCAGACTCAGTCAACCATCCAAGAAACCATGGCTCACTACCAGGTTTCCTTTTACTCACCTCCATCTCTCTCTTCAATGCCGGTTCTTTCCTACCAAAGGACTCGATTGCCTCACGTAACTCACATACAACCTTCAACATCAGATATGTTGAGTTCCACCTTGTCCGGACATCTAGGCACAACAATCTCTTGCTCACAATTCCCAGCCTTGTCACACATTCTTTGAACTTTGTAATTCTCGCTGGAGAGTTTCTTATGTACCTCACAGCATATCTGACTCTCTCAATGGACAGCCGTAGCATGGCAATTCCATCGCTCACAATGAGGTTATGATATGAGCAATACACCTCATATGCATAAACCGACCTCCTAGCACATTTGTGGACTGCACATTCATTTTTCGAGACAAGTAAGCAACAGCAACGTCATTGGGGCTGGCATTATCTACGGTCACTGTCATCAACTTGGTTATTCCCCAAGAGTGTAGACAAGCCTCTACACATCTTCCTAAATCCTCCCCCTTATGACTGACAATGGGACAAAAGTTGATAATCTTCTTATGCAAGACCCAATCCTCACTAATGAAGTGGGCAGTCAAGGCCATATAGTTTTCTTGTTGTATGGAAGTCCAAGTGTCTGTTGTAAGGGACACCCTAGGGGCTGCCTTTGATAAATAGGAATGCAACATCTTCTTTTGGAGTTCATACAACTCGAACACATCTCGAGTAGCAGTAGTTCTTGAGGGTACTCTAAAACTTGGGCATAAAATTTTCACAAAAGCTAAGAACCCTTCACCCTCTACAAATGAAAAGGGCAATTCATCGATCACCAACATTTTATCTAAAGCAGCTCTACATGCTTCTTGGTCGAATTTCCAAGTGACTATTCCTTTAGAGTCAAAGTGGATTTGGGGCTGCCTAGGTAACTTTTTTTTTCGGGATTGGCTTTACAAGACTTCATATGGGAGTTAAGGTTTGATGTCCCATCATCCTTAGAATTAGCATTAAGTGTATTTCCACACCATGTACACATAGCTCTAATAAGTAGCCCATCATCATCAAATATTTTCTCAAAAACACTCCAACATTTTGCTGGTACCCTAGAGTTTGTGGTAGTGCTAGAACTAGAAGGCTTACTTTTTGTTTGAGATGTACCAAGAGCAGCTGAAGAAGTGAGAAGTTCTTCTACAGGGGCAGAAGCATCACTTGCATCGCTTGGAAATTCCACACGCTTCCTCTACAAACATATTCAATCATTAGCCTAATAAACCATATTAAATTCACTAAAGGGACAGATTCAACTATAGGGACAGATTCACTAAAATCTGATTCACTAAAAACATATTCACTAAAATATTTATTTTGGAAACAATTGTATATGCTAGTAGTAATCAGATTATGAGATTCATATTCATATATTTATTTGTACACATAAATATTAAAACTTAAAGTAAAATTTTATACCTTGTTCTTGTTGGTTGGAGAATGCCCTGTACTCGTTTCAGTCGTTGGTTGAATCGACAAAAAATTGGAGAATTGATCTGACATTGGCAGTGGAGGGCTCATCGATCGTGAATTCACTGAATTATCATTATGTTCCATGACCTTCACAATTTAAAATTACAAAATATATTCATAACAATATAAGTATATAAGTCACTAGATACTGTATCTAATCTAACTATCTATAGTTCTATACTAGCATACTACATACATATTGTTATTGACTAGTGACTACTGCTATATCCTATAGAGATTGTTATTATACTACATATACTAGTATACTACATATACTAGTATACAGTATACTACATATTGTATCTAATACTAGTATACTAGTATCTAATACCTTTTTATGATGTTATGACAATCAACGCTTAGAGTTTGAAGTCATGTTTCCAAAATGACGGTAAATATGATGCTTTGGGAACAGTAGGACTATTTGGAAAAAATTGGACGTAAAGTCTAGTTAAATTTGTACAATGCATCACATTATACGACATCATTGATCTGAGTAATGTCTATTGAAGTGGATATATGAAAATCAGTTTATTGACTCCAGTTGCTCAAGACTCAAGTCATTTTCTCTCAAATATGCAAGACATCAAGTCATTATATTCTGCAATACTACATAGTATACTACAATAAATTCAGACCAATAAATTCAGTATACATCTTTATTTGTGCTGTCAATAAATTCAGTTCATACCAATAAAGTCTAGACAAACAATAAATTTTTTAATCACATAGCATTTAACACAAGTAGTGTGAAGCAGTTCATAACATTATCATTATTTTTTCTGATAAGGTTGACAAACAAACACAAGCAGTTCATATTATGAACTTCAAAATTAGGGTTTCGAAGATTAAGTATTGTTGCTGCCCTGCTTGTATTATGAACTTCATAATACAATCAAATCCATACTTAATTTTCGAAACCCTAACTTTAAGAAAACAATAGCAACCCTAATTTTAAGAAATCAAATCAAGACAGAAGGTCAAAATCGAGAAATCGATAACGAAAAACAAAAAACAGTCGCTCAGTCGCTCAGGAGAAATCGAGAACGAAAGGTCAAAATCAGAAACAAAAAACAAAATAGGAGTAATGGCTTACCGAGATCGAGATCGAAGGTCTCTCGGCCGTTGTCGATCGCCTCCGTCTCGGTCTCCGTCTAAATTCGTTGTCGGTCGGTCGGTCTCGGTGGAAATCGTCTTCGTCGCCTCTCGCCTCTCGCCCTCTCTCTCTCTCGTTTCGAACCGAACCCTACGACACAACTCCAGAGACAGAGAGTTCAGCTGAGCTGAATGTGAGGAGGCACACATATGACGTCGTTTTTGGGAAGAGCTGAACCCTAAACGACGTCGTTTTGTTGCATATAATCGGTTCTCGGTTCGGTTCGGTTACGGGCAGTTTTCCGAATCCCGTAACCGATAGCCGAACCGACTTTCTGTCGGTTGTTGAATATAACCGAATCGATCGGTTCGGTTATCGATTCCCTCGGTTTCGGTTCGGTTCGGGTCGGTTCTCTCGGTTATCACTTTTCTGAACACCCCTATAAGCGGCAGTGCCATATCACAGTCTGGTTTAAATCATCGGATTTAACCCTTTTGTTACTGATATTAAAAATCGAGCTGGTGTCAGTGTTTTGAATATTAAGAATATATAAACCACCAACCAATGAAGCATTGCAATAAAACATATTATTCTTGAAAATATTGAAAATTCCATTATCAATAGAAAAACAATATCCTTCCTTGTCTAGCAAGGAAATAGAAATAATATTTCTGCGAAACGCAGGTACACAAAGAACATTATTTAATAATAAAACCAGCCCACTGGGCAAACTGAGACTAATATCTCCTACAACAGTTGTCGAGACTTGATTGTCATCGCCAACTCGTAGGTCCGTCTCGCCCTTGCTCACTTCTCTTCTACTTCCCAGAGCCTGCACATTAACACAAATGTGAGATTCTGCACCGGTATCAAGTACCCAAGAATCTGAAGTAGATAAACTGAGATTGGGCTCAATAACAAAAATACCTGATCCTGAAGATGTGGAAGCTCCACTCTTCCTAAGAAACAACTTGTGTTTCTTGCAATCCTTCTTCCAGTGCCCCAGTCCTTGGCAATAGAAGCAGATGACATCCTTCTTAGGATTCTCAACAGCCTTTGGAGCTGCTGGACCCTTAGGTTGTCGAATCTTCCCTGCTAGGTGCATAGGAGCCTTACCATTGCCCAGGCTGGCTTTCTTGAAGCTCACTTGCTTTTTGACCATAAGAACCTCCTTGGTCTTGCCCTTGAGATTCTTTTCAGCAGTCACGAGCATACCATAAAGCTCTGTCACGGTCTTATCCATGTCATGCATATTGTAATTTCCAACGAAATCACGATATGCCTCTGGAAGCGAATGCAGCACAAAGTCTGCAGACATTTCCTTGTCCACAGGATGACCGAGTCTGGCCAAGTGTTCCAAAAGACGTTTCATCTTAAGGACATGTGGACTGACAGGAGCTCCAGCCTTTAGCTTGCAAGACATCAGTTCAGTGAAAGTGTCGTATCTTTCGACACACGCTTTCTCTTTGAACATTTTCTTGATCTCAGCCATACAGGCTTTAGGATCTTCGGAAATGTCCAAGAACTGTTTCTGCAAGTCAGGCACCATACTGCCCATCATGATGCACTGCACGTCGATCCGGTCGCTAAGGAATTTCTGGTAGGTATCCCTTAGCGCCCTTGAGGCGTTCAGTGCTGGTTCAGTAGGTGCTTATTCCCGGGTAAGGATATAATCCTTACGTTCATGCTTGAGAACGAGTCTCAAGTTCCGGTCCCAATTGAGAAAGTTTACGCCGTTAAGCTTATCATGCTCGATTAGTGACCTAAGCGCGCTGTTACCAGAATGATTCGTGTTTGCCATTTTATATCTACACAGTAAACAAATTTTAATCAGTATTAATTAAAATTGAAGTTGGAGATTTTAATTATAAAACACTTTCTGATTCTAACTTTAGAATCTGAACCAGGATCCCATCATACTCTCAATTGAAGTGAACGGAGGCTCACTGCTCCAATTGAGTGCATCAAGGTAGGAGTAAATCCATCTACAAGACCATGTAGTTCCTGGCTAGGGTCTGTACTTGTTAGTACGTGGCATACCCTATACTGATACCCTAGGTCAGCCCTAGCTGACAATCGTAGACAAGTCTACCAAGCTTGAACTATGGATAGAACTAATGTAGCTACTACGCGGAGGCCCACGCACCCACTCAGAACTATCCATCTCATCCAGACCTTTTCTCTATGAATGTTACGCGGAGGCGTATCGACATCCATAGGGTCAAAGGCCTTTTGAGTGCCCAAACTTGGATGATATCACACTTGACTTGTAATTATTTGCGTTTAAGTGAATTATAAAAGTCTGATTGTATATCGATACAATCTTAATCTAGAATCATCAATTGCAAATTCATGCAAAGATGATCCCTTAGCAGGTTACATGCGAGTGATTAAATTCCGATTTTAATCTTTGCATGTGGGTGATAGCAAATCATACATAAACTTGTATATTTAAACTATCAAACATTCATACATTCAAACATATAAATGTAACGATAAAATATATGCATAGCTAAGCCCATCTTAAGTTCCTAAGAATCTAGCAAAACTGATCCTACAGACATGGTCTTCAAGATCCAAACTTGCTCCATTCTCGTGAACTCCCACTGGCTTCGAGCCTCCTCCAATCCGAGTCTCCCTCTTGACTTAATTCTTGTGTCGGTCTTCGTGATTACAAATTAAAATAAATAAAATGAAATACAAATTACGACACGCATGCCGTATTAACTACAACCCAAAATTAAGCAACACGCAGGTTGCAAAACCGAAATTAAAATGCAAATCTAATGGGCTTAGCTAGCATCATATGGAAAACATCATGTTATCAAAGATCATGTATACAATCAACATGCTTATCAAACAAATAAATTTTCCAAATTTTATCTTTCTTAAGTGTGGAAAAATTTTGATTTATCGAAACCAACGGTTTAATCGATTAATTGAATTTTGGACCGGTTCTCTCTGATTTATCGAAACCGAACCAAATCTGAAAATTAAATTTTTAGGGTTTCCAAATATTCTCGTGAACCAATCGGTTCAGCTCGAACCAACCACGGTAGCCCGTGAGGGCTGCCGAGGTCGCCCGCGGGGTTTACCGTGGTCGGCCACGGGAACGACCATGGTAGCCCGCGAGGGCAGCCATGGTCGCCCCTAGGGCAGACCCTGGTCGCCCGCGAGACAACCATGGTGGCCCTCACGGGCTGCCATGGTCGCCCGCATGGGCAGACCGTGGTCGCCCGCGGCAGCGACTATGGTCGCCCACGAGGGCTGCCATGGTCGCCCGTAGGCGACCCTCGTCGGCCCTTGGTGAAGACCATGGTCTGCCCTAGGGCATTCCATGGTCCACCAAGGGTCTCGACCTGGTCGGCCATGGCTAACCCGAAACACTCAAAAAAAATTATTTTCCAATTTCCAAAATCAATCAAATCTGAAGAAAAAAAATTTCGATTCACATGCATGCTAAGGTGATGAACACATATAAACTCAAAAAAAAATCAGAATTAAACATGTAGAAGAATACATAATAACCATGCCTCTGATACCACTGAAAGAGATTACCACGGGTTCCATTTGATAAATATCATGCAGCGGACGTTTTGTAACCGTGGTGATCGATGTAAGCACTGGTCTTAATGCAAATTCAACATGTTATATATATATATATATAAATCTGAAAGTTACCTCTTCTAATCGATGAAAACACAAGTATAGTGTTTCTCTATTAAGTCCACACAAAACGGCTCAATTTCCTCGAATTGATTTCTTCAACCGTCTGGTTAAAACCTTAGGCAAGAAAACTACTTAATCGTTCTCAATTTTCATCCATAATTGTTGTCATGTATCGTACTTAATGCGTGTGACCCTCTAGGCTCACGAACAATTGGTAGACTGGTAAAATTACTATTGTACCCTTTCCATCATAAGTGGCCTCTAGCAAGACATTATGATTATCCAATGTTCGTGATTATCGATTATTCGACTTAACCTGTTATCGTACTTGTCACTGTCCTTTTATCAAACCGATATCCAGATTGATCAATAGGCATAGAATGGTCATCCTAATTTATCAATCACTGTTTCTTGATATCTGAGATGACTGAAAACTGATACTAAGGTATCACCTGCACGGCCGTGCTCTTTCTTCAGTCATACCCATCAAGTGGCCTAAACGGATATTTTTCTCATACCGAAGTATGAGTGATAAATCCCTTAGACGCCTTTCGAGTTCACTAGTGCAATAAATGCCAAAGCCAATCGAAGCCGTTATAGTTACCCTTTTACAGATAACGTTAGACTAGGTCAAACTTAGGTATTCGTTACATAGTGTACACAAAGACTCCTTGGTCTTAGGATATAATGACAAGTTACGATATGTGAGTATGTCATGACTGGATTTATGCAGCATACTCACAATCGGGTTGTCCGATATCATCGACCTGATGGTATCTATGATATAACTCCGGCACATACTTTGCCATGATCAGTAGAGCGTGATCACAAGGAGTTAGTCTCATACTGATCGATTCAGAAGAAGCTTAGCTGATCAGGGACATTATCGAATGCAATTCTTTCTGATCTATAGTTCTACTATAAGTGGTTACACACATTATGATATAGATCAAATCACATTATATATATTACTACAACACATTAGTAATATTATGCCTTTTATTATGTAGAATAATGATGTCCGTTACAATATAGATTGAGGAATTATTTTAGACTAGGGCACAAACCTAACAGTGACGTATTACTTCATAGTGAAACATTTATATTGGCAAAGTGCCCCCAGACGTAGTTGAGTTAGCACCGAACTAAGTAAACAATATGTGTGTCGTTGTTTACTATTTTTGTTTTATTATTATTCGCATCTGCTCTAATTGTTATGAGCATTGTCTCGACATTGTTCTTGACATTTTGTCTAAAGTAAGAAATCAGAATTTCAATTGGTATTAGAGGGTGGCACCTACAGCTTTAGGTGAGATCATTGGCGAAAAGTTCTGATTGTCAGACATGTATATGTGCCCTACAGCTATGGGTGCTGGAAAGCCCGGATGTGTGCCCTTTTGAGGTCGCTCGACAAAAAAACATGGAGGGTCGTAGTCGATGGATGGACTCCACCTAACTATCAAAACGCCGAGAGAGTCATCACAGGTCCTAAACTAGAGGCAGCATGGACTACTGTAGAAGATGAGGAGGCTCTAGAAAACTTCAGGGCCCTGAATACTATCTTTAACGGCGTAGATAAGAACGTGTTTAAACTGATCAACACATGCACTACTGCTAAAGGCGTTTGGGATACCCTGATTGTGGCCTATGAGGGGACGACCAAGGTTCGAGAACAAAAGCTCCAGTACCTAACAACAAACTTTGAAGCACTCATCATGAGAGAAGATGAAACCATCTCTGAATTCAATGTGAGATTCGAGATCTTGCTAATGAATCATACTCACTGAGTGAGCTAATGTCAGATGAGAAACTTGTAAGGAAGACCCTAAGAGCCTTGAGGTCAAGGTTTAAAATGAAGATTACTGCCATCGAAGAGTTCTATGATCTAAAAACACTCCCATTCGATGAACTAATGGGGTCTTTAATGACCTATGAGCTCTCTCTTCCAAGTATTGACAAGAAAAATAAAGGCGTGACTTTCAAGGGTTCAACTCAAAAGTCACCAGAGCACACTTGCTCAGACTCGGATGAAGACATTGATGCAACCATAGCTTTACTAACAAAAAACTATATCCGAGTCATGAGACGATTCAACAGGATGTCTAGGAAGAATGTCCTAGAGGATGGAAGGAAAAATGTTCTGTCGGATGTCAAGCACAAAGTTCCGCAGAAGGCTCAACAAAGTGGGAACTTTGACATGGATAATAGAGCTGGCGAAAGCAACATCGAAGGTAGATGAATACAATGTCATGAGTGCAAATGATTCGGAACTACCAAAGAGAATGCCCTAATTATATTAGAAAACAGAAAAAGGGGCACAATGCTACCTTGTCCGATGAAGACTCCGATGAGAGTGACTCAGAGGAGATAAGCAACTTTGTCGCATTCACTGCTTCTACTTCATCCACTAAACCTGATACTACGGTTAATGATGATAAAGATGCTCAGGACATGCCACCTGATGAAGAATGGACTGATAATCAGATTAACGAAGCATACTGCATTCTCTACACCAACTGGGTTGAGGAATCTCATATTTTAGACAAACAAGCTGCACAAATTATTGCTCTTACAAATGAAAAATCTAGACTTCTGGAGACTATCGTCGAGCTCAAACGAGAAGTCACTCAACTGAATAGAGAAATAGACCTCATGACCAAATCAGTAAAAATAATGAATCCAAGCATAGAAAGTCTCGACAAGATTCTCTCAATCGGCAAGCAGACCAGAGACACGAGGGGACTTGGCTATACGCATAATGGGTAAACATCTCAGACCAAGTTTGTTCTGCAACATACCCCAACAGAAGAGAAGGAACTTCCTAAGAAACATTCCATGTTAGTTAAAGCGAAAGATGTCCCAACATCTGTCTTGACAAACATTTGTCATACAGCTGCCAGGGTGACTCAGCACAGACGACAATCGTCTCGGACACCTGTCAACAAACCAAAATGGACTTGTCACTACTGTGGTCGGAGGGGACACATTCGGCCGTACAACTACTATCTTCATGGAAAAAGGTTCCAAAGGACAAGACGACACCGCACCCAACTTAACACTCAGAGGCCTAGGCATTTGGAATGGAGAGTAAAGGGTGAATCCTACCGGGCCAACATTGCATATACATCTGCGTGTGTCACGACCAACACTGATTGGTATTTTGATAGCTGCTGCTCTCGCCACATGATAGGTACTCGTGAGTTCTGAACAAACTTTAAACCCTATACAAATGGTCATGTAACTTTTGGTGTTTTGATCAAGGCTAGGATCGTTCGCAAAGGACAACCTCAGTATCCTGGAGTGTCATGCCTGAAAGAAGCATTACTAGTCGAGGGACTTAAGGCAAATCTCATAAGTATTAGCCAACTGTGTGATCTGGATCTTCATGTTAAATTCACACGTGAAGGGTGCAAGGTAAAGAATGTCGAACAATATGTCGTCATGCAAGGGACAAGGTCACAAGACAACTGTTATATCTGGTTTTCTAACTCAAACAACAAGGACTCCACTTGTTTAATCACCAAGGCAGAATAAACCAAATTATTGCATCGAAAACTTGGACACCTAAATCTTCGAAGCATGCAAAAGGCTATTCCTGAACAGGCCATTGTTGGAGTTCTTAAACTAAAAATCTTAGAAGGAAAAATATGTGGAGAATGTCAAGTTGATAAACAAACTAAAATGTCGCACAAAAGGGTGCAACATATTACTACCGCAAGAGTTCTGGAACTTTTACATGTTGACCTCATGGGACCTATGCAGGTTGAGAGTCTTGGAGGGAAACGATACGTATTCGTTTGTGTTGATGATTATTCCAGGTATACATGGGTTGATTTTACTCGTGAGAAATATGATACGTTCTCCATCTTCAAGACATTATGTGTTCAAGTTCAACGAGAACAGGGGAACAAAATTGGGAAGATTGTTCGCCTGCGTAACGATCATGGGAGGGAGTTGGAGAATAGCAAATTTGCTGACTATTGCAACTCCGAATGTATCTTTCATGAGTTCTCGGCCCCAATAACTCCTCAACAAAACGGGTTGTCGAGCGAAAGAACCATACACTGCAAGAAATGTCTAGAGTCATGATGTTGGTCCAGAATATTCCTACCTACTTTTGGGCTGAAGCACTTAACACTGCCTGCCACATTCACAATCGAGTCACGCTACGCCCATGTTTGTCTGTTACTCATTATGAATTGTGGAGGGGGTGGAAACTAAATGTCAAGTACTTTCACATCTTTGGCTCTATTTACTATATTTTGGTTGATAGGGAACCACGACAAAAATTCGACTCAAAAAGTGATGAAGATATCTTCCTTGGATACTCAAAGAACAGTAAAGCATATCAAGTCTTCAACAAACACACCAATACTATGTTGGAATCAATTAACGTGGTTGTCAATGATGACAGTTAGAAAAAAGAAATATATATTTATGATATCAAAGTTGAAAAAGGGCATAATTAGGTACAATAAATTGTCACTATTCATAGAAAATATTATTTATAATGTTGATGGTTTTTCTTAATGTTAATTATTTATCTTCGTAATAGTTGTTACATTTTCCAAAAGCATATATTTAAAATATTTATAGATATTTATTTCTTTATTAATTATCTTCATTTTAAGGTAAAAGCAAATTTATTAATTAAATAGCAACTAATTTGATTTCAAGTCGAACAGTTGAAGTTACAGATGGTCGAACAGACCTATCACCATAGTCTCAGCTACTGTTACTTAAATTAAACTTGGTCAATTCGTGAGCTATTTGATTACGAGAAAAATAAAGAACACATGTTAGGATAGTGGATAATACGCAATACCGTTCGCTAATGATTCCTCCAAAGTTGTTTAGCTCGACCCGTTTAGCATCAAGTCACTCGATCAACCCTACGATTAATATGGGTATCGCGTCCCAGCTCGTTGGGTACCGGATCAACCCGTCGACTCCAGAGACCCCCCCTTTTTCTTCTAGTATCACTCCCAACAGAACACTCAGGTGACATATTTAATTTTAAGCAAGTCGAGGCCCCCTATTTCGGTATGCTTGCATGAATCTGCCCATCGACGCTACATAACTCCGCTTCCCTCCCAGTACTGATCTATCAACCGACCAAATTCGCTGCCAACTCCTACAGCCCCTCCCCGTCTCCCCTGCCCATCGCTCGTCCCTTTTGGCCAGCCCCCGCTCTTCCACCACAACTTCTCTCCGAGCTTAGCCTCCGGCCCCAATCCTTAGCCCCAACTCCGGCCCAAACCTCCCCAACTGTGCCTTCCCCGTCTCGGCCATCCACCGCACCGAGACCCTTTCCACGCCTCAAACTCCTCTCTGCCCATCCCTAACCTCCTGCAAACTCCCAATTCCGGCCCCCATTTCCTTTCTCCACCTCCCCTTGCCTTGAAATCCTTCCCTCAACGTCGTCCCTTCCCTGCCCAGCCTCTAAATTATTCCCCGGCCTTTGTATGTCTCCCTCCGACAACTCATCTTCCTCTCTCGTTGCATCTGGATCTCCCATCGGCATGCCTGCAACTCAGGCCTCCATCCCGCACCTGTCCACGCCTCCATCTCCGTCCTGAGCTCAGGACTACTACCCTCTCTAGCAGATGACGTCGTCGCCGCCACCTACCGCCGCACCACCTGGACTTGCTGCACCCGAAGACCTCACAGACGGTACCGCCGTAATAGGCATTAGTTTTTTCAGAAATATTTATTTAAAATTTTATAGGTAATATCTTTTTTAAGTTTGGTATTTATCTTTACAATGTTTATTAATTTCTTAGAAATTATTTAAAATTTTTTATTATATTTAGTAATTATATTCATAATACTTATTTTGGGTAGTGCTGTCCATTTTAACCAAGAAGGGTAATCGAATCAAGAACCGAACTGAACCAAATCCAAAAAAATCGAAAACCATGAATTATGGTTATGTTACAGTTTTAATTTTAAGTGGACCGTTAACTTTAGTTCGGATACGGTTCATATAATATAAAATCACTGATTAACCAGACAAACCGAACCGAAATTGAATTTGCCCCGTGTCACTCAGATAGTCATCCTGATCCACACATCATTCTTCAATTTGTCAACCCTAAATAATTCTCAATACTATTCCAACTCGTACTTAGATTAGTACCAATTTACAATTGAAGAAATCGTGTTGTATGCTTATGTTTTACACTTTTAATTTGGTATATTTGGCGTATATTTTAGTTTTTGGTGGATTGTAATTTTAGATTTGGTTGATTGGATTGCTTGATAATTTTTTGGTCATTTAAAGTTAATATTAACTTCATGCATATTACTAATTGTCATTAGTTGAATAACCTAAAATCAATCCAAATGTTAAGCTCATTAATATGGTTGGTTCAGTCTAAATCAAAAATCAACCAACTTTCTAGTCGGTTGAAAAACCAGCCATTTAATTACACTTGGTTTTGGTTATGGTTTAAGAAATTTTGAAACCAATAATTTTTATTTGATTCAAATTTAAATATTTTGGTTCGGTTAACCAACCATGAACGGCCCCAATCTTGGGGTGTACATGAAATATATATATGAATAGTTACTGGTTTTTGCTTTATTTTACTGATTATCTTCGTGATATATGTTACATATTCCAAAAATATTTATGGATAATTATTTAATTTTCTTTTATATTTAATAATTATCTTCCTAATATTTATTTAAAATTTGATGGATAATATTTAGTTTTTTTCTATTTTCATTAATTATGTTCATCATACTTTTTAATATTTATGGGCATTTATTTCTTTTAGTTTTATATTTTAGTAATTATAATCATAATTATGAAATGTTTCGAAAACATTTATTAGTATTTATTTGTTTTTGTTCTGTGTAATAATTATATTCATAATATTTATTATTTTTTGGAATCATTCATTGATATTTAATTATTTTGTTTTATGTTTAGTGATTCTCTTCTTAATATTTATTAATTTTTTCGTAAATAACTATTTAAAATATTTATGGGGAATCTTTTATGTTTAATAATTCACTAGGTAATATTTATTAAAATTTTCCGAAACATTGACGTGTTTTTATTTATTTATATTTTTTTGATAATTATCTTCTTAATATTTATCAATTTTTCGAACAGAAACATATTTATGGGTAGTTGTTTAATTTTGTTTTATGTTGAGTAATTATATTCGTAATATTTATTTAAAAATCGAAAATATTTATTTAAATATTTGTTTAGTTTTTTTTGTTTATGCTTATGAATTATTTTTGTATTCGTCTTGATAATACATTTAATTAGAATAGAATCATTAAATTGAAAAATAAAAATTCAAAGAAAAATAAGAAATGTGGTTATTGCATACTTATATCCGTTTCCTTTTGCTAACTTCTCATTGGTGGCTGCCCCAATTATTATTTTTATTTTTTAAGAAAGTAGTTCATTTTCTTAAAAAAAAAGAATTATATAAGTAACCGAAAAAGAAAAGAAGTTTTGAAATGTGTGAACAAAACAGTTTTTTTTTTCTGCCTTTAATGTTTTTTCTGTCTTTAGTCTAAATTAAGTTTTTATCTTCTTGCTATATTTGTATTTTAGGAGTATATAACTATACGGAACATGTGCGATGTCAAGGAAATCCAGCAAAATTAACCATATATCTCATTCACCTTCCGAATAGCAGTCTATCAGATTGTAACTTTTGATTATTTATTGTTATTCTAGATCTATAATTCGATTGTGATTTTTTCTTTTGTGTGAACTAATCCGTATTTAACAAAATTGCTCATTTTCATTATTTTATTTTTGTTTTATAAGCAATAAAGTAGGTGATCAGTTTGAGCGTGACCTAATATATGGTTAGCATTGCTCGCTATCTGGCTTTAGATTAGAGTTCGAGACTTAGTATGGTATCAGGTGGACTAGTTTGAGTGTGACCAATTGATTAGCACTGCTCGCTCTCTGGCTTCAGACCAGAGTTCGAGACTCAACACGTTATCTGATATCTGAGTGGGGTAGGTTTAAAAGGTAGTCGAAAAAGAATTGTAATATTCAAAACAGAAGCAATGAAGTAGGTGAGAAAATTGGAAAAAAACAACTTATGCTTATTACATCTTCATCCTCTACTTCTATATATGTGGTGGTTTAAGTATTGATCACACCCCTCACTTTCTTCTCATCCTCAACCATGAACTCACTACTTCTCATCCTCACTCTTTTGGTGACATCCTTTGTGTGGATGTTGAAGAGAGGAAGAAGGGCAAGCCCTCCCCTCCCTCCGGGCCCTCGCGGAGTCCCGTTGCTAGGGTACATTCCCTTCATGGGTCCTTTCTCGAGATTGCACAGGACATTCTCGGAACTGGCCGCAACCCACGGTCCCATCTACAAGCTATGGATGGGCTCCAAACTATGGGTGGTAATAAACTCACCCACCTTGGTAAAAGAAATGATCGACCACGAGCACGATCCAATATTCACCTATCGCTCTCCTGGCATTGCTGCATCCATAATCACGTACTATGGCGCTGATATGTTCGGCGCGCAAGGCCCTTATTGGCGCGACATGCGCAAGATCTTCTCGGGGAAGATGATGACCAACGCCAATATCGATGCATGTTATGATATCAGAAGACAGGTTGTGTTACTTCATAATCTTGATTCAGTAGTGTCAAGTAATGTTCGGTCAAGTCTAGTTAAATTTTGTTAAGACGTGACTCAATAAAGGAGATAATCTCCTATTTTATAGCCATTTATAAAGATCATCACTTATAAATAAAGTAAGTTTTTTTTATTTGTGCTCTGAAGTTTTATTATCGGTCATCTAATCGATATTAATGATGGTTCCAACAGGTGGTGCACAAGGCGATCAGGGATGCGGGCGCACGATGCACGGGCGCCCCCATAGACGTGGACGAGGTACTATACTTGACCGTCACCAATGTGGTGATCAACATGGCGG
>OY987320.1:19506593-19683971 GCA_963920655.1 Geranium rotundifolium | reverse complement strand
GATGTGTAGGAACTCATTTGGGGCAAATACAAAAGCTCCACATTCTTGTACTCCAACTTGTATTTCTCCCAATTGCTTAATAGATACATAAATCGGGAAGATTTTCCCACACTTCAATCTTGCCTTCTATCGAATACGATCTGAGTAACGCTTCTGCACTACTTGCAAATATTTTGCAAGCGTAAAGGTTGACTTAACACGAGCATACGAGTTGCACACGTGACTAAGTGTCGCACGTACCGCGAATATTTGGAGCAAATTATTTGGGGCGTGACAGTAAGCATATATTGAAGTTGCAGTCAAAGTATCAAATTTTATGTTTTAATGAAAATTTTAAATAGAATATATTTTAAAAATTACACTCCAATCTCATCCCATTCTCTTATCAAAATTATGTGATTTATATTATTCGAGCTTTAACGTTATACAAACGAGAATAGAAAGGTATTTTTGCTTGATTTTATTGATGAAAATACAATGTTATTTATATATGTACGAATGAAGATGAAAGGTCTTGAAATATAAAAGATTGGAAAATGAAAGGTTTTCAATACTCCTCAAATTGAAACATGTACGGTAGTAATGCCCAACTTGCCGAGTAGCTCGTGGAACACCAGTCAAGTTCTTTTGCGAAAAAATTCAAGCAACTACATCACATAATGACATTGCAAAATAATTTTAAGATAAATCACCAAACTCTGAAGCAACTATGTCACATGACGGTGTGGCAATTATGTCGAATACCGATAGTGCAAAACTGTACTATGAACTATTATTGCGTGGTGTTAGAGTGTGTTCAGGAGTAGCAACAACGAAAAAAAGATGAAAGGTCTTGATGTGTTCAGAGCAGCAACAACGAGAAAAAAAGATGAAATGTCTTGAAATATCAAAAGCTGAAGAATGATCAAGAAACATGAATTCAATAAAAGCATTGTTTCAGGCACAACACAAGTCAGAAAACACCAGATATGCACTATTTCTTAGTGGATGAGTGGAAAATGTTTAGACATGACATTAATGAATAAAAATCCAAGAACAAGTACAATCAGTTGACTGTTGTACATATAATATGCTCAAATTTTACCATTTTGAATATTAACATGATCAAATTTTGAGTAAATAAATAAACAAAATGAGAGGAATCTTTTGCAGCTTTAGCGTCACGAAATCTCCATCTGACTGCTTTGTTTGTTTGGCAGATCCAATTCCATAGACAAAGCCAACCCAACTAGTTCTTCGGCTTATTACTTGTTTTGTCGACTTCTTGCACCTTTTTGTTTAATTTATTTATTTGACCATTATTGCTCTATTTTCGTTAGTATTTAAATTAGGTGGCTTGATGGGCTTGAATGATTTATAGTTATATCTGTAATTTATAGTTTTTGTTGATGTGCGCACCCACACTCTTCCACGTGCTCACCTCCTTTTGTTTTGAAACGCACCAACCTTGTTTCGATTCTTGATTGTGCATTCATGCCATGTTTAATCTGTGTAGCAATGTGTTGCTAATTCTAACATGATTAAGGTTAACATATATAGTAATAGTTGTTGGTTATGGATTGGACAAAGATTGAGAGATAAGAAAATTGATTGAAGATGATAAGCAAATCGGATGTTTTGCGAATTCTACCGGACATTGCACATGTCTCCGGTAGCTCACGGTTTGGTTGCGAGTCAATTCAATTTGGTTTTGGATGAAATCGATCAATTCAATTCTAAGGAAATAAAAATTAAAATTGAACTGGTATAATTCGGTTGGATTTTTAACAAATCGGTTTTTAGTTAGATTTGTTATTACCCGAATTTCATAAAATTCTAATAATTTAGATTGTTTTTACTCATTATTTGACTTATCAGTTTTCGGTTGAATTTACTTTAAACCAATTTTCATTAAATTCTCATATTTTTGCTGATTTTGTCTTACTAATTAGTCGACTTGTTTTTCGTTGGCCTACTATTTTTAGGCTCAATTAATAAGATCAATGACTTCAAATAAGTTATATATCCAAATCGATTGGTTTTCAATTCGATTTTTTTATCGGTTCTCACTTTATAAATCGAAACTGAATTGATGAATTTCGGTTCGGTTTAATTTTAAACTGAATCAAATTGATTCCTTTTAATTTGGTTACTTTTATGCTCTTGGTCGGTTAGGTTATTATTTTATACCCCTACTCTATTGAATCATAATAATTATAGATAGGGGTAATGACAGTTGACTACGCCCAATTATGTAACGTTTCAAAATTCATACCCCAACTTCAAAAGTTTCATTTGGGGTACCCGAAGATTAAATAAGTGACACTTAGCTCAACTTCTGTTAAATCTAACTGATTTGGTATGTTAAAAAGTCTAAAATGCCCTCAACTATTATGTTTTAAAATCAAATCAGTTTCAAACCGGTCTGATTGGTTCAGTTTTAAATAATTATTGATATGATTATGAAATTACTATTTTACCCATGATTGAACAACTAATTTAACTAATGGTTTGAGGGCAAATTTGACTTTTCAATTACACAAATAAAATAATTAATAATATGAATAATTGATTATATTGTAATATAATATAAATAATAATTGATTATTAAATAATTTAATATAACAGTAATAATAATTATTATTATACAAAACAAAATACAAAAATTATAAAAAAAAACAAAAACAAATAAAAGAAAGGTTTGCGTTTGTCCGCCTTCTTCTCGCCGGAGCTCCTCCGGCTCGTCATCGTCGCCCTCCCCCTGGGCCAGCTCCTCCTCCGGCTCATCATCGTCGCCCTCCCCCAGATCCAGCTCCTCCTCCGGCTCGTCATCGTCGAACTCGAAATCGATCCAATCCCAGATCTAATCGTGTCCTCGTAACGATTTCGAGCTTGAAATCAAACCAATATCCAATTGTGTCCTCTCCATGTCGCTCGCTCTTGCCGGAACTGGTATCGTCGGAGTTCGCTCTCGCCGGAACTGGGACCACAACACACATGCTTGGGTTCCTAGGACCTCGATGCCGAGCTACGAGTCTGCGGCAAACACCACACACCCAGGCTTGCGGCCGGAGACGGGGAGCTGGTAGCTGGAGATGGGGAGCTGGCGGCCAGAGTCGCGATGGTGGTGGCTAGTGGAGCGAAGAAGACGAAGAGTCATTGGATGTGACCAATGGCTCTTTTTGAAAATTAGAATGACACTTGAGGGAATATTTGTCTTTTCAATTAAAAATTTATTTTTTAATTAATTATTATTTGTGTAAAGAAAAGTCATATTTTCCCTTAAACCATTAGTTAAATTATTTGTTCAATTAGGGGTAAAATAGTCATTTCATAATCATATCAATTGAACCAATCAGAGTAATTTAACATATCAAAATTATTGAGGGCATTTTAGACTTTTTAACAGATCAATTCAGTTAGATTTAACAGACGTTGGGCTAAGTGTCGCTTATTGAAACTTGGGGTACCCGAAATGAAATTTTTGAAGTTAGGGTATTCATTTTGAAACGTGACATAGTTAGGTGTAGTCAACTGTCATTACCCCTTATAGATATTGCTAATAGTGTCCTTTAATTTAGTAGTAAATGTGTGGTTTTGGCCATTATCTAATTTATATCGCTTGCTTTACAAATTATTTTTGTTTAAATTTATTATAATTTTTAAGGGTAATTTCACCTAGGTCACCACAAGAGTTTGTAATCTCATTTAGGTCACCAAAAACATATTTAATCTCACTGTTATAACTTCTGTTACTTTTTTCTGTTATCTCGCATATGTGTGCGTCACGTGACTACAAAATACGTTGGGTGTGCAAAATAACACGGTAAGAGATTGTTATACTGAAATCCTAATTTTTCTGAACTCGATTTTAGATTCGGGGTTTTAAATCCAATAATTTTTCTGGGTGATTTGATGAGTAAATAATTTGACTTTTGAGATAGATGGATCAGTTTGAGCAATGAAACAAGCCTTCGTCAGCTTCTCTTTCTTAGGGACATTGTTTTCAATATTCATATGTCGCACTTAATATCAAATGTTTCCTGTGAGAGGACGTGAGAACTAATTAGGGGTAGTTTGACCATTATTAAAAATTTTATGTTCGCGTGTTGCACACGTGGGCGAGATAACGGAAAAAAAAAAGTAACGAAAGTTATAACAATAAGACTAAATATGTTTTTGGTAACCTCACAAAGTAAATTAAAATTTTGTGGTAACCTAAGTGAAATTAACCCTAATTTTTAATCAAAATTTATTTATTTATTAATCTATTAATATAAATTTGTGAGTTTTATAAGAAAAGTTATGCTATTATAACGGCATGTAAGTAGAATTGAAGTAGTACCTCACTATACTGTCCTTCTGAAAAATTCTAGATCCGATACCCGCTGACTAAATGAGTAGTTGGATTAGGTTGTATCCAAAACTTTCATTTTGCCTTAAAGCCTCAGAAACGTGTAGACCTCTGTCAGTAAATACCATAATGGTTGGAGACTCGTGATGTAATTAATTTGTTGCTGTGTGAAGAGGTAAAGAGAAATGAAAAATTGAAACTCATAATGAATCCTGTCCAGAAGTAGCTCACTACAGTTGAAGACTCCAACGGAATCACATAAATAACACTCTCTCACTCTCCAACCTTAACACTGCCAAAATCTCACTCTACCAGCATTTCAATTCTCAATCCATGGCTTCCAAGTCCAACAACACTCAATCCCTCTTCTTCTTCTTCTTCTTCTTCTTCATTGTCTTGTTGTTGTTGCTGCTCAATGTTAGTGCCCAACCCGATCTTGGTAAGATGGACGCCTCCGATTTGAACGCCCTCCTCGAGATCCGCAACAGCCTCACCGACGTCGGCGGCGGCGGCGGCGACGACTTCTTCTCCACCTGGGACTTCGCTTCCCCCCGCCCCTGCTCCGCCTTCTCCGGCGTCACCTGCGACGGTCTCGGCCGGGTCACCGCGCTCGCGCTCGGAACCGGCCTCTCCGGTTCACGTGGCCTGGCCGGTTCGCTCTCCCCCTGGCCGGCCCTCTCGAACCTGACCCGGCTGAGCCAGCTGATCCTCTCCCCGGGGATCGTGACCGGCCCGATCCCTCCCGAGATGGGGCTCCTCCCCTCCCTCCAGGTCATCTCCCTCGCCGCGAACCGCCTCACCGGCC
Organism: Geranium rotundifolium; assembly: GCA_963920655.1. Classification (NCBI taxonomy): domain Eukaryota; kingdom Viridiplantae; phylum Streptophyta; class Magnoliopsida; order Geraniales; family Geraniaceae; genus Geranium; species Geranium rotundifolium. The sequence goes on along the minus strand of OY987320.1, from coordinate 19,678,833 downwards.
CAATCCCGGCCTCCCTCTCCGCCCTAGCGAGCCTCCACACGCTCGACCTCAGCCGGAACCGCCTCTCCGGGTCCGTCCCGGCGCCGCTCACCCTCCTCCCCTCCCTCAAGGTCCTCGTCCTCTCCCACAACGCCCTCTCCGGGCGCTTCCCCGGCTGGGCCGCCTCGAGCCAGACCCTCCTCCACCTCGACCTCAAATCGAACCGGTTCGCCGGCCCGTTACCGGCTCCAATCCCGGTAACGCTCCGGTACCTGTCGGCCTCGAGCAACAAGATGTGGGGCCCGCTCAACGGCCTCATGGGGTTGGAGCAGTTAGTGTACCTGGACCTGAGCATGAATCAATTCGGTGGGCCCATCCCCAACACACTGTTCCGGCCATCGCTCTCCACGCTCCTCTTGCAACGGAACAATTTGTCCGGAGCGGTCCCACACTCTCTTTCTGGATCGTACGGTGAGGGATCCATGGTGGACCTGAGCCACAACATCCTGACCGGATCGCTGCCCCCTGCGCTCGCAGACGTGGAGACGCTGTTCTTGAACAACAACCGTCTGATTGGATCGGTGCCGAGGGAGTACGGTAAGAGCGTGTGCAGGGGGACCACCAGAACACTGTACCTGCAGCACAATTACATAACCGGGTTCGAGTGGGGACGGGGGATGGAGCTGCCGGATACGGCGTCGTTGTGCCTGTCGTACAACTGCATGGAGCCGCCGCCGCCGCCGGTGGGGCTCGGCCGGTGCCCGGCAAGTGCGGGGGAGAGGGTATCGAGGCCGGCTTCTCAATGCACGGCCTTCAAAAACGGCAGGTCGGATTGATTATCAGTAGACCCATAGTTTTATTTTTGAATTATACTACATATTGTTTGGTTTGTTTTACAGGAAAGAAAAAAGAGCGACGGGCAATTGCTGAATGTAATTTTTATTTTTTACAATACATATTGATTTTATCATTGTTTTGCTTATCCTATTTTGGTTTCTATGATGTATTTTTGATAGAGTAAATAAGAAATGTATAAATCTAAAATAGGATATTTTCCTATTTCTACTAAATTTCTTCACGGGTTACGATAAGGTTTTCTTAGCAAGTCCTAAAATTATGTTTTTTTTTTTCAAATTTTCTATACTCGTGACATGTCAACGTTAACTTGCCAGCTGAGATTTTGGTTTTGCTGAGTAAATTGGAATTTTTATAAGAGAGTTTTTGATTAAAATAAAATAGAAGAAAATTGCAAAAATAATGTGGTGTGACAAAAATGTGTTTTATACTGTGAAATTGTAAAATGTATTTATATTTTAAAATTATGAAACTGTCATGTTATAATACCACATCTAAAAAATTTGAATTCATAAATCAATTTATATAACAATCTGAACTCTTGAAATTTCTTAACAGAAATCTAACGTAACGCTTAAACTAAGAATTAATTTTTTTAACAAATATATGTTTTCCAATTTTAATCTCCTACTTAAATTTTGTATCATTAATTTTATAATTTAATTTAATTTTTAAGAAAATTTTATTTATAAAAATACTTATTCTTAATTTCATTGGCAAATTTATTATTTTGTAAAAATCTTAATTCTTATTAAATTTCATTACTTTTTATAAAAATAATGTAAACAAGATTAAAGAATGGAGTAAAGTGAGAAAATGTAATTAGCTGAACTGAAATTAAAATGTTGATAAAAGTGCAATATGTTCTAATTTGATATCAAATTTATTTTTGTTTGGCAGATCCATAAAATGACAATATTTTGTAATTTTATTTTCTCAATCATTTAATCGGTCAAAATCTTATATAATTTGGAGTAATTAGGATAAAATGATGAACTTTATGATTCAGTTATAAAAATTATAACAATCATCAAAAATAAATTAGAACAAATAATGAACTTTGGATCAAGTTGGTAACACTTCATAACTAACAAATCATACAGATAACTTCAAAAAAAAAAATTCATACAGTTGGTGCTTAATTAAAATAAATTTGAACTTACGAACAAGTCGTCATATAGGTGGTTCTAGGGATGGCAAAGAAATTCAAATGTCGTGGATACCCAAAGCACCCGCCTCAATCAAAAAAGACGAAATCGGAATAATACTAATTTTAAGTTTCTAAGCGGGTGTTAGTCAACCTATAACCGATTTGATTCCAACCCACACCCATATCATTTAATTTTTTAAAAAAAATATTATATATAAAAAAGTAAAATAAAAAACTAATTTATATTATATTTTTTGGATTTCGGAAAACCTGTACTCGGTAGATATTAAGTGGGTTAGACACCCGCTCACTGCGAGTAGATTCGAGTGGGTCGGACACTCATTCAAAGTTAGTGAGCGCATGTTTGGCCAAACCCGACCCTTTTTTATCCTTACGTTGTCCATGACCAGAATAGAAGAACTTTCTGGTTTACATGATGAACGGGAAAATGCAATAAATACAAAAAGACAATAAATTGTAAACGGTGGAGCAAAAGAAGATAGAAGCACGCTACAGAAATAATAATAATAGTAGTATGCGTGAAAAGGGCATGCGTGAGAGAGAGCCTGAATCATTCATTTTCATCACACGCCTAACACTATATCTCATCAATTCAATTCCCTCAAACGGTCCAATTTTTATGTCTTGAACTCAAAACATCATTACATTAAGTACATAAACGGACTAAATTTCACTGAATTCAAACAAATTTCGGGCCATATCCATCAATCATGACACAAAAAGAAAAGTAAATATAGTCACTCATTCTTGTTTTTTTCCTCACTCATCGTTTGAATCAGTTTTTACCGAAACTGTAATTACATGGGCCAACAAGTATCATCACATGGTTATGTGAATGACGGTGGTCCCTGTATATATAATTGTACCTTCTATGTCTGCTTCCCAAGAACACACCTACCTGAAACTTCTTGGCATTTTTGATGACCATCTCCAGCTTCTTAGCACATATGCTCAAAACCAACAGCTCATTTCATGATGTTTTACGGTACAAAACAATTTAGCAATCATCGACCACAAGTTTTAAACTTTGAATTCAAAATTTAATATGACTAGTAGCGTTTTTCTTTTACGTTTATATCAAGTTAGACTACACAATTAAAAAATCAACTTTATTTGTTTGGAGTAGAATTAGTGTTGGAGGCTTATTGTGCCTCCAAATGGCGACTTCAATCGCGCATAGACGGAAGGACTTCCAAATGTGCCTTGCAAGCAATGACTATCAAACATGTTTTTTGACAACATTCAAATGCACCTAACCTATACCTATGTGAACTCCAAATTCACTTATTGCTTACTGACATGACAAGTCTTTGTACATACTTGAGTTGAGTGTGTTCTCCCTCTATTATTGAATTTCCTATGGCATATTTCCTATGAACATACTTGGTGCCAAACTTTGTTTTTGTGCCAACATTAAATTGGATTGATGATGCAAATCCAAATGTACCTCCTGGTGCCAAAATAAAACATGTCTCACGCATGATGGTGCAAATTCAAACGCTCCTTGCATTGTCATTTTAAAAGTATCGTACAGTGCTAACTTCAAAACGTGTGGTATGTCTCGTGACAAGAAAAATCTTGTAGCCTACTCTAGATACTAACTGAATCTTGAATTCATGACTTAAATCCTAAAAAGTGAGTAGACCCTAAACCACTGGGACACACGCAGTTGATAATTTTTTTATATGATTTAAAGGGTTTATATATTAAATTAAATCTTTTAAATATGATTACGACCATAATTTGTATACATAGGTTGCATAAGATTTGATTTTTGAGGTTTAAAGTAAAAGTTGTTAATAATATTTTTTTCTCTAAACTGAATATTGATTTGGGTGATTATTTTTAAATTTTACCTAATTTAAAGTCTTTGAAATTATATTTAAGACATTTTCGACCATATTTTATTATAAACGAGCCGTCCCCAACCCAACATCAAGTCCTCAAATAGGAATAATCCAACGTAATCATGCCTCTATAAAAATACTGAAATTTCACATCAACAATCAATTATAATTATGTGTAGAGCCAGACAAATAAGAGCTGCAGCAATTAAAAGATTGAGGTTGAGTTAATGCAATTAAATAGAGTGACATCCACCGCTTTTGACGCTAACCACCCACTTTATCCAAATTTCAGTTGATATATATTTAGACAGATTGAGAGGTTAGTTTGATGATAAAAGGAGTCACCAGATCAGGCTGTGAATCCTTAAATGGAATAAAAGCATAACATTTAATACATTCAGGTAGGTTGTACCTGTATTTAAGCTTCAAATATATAGCAGATTGATGATTTCAACTGGGCCTCCCTCTTTGCTGCTCTGTCTGGGCCTTCTCCCCCAGCCCATATTGTGAAAAAGTATGCTCTAATGAGTTCAAGTTTCTCAATTAGGCATCAACCAATGTCCAAAACTCTGACGCCATCATCATCAAAATCTCTTCAGCGGCAAGTGAACTCATTTAAATTGCTTATTTCTGAAGAATTCTCCCAATTTTAATAGCTTTTCAGTTTCAATTGTAAACTTTGTGTTTGTTACATTCTTGTGCCCTCATTTTCTTTTGTGAGAGTTGGCTAGCTCACTTAATATATCATTCCCTTTGTTGAGTAAAATTTTTGCAAATGTAGATAAGGCTGAACAAGCTGTATTAACCGCGTGAATGTAAAATGTACACATTCAATGTGGTCAATATATATGCACAAGTTTAAATATGAACATGATAAACAAATCTAGTGGTATATATACTGGGAAGTACTTGAGACGTTTCTTGCGTTAATTAATTACAAATTCTAAAAGCATTTTAGTTATTCCCTTTGTATTCATGTTTAAGGTTAACAAGGTTTTGGGTTTAGTTTTCTTTTCAAATCAGGCTGGTGATAGTTTTGCTATTTTGATTAGATATAATCGTATATGCATTTAAAAATGAATTTTAGAAAAAGTAAATATATATAATTAAGTACATCGATTGAAGTATAGTTTTCTACGTATATATACATTCTTTGCAAATTCTTAATTTTGAAGATAAAGCTACGCCATCAATATATTGATTTTTAAAGCATTTTCAAGAATGATATAATTTTATGGGATAATTTCATATGACTACACCTAGATATGTCACATTATCACATGACTACACCTAGAATTTTTCGTATCAGGGTGAATACCCAAAAATTTTATTTTTCTCACCGTTACTTATTCCGTCCATTTCCGTTAGTTTATAACATTTTTAACGTGTGAAAAGACTAAAATATCCTTCAAATTGTTTTTAAATTGAATGAAAAGACTAAAATACCCTTCACTGTTCATTTAATTTTCAAAAAATACTCTCTCTCTCTCTCTCTCTCTCTCTCCCTCCCTCTCCCTCCCTCCCTCCACCACCATTCCCTCCCCGCCCCCTCCTCCACCACCACCACCACCATCTCCTCCCCCTCCGCCACCTCCTCCACCACCATCTCCTCCCCCTCCGTCCCTCCCTCCACCACCATTCCCTCCCCGCCCCCTCCTCCTCCACCACCACCACCATCTCCTCCCCCTCCGTCGCCACCTCCTCCACCAACACCGCCACCTCTATCTCTTCCACCACCATCCCCTCCCCACCCCTTCCACCACCACCACCACCATCTCCTCCCCCTCCGTCGCCACCTCTCCACCACCACCAACACCCCCGCCGCCATCTCCTCCATCTCTACCGCCACCACCTCCATCTCCTCAACCACCATCCCCTTCCCACCCCCTCCACAACCATCCCCTCCCCCTCTATCGCCATCTCCGACGAGACTCCGGTCGACTTCCGGTGAGGCTGGTGGAGGAGATGGTGGTGGTGGTGGTGGTGGTGGTGGTGGTGGTGGTGGTGGAGGGGGCGGAGAGGGGATGGTGGTGGAGGAGATGGAGGTGGTGGCGGTGGAGATGGAGGTGTGGTGGTGGTGGTGGAGGAGGCGGGGAGGGGATGGTGGTGGAGGAGATGGAGGAGAGAGTGGTATTTTTTTTTAATGAAATGAATAGTGAAGGGTATCTTAGTCTTTTCATTCAATTTAAAAACAATTATTTACCTCTTAAGAGTATTTTAGTCTTTTCACATGTTAAAAACTAACGGAAATGGACGGAATGAGTAACGGTGAGAAAAATAAAATTCTTAGGTATTCACCCTGATACGAAAAATTCTAGGTGTAGTCATATGATAATGTGACATATTTAGGTGTAATCATCTGGAATTATACCTAACTTTATTCTAAACAAACTTCCAACAATTTTGATTTTCTTAAAATAAATAAGAAAAACAATAATATTTCCATACATTTGAAATTGATCAAATTTACTTTGGACTTATCTACTATGTTTAAGAATTAATTTGTTCTAAACAACTCTTGAGGGATTCTTATAATTTTATTCTCAACATTCTCATCAAATCGTTTACTTCTTCAAATAATACATTTCTCGTGAAATTTAATTTATACATTCACCTTGCGAAATTGAGCAAAAGGCTACTGAATTAGCAACCTACTTCTTGTATGTACCGGTCGAAGTCGTTTGACGTTTTAAATTAACTGAAGCAAAAAAATGTTTTCGTCAGTAAAAAAGACAAGGTATGGATGCTCTTTTCCTTAGAAATATTTTTTTATAATCTAATTGAAGAACCTAAAAGTGATTTCTATTGTAAAAATTACATTTCAATTCATTTTCTCTATACTTTTCGCTTCCTAAGATGACAGAAAACAATATATTATGTCAAAAAATTATACCTAATAAAACTTAAAGTTCTCAAGGTCATATATAATTATTCACGTTCACTTTTAATTTTAGGATCTTCACTTGCATCAGAGTACATCTCATAGTTGTGGAGTTTTAAATATTATTTGTGTAACACTTTTATTATGCCTTTCCCGACGTGTTTGTGATAAAATATTTAAGGGTAAGATTTGGAATTTGGTGGCTAATTGAAGTTGAAGAAATCGGTCAAAATTGATTTAATTATACACATAAGAAAATAACTTATAGATTTCAAACAAAATAACATTTTCTGACATTATTTTCATATGAATCGGTGCATGTCGTGCACTTGTATGTAATCGGGCGCCCATGAATACTTTCCACATTCCCAACAATAGTTTAGTAGTTTCATATAAATTACTAAGTGATGTAAATGTTCTTGATCAACTTTTAGGTAACAAAGATAGAGTATCAATAGATCTTGTACCCCATCACCAAATTTAATATCCACTTAAAGTAATCTTCATAGCATCGATTTTGTAAGCATTCCCTTTGTTGGTAACACTAGTGTCTTCTCTCGTCTTAAAATTAATCAATTGATAAATTAAATATATCTTGTTTTATGTTCATGCGTTTTTCTATACATATTCGATAATGCATTAACGAGTTTGCACATAGTCTTCTTCTTCATGATATTGTATGCAACCCTTTTCGCCAATGTCAATCTCATCACATTATGAGTCTAACGATCTATCAATGTCCACTTGCTTAGACTTATTATCTTTGATTTGGTCTCTGATTGAGGTTCATTTAGCATTTTTGTATGTTTAATTAAGGGAAAATGACACTTTTGTGCACCTAAATATACACTTTTAACACTTTCATACCCTAACTTTTTTTTCTCTTTTTTTTTCATACTTTAATTTTATTTTGGGACAATTTTCTTCAGACATTTCAAAATACCGAAACTACCCCTGAATTGAGCCGGTTCAATTTCAACCAGATCCAACCATATTTTAATTAATATGAAATTAATTTTTTACCCTCCATTGAATAACGAAATTATCACACAATTTAAGGGTATATTGGTCTTTTCAAATAACAAATTGAAAATTGAAAAGTAAATTATTAAATTACATTTTTGCCCCTCTCTCCTCACTGTTCATCATCTTCTCCGGCAGCCCAACCACCCATCTCCGCGTCTACCGTCCGCCTCCGGCAATGAAGATCCTCTCGCCCTCCGTCGCATCGTCTCCGACGCATCCCTCTCCCTCTACGACCACCTCCACCTCAACTTCTCCTCCTCTATCCCTCGCCCCCTTCTCGAGGACCTCGCCTCCGGAACCCTAGGCTCCGCCGCCAACTGTGGATTTGTATCATAATCGACACCACAACAAGAGTAGAGGAGCTGGCGGTTCTCGATGAGGAACATGGCGGTGGCGCGCAATGTTGGGCGGAGAGGAGGCAGATCTCGTAGAGGAGCTCGGCGCCGCCGGTGTCGAAGGAGGCGACAACGTCGAGGTCGATGGAGGATTCGCTGAGGGAGTCGCAAACCCTGGAGGCGACGACGAGGTGGTTCTGCTCGTAGAGGAGATGTCGGTGGCCTGGGGCGACGACGAGGCGGTTCTTCCTGGTGGCCGTTGATGGAGGCGGGGACGGGAAGGGTGGGTGGTTGAAGGTGGAGAGGGGCATTCAATTGAAAATTTGATGAATATGTGAGGGTAATTTCATCTTTGTACCCTCTTTAAAAGTTGGACCGGTTCTCTCCATTAGACCAGATTTAATTTTGGTTCAACTCAGGGGTAATTTCGGTATTTTTAAAATTTTAGGGGTAAATTGTCCAAAATAAAATTCAGGTATGGAAAAAAGAGAAGAAAAAAAGTTAGGGTGTGAAAGTGTCAAAAGTGCATATTTAGGTGCACAAAAGTGTTCTTTTCCCTTTGATTAACTATTTGCATCTTTTAAAATCCAAAATGATGTTATTTGAACTTGTCAATTCAAACTTTCATTCTTATTCCACTAATCATACTTGCCCCGAATCAGAATCTGATACCAGTTGTTAAGGTATACAACTACATAAAGCAAAAACAAAGTAACAAATTTGCGTATGTCCACAAACATATTACTCTCTTTTTATTGCTCTTACAACTCTTTAAAAATTGAGATTTACAAATACATTACACAATTGAACACTGAAAAACAGTAAAATGTCAGATTTCCTAATTTGTTCTACAATGGAACATTTCACAAGGATCAGAGAGAAATGACTACTTATTAAATAGGCCTCTCTTATCAACCAAGGTTCTGATTTCTTAACTAAAACCAAATATCTTTGAGGATTGGAATTGGACACATTTGATGAGGCTAAATATGACAATTTCCATTCCATGTATAGAGTAACCTTATCTAAATACGAGCATCCGAAGACACACACACACCAATTAAGTCCCTACATCCAATGGTGTGTCACTTGCTCTTGCTGTCCTCGCCACTTCCCATCCCTCTCGCTAACAAAAACACAACCAATGCTTCCTGGTTTGCGCCAACATCACCAATAGCCACCACCGGAGCTCTAATACTGAGAGCTTCAGGTTTTCGCTGCAGCGCTGCGAGGCGGAGAGTGAGGTTCGACGAGGGAGAGGAGCAAGAGCAAGGCAATGAGGGCGAGCGTAATGTGGAGATAGAGATGTTGGAACTCTACAGTCAGTCTGCAACGAGGGAAGCTCTAATTGTGCACGCATTGGTGGATGGCCAGGACGTCGAGGTTCTCATCTTCAAGGTTTGTTAATTGGTTAGTTATGTTAATGTGTCTTTGTTTTGTAACTGATGTAATTGAAGAGTTGTGCGAGTTACACTTACAGGGGTTCTCGTCGTCGTTGAGCTATGGGACATCGCCAGACCTGTCAAGAAGCATACTTCCGGCGAGGGCAGCGATCAAGTTCATTGATAGGATTGAGGGGCCTTTCGATCCCTCTAATATTCACTATCTTGAGAAGGACATAACTTGGGAAGCTTTCAGAGACCGTCTCGTCTCTACATAACTGCAGAACGTTATCAGGCTTCAATTGGGACATTCAAGAACGTTATCCATTGCCTCCTTTGGTTATGATAGTTTAATGTATGTCATCTTCGGTTCAACGTCAATATTGATGTTAATTGTGAATGTTATTGTCATAACGAGAAACATATATGGTGCGGAACAAACAAACAATCGTAATGTCCAAACATCATACTTGTGCAACTAAACCTTGTGCGCTATCGAAAAATAATTTCTCACCTCTATCATGGACGTAGTTGGCGAGTGTTTCTTGTGATTGTTTATTTCACATCATATCTTTTTTGTTATAGCAAACAATAACATCAATAATTTACATTATTTACAATGTCAACTACATACACATACAAAAAGGATATAATTCTTATTGATAGACTTCAAAAAAAATCACCAAGTAAATTCAACTAGGCTATCGGAGTCACTCCGTGCCCCCAAACCCCAGACAAGAGTTGATGCCCCTAAACCCCAATCGCATGGAGTACAATATTAATTCAAGACATATGTTAACCCTTACAATACAGGAGAATTATTATTGTAGGACAGATAATTGCACCACAAATATATATATTAAACATTGTAAATATAATAACACTATGCACAATACTTAATTCTTACTCTAGAATGGTTCTCAAGAAATTCTCTCTAGAATGAGGTAATAATAATATCCCTCGCTTAGCTCTTTGACTTGCTCGACTCTGTCAGATTGTCAAAATCCCAATAATGATTATATGGGCAGTAATTGCATTCGAAATTTCGAAGAAGGGTCTTTTAGGTAAGTTGGTTGGCTCTGGCCAAGTTTGTTTGTCTGGTCTTTCCCGTTCAGCATATAGATATTCCAGACTGAAAGTGGAAGATAATCCGGGAATTGTCAGGTGATGCCTTGCTGTGTTCCGACTATGCACAATAATAGCATGAATAGTTAAGTTACTGTTGGGAACTGGTACAAATTTCCATTCATAGTCCCAATTACAATACCTGACTGTTATTAAGATAACTCATCTACCATAAGAAAATTAATAATCAAGGTGTACTGTGCCCTACAGGATCCTCTATCACACTCACCTTTGTTGAAAGGCTAGCCCCTACTTCAGCAACAGATGAACTATCCGACATGAAGAAAACAGGGCAAAAACCTCACTTAGAGCCACTCTTTCGGGTTGATGCAAGCATCTAATAGTTTCCATTCTTCGCTTCCTTCTTCAGGTTTCTGCAGGGAACAAATAACAACCTCATTCATTTGTGAATCCACACGAGTGCCCATTATTCAGACAAACTTGTAATGTTATTTCCTAGAAAGCTTACATGGTCATATTCCCATCGTGCAGTAAGTGGGAGAGAAACAAGAATGCTTTCAATTCTACCTCCAGTCTTCAGCCCAAACGTTGTGCCTCGATCATATACCTTTTCATGTGAAACAATCCACACAATGAGGCTTCTAAACCCAGATTTTACAATTAAATAAACCTGAACAGTAGCATTAGGAAGTATGAGTGACTAATTATTATACCAAATTAAATTCTACATAGCGTCCCCTTCGCAATTGTTGCCATGCCTTGTGCTGCTCTGTATATTCCGTGTCTTTCCTTCTTTCTATGATGGGTATGTAAGCAGGAACCACAGAATTTGCACATTCTGCAAGTCAATATGAAATTTTTTTGGTATCAAAGATAGCTTTTCTCTTATCAATTATTTTTCCTTCAAGAAAACCTCATAGAGAAAACATGAGTGCATGTTTTCAAACAATTACCAGTAGCAAAGGAAAGAAGCATCTCTTGATCATAGTCATTCAAATCATCAAAAAATATTCCTCCAAGCCCCCGCCTCTCACCTCGATGCTGTAGACGCGTTATTGCAATATACATAAGAGTGATTAAGGATTATCCAATGTGAGGTCAAACTAAGTAAAGCACCACATGGCAGCAAGGACGTGGCAAGTTGAGAAGCAAACTTCAGCTTTTCAATCATTATACTTGTCCATATCAGTTACTGAAATCCTACAATTCAGTATGAGTACATTACCACTTCATTAGCATTTCAGCCCCGCTTCCTTTATTTTAGTTATATGGGATTCCATGCATATAGACCACTAGCATGTAATTTCTATCATTAGCATTACCGCGTGCATTTATTTAGGCCACTTCCCTTGCATTTAGCTCATAAGATAGGTGAACAAACTTGCATTTAAAGACTAGTCATGTATGAGAAAAGGGAGGAAGAATTACATTTATTAAAAGATATCTGAACCGTCATTCTCTAGCTAATCGAGCTCCAAATTGAGGTGAGAGAGTTCTTCGTTAATTGAACTCTCGGCCTATCAACATCTTAGACCCATAACTTGATTCAAATATGGGACTGTAACAAATTACCCCCAAGTCTGGGTCAACCAACAAGCTCAATTGCTACAAAGGTAATTGGTATAGTACCTATAGGAAAGGAATGGGAATGATGTGTAGATGAGAAAAACAAGCATGTCTACATTCATGATGCCTACCCTCTCAAGAGTCAAGACGTGTAAGACCCAGGTCCAAGTTCAAGGTGCAACGGGGTAGCTGCAGCCTTGGTCAGAAAAATGAACAAATCCATCTCCTTAGTGTATGTCTGATCAATCCACCTTGCACATACTAGGGTTCAGCTTGAAGCACTATTCAACTTTAGAGTATTAAACATACATGCTCTTATGTAATTAACATGAAGCACAGGTGCATCAGCTTGCATGCAGTAGACAAAACCCATACATATGTATTCATCGTAGTGCAAAAACAGTGTAGGTTACTGAAGTTACAGAAATGAAAATATAAAGCTCCAAGTGTGTGATGTAAGATATTCCCATGAAGCTTCAGAATAAATAACCACTTTGAGAAATACCTTACAGGGTTAATTGATAGAATTTTGTATGGGAAGTGAGCAACACAAAACTATCAGTAAATGAGATTGGAACTAGAATGCATAAGTTCACTATTTGGACCAAGCAATACATACCGAGATATAGAAGTAGTCATCACACCATTTCTTGAACTTGGGATAGAAAGTAGGATCGAATTTGTCACAAGCACTCTTTTGAATCTACAAAACGAGGTCAAGATTAGTATTCACCCAGCTAAAATGGTAACATTGCACAAAAGCTAGCATAACACTTCTATAAAATAAAATTAGCACAACGACATATCTTCTAATTCCCTTTTAAGATTCTTATAGTAGTTACGATGCAAATTCAGTTGGAGACTTGAAATGGGCAATCCCAAAGAAGACAAATCTGGTACCTCCAAACAGACGAGAATAATATTCATCAAAGTACTACATTTAGTTCTAATTTTGTGTATAAATAATAGCCTTGATTCAACCCAACTTTGTAAAGAATAAACATCTGATTTCATTTTTCTGCAGCACCAACCATCAAGGGAGCTAAGACACAACATTCATTAGACATGATTGACAGCTATAATAGATATAGCTGATGCAGGATGCAAGATGCAAGAAGGCAATTGCTTGGATATGGGGCTATTTTAAATGTTAACTAAAAATAGCTGAATTGAAAATACAAAATTTGAAAATGGAGTTGGAAAAGGAATAGGAACAGGAATTCATACAGAATGGAAATGCTTGACATCATCCTCGAAGATGTAAGAAGGGGTCAAATCAGTTCCACCACCAAACCACCATTGCCTAGGTGCTCCAGGAGCATCTGCATTTTCCACAACTCACATAAGCTCATCTAACTACACATAAACAGTAGCAAAAACTCAGCTTACAATGAGCAGTTAATTACCTTTGGGAGCATCAGTCTCAAAATACCTATAATTGAAATGCAGAGTAGGGGCAAATGGGTTCTTCGGGTGCAAAACCTGCAAAAACCCCAAAACACAGAACACACTCAAACAGCATCAGCAAACGCACCAATCGAGCTCAAAAAACGACAGTCGGAGAAGACACAGAATCTATACATACAGAGCTCACTCCGGCGGCGAAGAAGGGAACGGGACCTGGCTTGTGGTTCGGGTCAGCCGCAGCGCCTTTAGCAGCTCGATAAGCTTCGGGCGGCATGACCCCGTAGACGACGGAGACGTTGACCCCGGCCTTCTCGAAAACGGCGCCGTCTTGAAGGACCCTGCTGATCCCTCCGCCGCCGCCGGGCCTCGACCACACGTCCTCCTTGAACTTGGCGCCTCCGTCCGCGGCTTCTATGGCCTCGCAGACTGTGTCCTGGGCTTCGCGTATCATCTTCTCGAACCGTGCCCTAACGCTGCTCGGAGAAGAAGATGAGGAGGAGGAGGAAACATCGCCATTGTTGTCCGATTCCCGGAGAAATGTATCCGGCCGCTCGCTGATCGGGGTCTCCTTCTCGATCGAGACGGCCGATCTGACGAACAGGTCACGCCTCCGATTGAATCTCAGGGAAGAGGAAGAGGAGAAGCGAATTCGAGTTCTCGAAGGCGGAGGTATTGGAGATGGGTTGTGGAGGAGCAAGGAGGGAGAGGCGAAAGTGGCGATTGAAGGCATTGGAGGACGAGAGACGAAAATGGTGGTGAATCTGGTTCTGGTTCTGGTTCTGGTTCTGGGTCTGGTGTATTTGAGAACGATGACGATAAGGCTCTCCGAAGAGAAGAGAAGAGAGATTGAGCAGAGCTGGGTCTCGATTTCGAGCCCACTGTCTCATCTAATTTGACCAGTCCCATACGTCCATGGTATCTGATCGGTACATCGTCCAATACCATCCTGCCACGTCGCTGAATTATCTTTATTTCTATTTTTTAAATTTTTGTTTGGAAAATATGGGTTATATGAACTTATGATTTGTTGATATGATTGGGGAAAGTCAAAAGCAAAAGGTATAGTATAGTGAAGAAGGACCTGTAAACCTGCGGCGGAGAAGCACAAACCGACGGCCAATCTGGATTTTCGCTGACTAAGCGGTCGTTTTATTCAGCTGCCGAGACATTATGGGTAGGACTTAGGAGTGAGCACAAAAATATGTTAACCCGGTCCAACCCACCTGCTCTGAGATCTAATCAGGTGTGATTTAGACAGTAATTCGGAAATAAGCCTGATTGAATGTTGTTGACAAACTAATCGAAAATTGAGTGATAATTACGAAATTAAAGAGTTTATTTCCCGACGAAGAAAATTTGTAAGATTTTTATTTTGTTTCCTTAAAATTTCGAAATCCTTTTTCATGTATATTCTAAACATGGGTCAGAGTCGAATACAGGCTAAACGCCCCGGTCATTCATCTTTCTCCCAAACTCGTGTCTCTTTGATTATTCTATGCGCTAGGTTGGAGTTCGTCTACGTCTGTTATTGTATCATGAACACTTGTGCACACAAGGCAATAATCATCGTCTTGACAAAAGTCGTTCTCGTCTCTGTCCATTCTTCATGTACCGATTCCAGATTCCAGGTTCAATTATATTTATATTTCATCACATTGTATGATTGTGTTATTAATAAAAACAATTACAATTTGGAATTGTTTGTATTGTATAATTTGTCTCGATTATTTTATGCTTATTTGGTTTTGCTCGATTTACGTTTATGGACTAACTCATATCTAACATAAGTCATCAACCAAAATGATTATTAGTTTCTCTTTATTTTATAGTACGATAACACATGTTAATTCATCATGTCAAGAAACTTATTTAGTAGCTTTTTGTAAATAAAGCAAAACAATTTCATTAAATATTGACGGCAACATACACAAACATAGAAAAATATATGAAATATAACATATATTCACCTCTAGTTCATAGCTTAAGCGGGCCAAAACGGTCAGACAATATGTCATCTTATAACCTAACCAATAAACAAAACTAAAAAGACATAGAGTATATGTGAAATTAAATAAGATGCTCTCGCCGCCAAACCCCAAAAACCAAACATCCCAATCAAGCCATCGACATCCCCCTCTTACCACAAGTGTTCATAGAGACTTCAGCGACCACCGCGAACCGCCAACAACAAGTCCCTGAGGGGACCCCTCTCAACTTTCCCCATTCCCATAATGGAAATGGGATCAGAGCCCTTATGCACACAACCCAATCTGAACAATTGGTTCATAACCGAGAGAGCGCTTCTCCCAAAATTTCTCACCAAGGTGTTATGGATATGGAGTTGAATACCCGCGAGGCTTGAATCACTGGGTCACATCTCTCGAAGGTCCACGCAAAAACCGTCCACTGTAACACACTGAAGATGCGGAGTAGAACCATCAAAAATAAAAAACACATATAAAGAAAACCAAAAACCTGATGAAATTCAAATAACGATCAAGACTCCACTTTGAAACAAAAAAAAACCTCCCAGACCCATCTTGCACAAGCAAGCATAATATACAGCCGCGACCCAAAGTCAATCCCCTGGGCCACTCCTCACTAACACATCAAGATTGTCATAGATATCATCTCTATGGCCTCCTCCTCCATCCACCCTCCTCTCAATTTTCAAAATACATCATCTAATCACAAGCACTAACGAGATCCCGCCGCCGAACCAACAACACACATTTCCTCCTTATCGAAAATTCAAAATCAGTCGAATCGTCACTCAAAATCTACAATTTCTCTCAATCGTACAAGGCGAAAGAACTCTAAAAACACATTTTATTTTACCAGGGACACAATTGCACAAACCGAGACAATCTAATTAAAGAGGTGAAGCAAAAGATCGGCGAGAGGCGGAGCCTCCCCACAATCGCTCTCATTTGGTAGTTATTCATGAACGATTCGGGGGAGGTATATTTGTTAAATATTTTATTTGGTAGTTATGTATAAGTAGGCAATTCATCACGGTAGGTAACAGACGGATAAATTTCATATATTTGAAATTGCCCATTAACATAAATGAAAGAAAATCAACTATAAAGGCAGTGACAATAGTCAACTGTCAAAAATGATTTTTTATAGTGGAATTCCACCCAACATATTTAGTTCGATTTAGTAGTTCATCTCTGGTGCATAGAGATGGCAATGGGTCGGGTTTGGCTCAAACCGATCCGAACCCGAACCCGTTAAGCGCTAATGGGCACCCGACCCGGACCAAACCCGCTCGTTTTGAGCGGGCACCCGACCCGGACCAAACTCATTGGGTTCGGGTTAAACCCAAAACCCGCAACCCGACCTGTTTAAAAAAATCAAAATATTAAGAAATAATATTAAGATTGAAAAAGAACATAATATCAAGAAAGAAATTATTAGGACATATACACACCAATAAATTATTAGGATATTGATCACTCTTTGTGATACATGGATATTGATGAACAAAATAGTGAAAAAAACATTTGTTGAGTTCTTGAGTTATATTTAATTAATGAACATGCTTAATAGAGTTTCCTTATAGTTTTTTAAGGAAAATCACTCAAATTGAGGGTTTCTTAAGGAAAAACAATTACAGTGCTTCTTGATAAAACACTATGAGGTTTTCTTGATAAAATACAAGTGTTAACAAGTTACTTTGTGCTTGATTTTGAGGAGATTTATGTTATCGATTCAAAAACAAAGTCAATTACGAGGGTGAAAGTTGTGGTAACGTACTTTGTGCTTGATTTTGAGTGCTCGCGGTTCCGGCGTTCCACAGAGGTCCTTGGCTCCTTGCGCAGCAGTGTTTCAAGATGTGAGAGTGAGTCTCTGAGTTGCGCATCTTATTTAGGGTTTTGTGTTATTAATTTTTTATAAAAAAAAACTAATACATACGGATTTGGGTCAGGTTTGGGTCAACCCGAACCCAATCACTCATCCGCTCAACCCGACCCGACCCTAACCCGACCCTAAAAACTTTCGGGTTTGATCCGTTATTAACGGATCGAGTTCGCGAATGCCCATTGGATTTGGGCTTTTTTGCCATCCCTGCTGGTGCATATAGAGTTGTATACACACAACCTTATTTTCTTCTTTGATTTTCGTATTTTATATAATATATCAAAGTTAGTATGAATATTCGTTTCAACATTATGGTGGAAGTATAATATTTACGTGAGAGATAGGTGGATTTTAAAAGTTATGTTTGAAGCTTGAACAAAAAAATTGGTTATAGTAGTTATCAAGAGTGATGGAGAAATATTAATAAGAAATAAAATTACGTCGGTATTATATAGTAATATTAGTAATTTATAATAATAATAATATAAATAATTAATTATTACTTATTAATAACAAATTGAAACTTTCTAATGTCATAATTTTTTTATACGAGCTTTATTTGAGGCTTGTTGTATATTAAATCGAAAAGAATCGAAAGATCAACAACTTTAATAAAAATTAAGTTTTTGTCCATGTTTTATTAATCTAATAACACTATTAAATATACATTTGAAATAAAAACTAAAATAATATAATGAAACTTTCGAATGACATAATTCTCTCATAGAAGTTTCGTATCTGACTCAGAGTATATTAAATTGAAGGAATCTAAAGATCAACAAATTTGAGTGTTAATAATTATTCATAATATATCGTTACAACTTATTTTTTCAAAATTGTTGATATTTCTACTATCTTCGATTTGATATACTAGAGCTCGAAACGGAGCTCGTATGAGAGAATTAGGACATTCGAAAGATTTAACATGTTACTAATAATTAATTAATTATATTTTTGCGGTATTGTTGTTAATATTATTTTAGTTGACTTAACGTGTTGAGTTAGCCGGAGACACGTCAGAGAGAATCGTCGAAAAGTAAGGAGATGGACCAGTGAAAACCGGCCCAATTTCCTAGACCATCAATTAATTATGGTTTATTTTTTATTCAAGTCAAACAGATGAATTTTTTTGAAGGTAGTCAAACAGATGAATTGATTTTAATTTAATTCATGGCATTTTTTGTCTTTTTTTAAAAAATAAA
This sequence comes from Geranium rotundifolium, assembly GCA_963920655.1. NCBI lineage: Eukaryota > Viridiplantae > Streptophyta > Magnoliopsida > Geraniales > Geraniaceae > Geranium > Geranium rotundifolium. The sequence continues at coordinate 19,660,229 of OY987320.1, read as the reverse complement.
TTAAGTTTTCCATCCAAATTCTAACGGTATTAGAGTAAAGTGAAAAAAATAACTATCCACATCTTCAAAGTAAACTTTTTATGATAGTTGTAGTAAAATATAAAACACATCATTTTAGTGTAATTAACCATTGAATTAATTACATATTATATATAAATTTTGGCAACTTTTTTCGTGGTTCATATTACCAATTATATTTGGTTTATAATTAATTTTTCCTGAAGTTGTTACATTTTAACCAAACGTTTTTATTTAAATCTATTACCGGTCCTAAACGTTACAAATTTATTGCATCAAAGTAAGCATTATGTAAAATGTTGCTGTTGCTGTTGGCATTGATAGTCAATTACATTTACCGGTCTAAATGTTACAGAATATTAATATGGCAGTTGGCATGAAAAATGATTAAAATATAACTTTTGAGTAGTATGTTAATTTAGTAACCTGGCTTTGAATAAGTATATTTTATTATACTTTTTATGACATGTTTTATAATTAATTAACACTTAGACAGTCAATAATAATCAATTAAGATCTTCTCGATTTTATTTTATTTTGAATTTGATCAATTCTGTTAGGAAAAAAGATTCCACTAATTCTTGTGAAAAAGACATAATTGCCCTTAAGTTTATCTTCTTCATTCTTTGTTAAAGCTCTTCTCATGTGTTCTTCGGTCCATCTTTCTGGTTCAACTCATCTATATTTGATCACAAATATATTTGATTTGTAGAAACCTGAATGTTAAAAAACTCTTTCTCTCCTATTTTCATTGTCTCCTTTTTTATATTCTTCATTTTTTATAAAATTGAGTTGTACATATCAGGCGGCTCCACAACTAAAAACTAAAGTTTGTTAATTGAGTTTGACCACTTCTTTTATATGGGTCTGACCATCTCTTTCAATTATTTTCACATGAGATTAACTTAAATTACCTCTCACGCTCGTGTACGTATTGGGCTTATTTCCCTTTTGCGCTCGTGTATGCATGAGTCTTTTATTTCAACATTTTTCTCGCTCGATTTTGTCGCGAAAACTCAAATGCCTAAAGCTTTTTAGAATTATCATCCTTGAACCCGAACTCTAATTCACCTAATCAAATAGCTATTATTGTACAAGCACAGTGAAGCGACTCATAGTAGCAGTCTCTTCCACACCTTTCACATTCCTCTCATGCCTTTATCCATCGTCTCAAATCCCCTACAATCGCCCCCAAACCTCGAAACCTCCGTCATCGTAACGAGTCATATTCAAGGTACGTAACTTCATGGCAAGAGGTATGACACTTACTACTTCACCTTTTCTTGGTGACTATATGACTTAACAATCCATTTCAAAATCAATTAAATCATGATTTCTTGAATTTCAGCTTGCTCGGCATTCTCGTGTTCTCGGAAAAGTTTTTCCTTAAATAAATAAAAGTCATTTGGGCCTCAACAAGTCCATCTCACACAAAGATTCCCAAATTCAATCTCTCATCTTCTTCGAATTTGTGGGTTTCTTGTTTGATTTGGGTATTAGATTCAAGGATGAGTTAGTTGACAACGATATTGACCTTTGTACCAATGAATTCCGGCTAATCCAAGCTCATCATATCCGGCAAGCCCAATATGTAAAAAAAATTTCCCCAACCGGTGAATATGAACAAGATCGGTGGGTATCGACCTCTGGACTGAACTCTAGTAAGTCTAGTTCAACTAGCCTAACTTCAGTATCGACCTAGGCGGTGGATTCTGGTCACCTGAAGCTCACCGTATCAAACCGATTTCTTGTGAGAGGAGTGAGGAAGAGATGAGTAAGGAGAAGCGTGATGAGGAGGAAGAGGAGAGAAGCGATGAGGAGGAAGAGGAGATAAATCAATGGGGGAGAGAAAAAGAGAAGGAAAGAGAGAAGATAGAGATATAAATATTGTATGAAGGAGATGAAAGTCACTTTACACATTTTCAATTATTACCAGTCAGTCTGATTAACCGCGAGTTTCTCTTATCAAAATTGAAATTGAACCGAACTGAACTGAACCGATTTGAAGAAATAAGAATCAAAATCATTCTGGTTCTGCTTGATTCATGTCGATTTTTCGGTTCTCTGTTTTTTAGCACCCCTAAGTATATGTTTGTGATATTATTCATTTTATAGTTTATGCGGGCGATTGGAAAGAACTAGAAAATAGCTTGTACCCCATCATCAAATTTAATATCCAATGACACTAATTTTGATGGAATCGTACTAAATTTGTCTATATGATTAATAATACTAGCACATTCGTTCATCTTCTTATTAACCAATTAACTAATCAAATGTACCTTTTTGACGCATGCGATTTTTCATATATATTTGATACTGTCTTAATGAGTCTGTAAGTAGTCTTCTCGTTCATGACATTGTAGACAACACTCTTTATCAATGCCACTCTCAGCGCACCCAAAGCTTACTGATCTAGCAACATTCAGTCGCTCGGTCTTGTCTTCTTTTCTCTGGTTTGATCTCCGACAATATGTAGCTTACTTTGCCTTAAATAATTTTTTGTTTGTATCTTCAAGAATTCAAAATCCCTTTTGTCAAACTTGTCAATTAGAGATTTTCCCTTTTCATCTATTGCAGTCTCTACGAATTAGGCTTTGTATTAGTTGTTAGGGTATACATCATTAATGTATAACAATTATCTAGCAAGAAGTGTAGCTAAGATAAACAAAGAACAATCATACAATAATAGAAGATTTACTTGGTTTAACAATTTTCTTACATTTACTATCATACTACTTTTTTATCATTACTCTCACCACTCATAAATTATTTAGAGTAAATATTACTTGTATTTATAGTAAAATGTTTTGAAAAAAAACACCTATTTTTTTAACTTATTGCAAATTTGAAAATCTATCTGAGATCCTAGTATAATAGGAAATCATTTCTGACTTGCAAAAGAGAATATAGTAAATGCTTGGGATAGATGTGACTATAAGAGTAAGAGACAAATACAAACATACCATTACAAGGCCTACAAACTCAATTATTATTTATTTATCATATAAATTGCAGTACTAAACTAGTGGATTGCTTTCCTTTGAAGCCGTGAAATTCGGCTAACGATAAAGAGTGAAAGCTTCCCTTCAAAGCGAATTAAAAAGAAATTGAAGATTGAAAATTGAAAAGACCCGACCCGACCCGACTGAAAACCCGAGTAGCGCTCCGGACCCATCCTCTTGATCTGACTCTTACTGTGCTGCGCTGTACTCTCGTGTCTTTGTGTTGTTGTTTTGTGCTGTGCTCATTTCCAGCGACTGGAAGCTGTCTCTCCGGCGACTTTTTGCCGGACTGTACCGGCTTCCGATCTCTCTCCGGCGGTAGATCGTCACCACCATTGACGAACTCAGTACTGTACACCAAAAGCGAGGTTGGTTTGGTGCTCTAATTTTCGTTACTAGCTCCACTAATTTGTTGATTTTGTTGTGCGTTTGTTATCCTGCTCCGTTTCTCCTCCCACCAAACCCTAAACGCACCTCTCTCTATCTCTCTCTTTCCTCTGTGACTGTGACTGAGACTGTGTTTGTGTGTTTGTGCGTGTGGTAGATGAGTGTATCTCTCGCTATCTCACCTGTATGTTGCACGCAATGTCCTCTACGAACCTCTAAAACCCTAGAACTTTCATTTCTTGCTTAGATCTGCAGGCTCTAGGGGCCTTTTGAGGTGTGTTGTTGTTTGCATCTACATTTTGGGTACTACAGTAGTGCTCTACTGAAGCTAGCTGCTTCAGCCACAATTTTAGTATTATTTGTATGTTTTTGCTTTTTTTCTTCTTTCTGAGAATTGATTCCGTTTGGTTTAAGGAAACAAAAGAAGCTGCTATGGCTGATAGTGGTAGTGCTGGTACTGGTCACCGGTTTCGGAGAATACATCGTCAGTCTAATGCTCCCACTGCTGCTGCTCATCTCATGCTGGACCCATTGGTTTGCTTCCTCTCTTCTCTTCACATGTATCTTTTTTCTGCCGATTAGGTGGAGTTATTTACGATTCTGGGTCACTTAGATATTGTGCAAATTTAGCTTGTGTAAGTTGAAGAAGACTCCACCATTTGTAAGATCCTGACAAATCTTGAGATAAACATGATGAATCTTATGGAAGTAGCATTTTGGAAGTTCAATTGGGAGGTTTGAGCATCTTGTCGTGTTTGGGATTTTCATACCCAGTTTGGTGATTCGGATGTTCAAGCTTTTTATTATGCCAATGAGACCTCACGGGATACTTCCCTCTTCAGTTTAGGTTATTAGTGTTTTGAACCTGCTTTTGGTTGCTGGCTCACCCATGTTTGGATGACCAAGTTTTGATCATCAACTGCTTGCCAAGTAGACTAGTGTAGGGCTGTGAAACGAAATCTTCTTGAACAAGGTTGAATCTTTCTTTAATCTTTGACATTTAAAGAAGAAGCTACTCAAATAAGACTACTAATGACTCGGAAAGTTTGTTTTTGCCTCCTTACTTGTCTACAATGCCACCTAGACTTTGTTTACATCTTATGTTTACCTGGATAGCAAGTTAAGACCAATAACTAATAATCAGTGTCATTCAAATAACATATTTTTATCTCACTGTTTAAATTGGTAACCTCACTTTAGTCGCTAAATACAGCCGTAAGATATTTGAGAATAATACTGCGATGGTGTTAATATAGAGTTTCTCATTTTTCAAAAGCTCGTAATGGTTTCCTTATGATATTATTTCTCTTCCAGCTTGATGAAAATCTGGAGCAGTGGCCACATCTAAATGAACTTGTTCAATGCTACAAAACCGACTGGGTAAAAGATGAAAACAAATATGGTCACTATGAGAGCATCAGTCCAGTTTCCTTCCAAAATCAGATATATGAAGGGCCTGATACAGATATTGAGACAGGTGAGGTTACGAGCAATGCTAGTAGTTCTATGATAAAGGAAACAATTTACTATGTATTAAGCCAAGGAGGGCAATACATGATTGAGTAATTCTAGGTTGCAGTCGCAATTTTAGACTTTATTGACAAGTAAATGGTTCAGTGGGTTTAAGGTAGCAATATATCGAGTTTCTGCTTGTTAACTATGTTTTTTCTATCTTCAAGGCATGCCCAGCATGGAGAGAACTAGTAGGTACACACTTTTTAACCAGGGAATACTCCATGGTATTGTTATAGTTTAAAAGGACTTAAAAAACATGATTTAGTAAGGGAATGAATTCTTACAGCGATGCTGTAGGTGGGAAATATTAATGCTCACTTATTGCCCTTTTATGATTATGAAGCAATGGATTATTCAGTATCCAAGAGAAGATGGAGAAAATAAAAATAATAATCTAACCAGAAAGTTAATTAACTATCATTCTTACTATTAATAATTATGAGAAGCTAATTTAACCTGGATTTAGTTTGATCAAAGTAACGCGAGAGAAAATGGAACATAAATAAAATATTTAAAGGTGTCAGGTAATGTTTGACTACGCTTTTATAACTTTGGTGTAACTTTCATCCCCCCAATAATTAAATCTCCTATTTAGCTGCTAGACCCCATTTCTTGTATTTTTAGTTATCTGTGTAGTCAAAACCTTGTCTCCAGTGGTAAACTCAGGGGACTCTGGACCCTTTATATATGCTACTTATTGACATATATTGTTCCTTAATCCTTGGTATAATTCGCTGCTTTTGCATTAAGCTCATCATAATTTAAGTTATAAGTAGATGTAGAGCCTTTATCAGATTCTCACATAGGAAAAAGATATTGGCTGGTAATTAGTTTGATTGATAGAAGATGTTCTCATTCACACCTGTTGTAGGTTTACTATTGAATAATTTTTTCCACCTGTTTCCAGAAATGCATCTTACCAGCGCAAGACGGACCAAGGCAGAAGATGACGACGACATTCCAAGTACCTCAGGAAGGATATTTAGCGAGGCTACCTTATCTGACTCATCATGCTCGAGCGCATCAAAGGTTATACTGACAAAAGACTTGGTTTCATTAAGAACTTCTGTACTCTGTGGTGCTATGTACTTGTTAGTGGCTTGTACTATATGAAGTTGATGTGTACTTTTCAGTTCATCTCTCTCTCCCACTTATTCACATTTTAAAGATGTATGTGCAGCATTTTGGTCAATCTCCCTTGCCTGCATATGAACCAGCTTATGACTGGGAAACTGAGAGGTCTATTATATCTGGCCAGAGGACTCCAGAAGCCCCCATGACACAGTATGACGAGTTTAGAATATTGTTATGGAGTATAGTTTTTTTGTTACTTTTGCCGAGTTGTTTGATTAACAATCCTCTCTATTGACGTGGTTCCTCTTTTTTGGGTTTTGTGACTGGGGGGCTATTAGTGGATTGAGGATTTCTGTAAAAGTTTTATCCCTATCATTTCAAGTTGGATTAGTTGGTGAGTCCATCTGCTTATGATTTTTATGATAAGTTTCTTCTTAATGTTATGTTTACTATTAAATTACAGAAGTTGTAGGCACTTAGAAATTCTGACAAATGCATCTGCCTGTCAATTGTAGAGCCATTTTATGGTTCAATTTGCTTATATAATAAGGAAAGAAGAGAAAAACTGTCAGAGGATTTCTATTTCCGTGTGTTGCCAACTGAAATGCAGGATGTAAGTATATTTGAATTGAAAATATTAAGTTGACAATTCCTCTGTTATATATGATGATTAAATTTGTTCTTCCTGACTGTCAGGGTAAACTTTCTTTTGAACCTCGTGGCCTTTTCTACTTGGATGTCCCATCAGCATCAGTTTGTCTTCTTATCCAACTAGAGAAACCTGCCACAGAAGAAGGTGGAGTTACTCCTTCTGTTTACTCACGTAAAGAACCGGTATGTTCAACTACACAATTATAGATGTTTCTTGACATTATTTCCAAACAATGTATAGAACTAGGGATAATCATTACTAAACAACATGGAGTGCTTTGATTCTTTCTGAGTGCCAGAGGAAGGCCAAACTGAGAGTGATTTGAAATAAAGGCTATTTTTCTTGAATATCAATATAATTGGAGTTAGAGTTAAACTGGTTCAGATTATCCAAGTAGTTAAGATTTATAGATTCATTGAGCGTAGTTGGAATAACTTCTATCAGTATTGAAAATAAAGGAGCCAAGTATTTTCCACCAATCACTTTCATGATAATTCAAGAAATATGATTGAGTAATTCACGTGATTTGATTGATAGTGCAGAACACGTGATTAAGTTTTTCAATTTGAGTGATTTATGTAAGTTGTTGCTTCCCATAACAATCATCAAGACCCATTATAAATATGTATTTTATTTTAATCAACAAATGAAAGTTATTGAATGTATATTCATCCTTTTGGGCATTTAGGGTGTGGATGTTGTACTTATGGATAAAACCTGTTATTTTCTTGTGTTCATTATCTTTACTTCCACTCCCCCTGTTACCTCTCCTATAAATTTCCAGCACAATTAAATCCTTTCGAGAAGCGTAATAGCTAGAACCTATTGAGAAACTCTGTTCAATCAGCTTGCACTTTTTAAAAGCAATATCCTATCAATCATGTTGGTAATGAATGATTTTGAATCTCTACTTTGGTCATGCATCTGTGCTTGGGCGGGCTGGTATGGTGTCTGTGAATGAATCTATATATTTATCCTGCTTTTTCTTCGCCAAGCAATCATGTGAAATGTGTTTTCTATTGTGATGTGCTTCCTTCTACCTGGGCAGGTGCACTTGACGGAAAGAGAGAAGCAGAAACTGCAGGTGTGGTCCCGAATCATGCCTTACCGAGAGTCCTTTGCCTGGGCCATTGTTCCATTATTTGATAACAGCATCGGTGCAGCTTCTGGCGGGTCTACTTCCCCAAGTAGCCCTCTTGCTCCTAGTGTGTCTGGGTCAAGTTCCCATGAAGGAGTGTTTGAGCCTATTGCAAAGATCACACTGGATAGGAAGTTGGGTTATTCAAGTGGGAGCCCAGTTGTAGTTGAAATATCAAACTTAAACAAAGTTAAAGAAAGCTATACCGAGGACTCACTACAGGTGAAGCAAATATCCTTCTGTCTTTGAAGTTTGTTACAATAATAGTACAAATAGGGAGTCCACCAATACCAATTTTCTTTAATGTTTTCTAAAAGTCAAATAAGGCGTACATTGGGGAAAGGAAGAAGCACATCTTTTGTCTTTAAAGTTTGTTTCAAGAATAGTGCAAATAGGGAGTCCATCAATACCAAATTTCATTACTGTTTTATAAAAGTCAAATAAGGCGTATATTGGGGGAAGGAAGAAACACATGCATTATGGCTGTGCTCAAACTTTTAATGGCTCTTTCAACTTCCCTCTATGTATGTATGTGTGTGTTTTGTAAGAGCATAAACATATGCTTTCTGTTTATAAAAGATGCATCAGCAATTTTCTCATTATTTTTCAAAAATCTCTGTTTATATCTTCTGAATTGTACTAGTTTCTTCTAATGTTTGGAGTTATTTTTTCCGCCAATATCTAGGATCCCAAGCGCAAAGTCCACAAGCCTGTAAAGGGTTTTTTGAGACTGGAAATTGAGAAGCATCCAACTGGCCATGCTGACATGGAAAACATATCAGAAAGTGGAAGTATGACCAATGATTCTGTTGACCAAGGGGATGGCATTGCTGATCCTACATTTGCAAAGTGCTCCAGCAGTGGTTCTAATGGCCCTCAGAGTAGCAACTCAAAGTGGAATAATTTCGATGGCAAAGAAATATCTGGAAATGGTTCAAATGCTCATGGAAACCTCGATCTCAATGCTGATGATGTAAGTGTAACAACCTTTCATGTATAGTAGTATTTGGGTTTTATTTTATTCATCATGTTGGTGCAGTTACCTTTTAAGGATCTTATGGTAATATAGTTCTGTGGGCATACAGTTAGTTTGATGGATCTATTCATTTAGTTGTGTGCCAAGTGTCTTTGTTACATTCGAATGTGAGGAAGGTACTTGATATATGCATAAGGATAGCAACTGGACATTATCTTTTTGATACTTATTAGTTCAAAAAGAAATGTTTGTATTGAAGAAATGGATCTCTTTTTCAGATATATTCTCTCGTTGAGTTGGATGTTTTCTTCTACGTGACCTACTTGTATTTGGTAATAGGCTATGTATGAGGCTACTTCATGTCCCTGGTCAAAATTTCTCTTCTTCTTTTCCCGTTTCCGCTGGATCCATTGACTGTTCAAATGCTAGTTATTTCAGTCTACCATTCTAGTTAGGTAAGTTAGGATGAGGCTCAGTTCCAGAAAAAAAGCAATTCCTCCAGCTCAAAATGAGTGTCTATATTGACTTTTTACAATTAGTGCGGATTAGTAGATTTTGGCAATGATTTCTTGTAGGGATAATGACACTTTGATACACCTAACTTTAGCAAAATGACACTTTCATACCCTAACTATTTTTCTCTCTTTTTTAGTACCCTAACAATTTTTTTGTGACAACCTACCTCTAAAATGTCTAAAATACCTAAACTACTCTTGGTGTAAGAAACTATAAATTGAATTGGTTCAATTTTTTTTTATCTCTGATTCAATTTGATTTGTACTTAAGATGCAAATACAAATCAAATTGGTAGAAATACAATTTGATTTTTTTATCTCATATCCTCTCATGCTAGCTAACCCGTTGCGACAACTAACTAATTGGTAGAATATTATAGGCATATCAGAAATAATTAGATTCTTATAAAGGAAAGGGGACACTCATTTCGGGACATCACATTGAGGGAGTAGAAAACTCATTTTGGGACAGGGGAGTGTATTATTCCAGGGGAAGCATTTAGTTGAGCTGGATCTCATTTATTGACCTGGTCAGTCTCTGGGTTGTGCAGCATGTCTGAGTAGTTCATGAATCTTTTTATATGAGATTGATAATCTTCTCAAAGATTTTTTTTATCAAGGCTTAAGATGGGTTATTATTTAGCATGTCTGAGCACTGAATAGTACATAAATCTCTGACGTAAAGTTGATTATCTTTGTAACAAGATGTGGTTCACATAGCAAGATGATTTTGATATCAAAGTTACTTTATTTGACACTATGCATTATTTTGCCAGCTTTCACATACTGAATTTGGTGCTTGGTTGATCTTCATTTAGTTTTATTTTATCCTGAATGAGCTATTTGTTTTGTTTCAGTTCCATGCTTTTGATTTCCGCACTTCTTCAAGAAATGAGCCATTCTTGCAGCTTTTTCACTGTCTATATGCATATCCTTTAAATGTTAGTTTGAGTCGGAAGAGGAATTTGTTCATACGAGTTGAACTTAGAAAGGATGACACTGATGTTCGAAAACCACCATTGGAGGTAAATGTGTGAAAGTTATTATTATTGTTGCAGTGATGAAGAAAATTCATTTTTAAACTTGTTTGACTGCTCAATATGTGGTGAATTTTACTAGGCAATGTATCCAAGGGAACCAGGTACCTTGCTTCAAAAGTGGGCGCACACACAAGTTGCTGTTGGAGCTAGAGTGGCATCCTACCATGACGAAATTAAACTTTCTCTCCCTGCTTTATGGACGCCGCTGCATCATCTCTTGTTCACTTTTTTCCACGTTGATCTTCAAACAAAACTAGAAGCTCCAAAGCCAGTAAGTTATCTTTGTTGCTCAGATTGGTTCTAAATTTTCCTTAATTATTTCCCAAGTTAAATCCTCTTATATTTATGACTACTTTACTAGGGCTGCGTCGCCGATCTAATATCTAATCCAACTTAAGTAATCTCTCTTAATTCACTTTTCAGGTGGTAATTGGATATGCTGCACTTCCATTGTCTACACATGCTGAGTAAGTATAAGCTTCTGAATTTGATCCCTTTTTTTTGTCTCCTTTCATTTGTCTGCACCCAAAATCCTGTTCTTTCTCTTGTGCTTCATGTGTTATGCATTAACTTTACCCTAAAATTGATGTTGCCCAATTGTCCAACATGTAGAAAAATATGACAGTGATGTTACAAGGGCTTATTGTCTAAAATTTGTGTGTCCACATATAATTTAGCGCTTCAGCTTTCTCTAATTCATAATTAGAAAAGTCAACGGCATTCCAAATGAATAATTAACATTTTGTCTGCAAGTTTACGAGCATCAACTTCATTGAACTGTATCTACTATCATTGAACTGTAGCTACATATAACTGAAGCCCTTTATGGTCAGCCTTGCACACACACACACACACACACACACACACACAAGTAACCTAATGTGTGCAAAGAGATTTCAGCTCTTAACAATGGGATCACGTCATATATGATTACATACATCTATATTTACTGAATAGGATAGAGTTTTCTTTTATTCTTTACATGTATATGCGTGCTTCTCTTTCCTGGTTACAACTTGATATTCTCAGTTATTGGTTTCACCTCTTATTCTGGCTCTCAAATGTTGGTACTGTTCTTGCTTCTAAACCTTTTTGAGTTATAGGTCAGTGGGTATTTAAATGTTGTGGTTGTGGTTCTATACAGGTTACGCTCCGAAATTTCTTTACCAATTATGAAAGAGTTGGTTCCTCATTATCTTCAAGAAGCATGCAAGGTTTGTCTAGAAAACATATTTGAGAACATTATATTGTTTGGTTGCCTGCCATCTCCCCATGTTAATCTCGCTATGGTTGAGTAATCTCTCTCTCTCTCTCTCTCTGGATGTAGGAGAGGCTGGATTATTTGGAAGATGGGAAAAATGTCTTCAAATTACGCTTAAGATTATGTTCTTCCTTATATCCTATTAATGAGCGTATCAGAGACTTTTTCCTCGAATATGATAGACACACTCTCCGGACAAGTCCACCTTGGGGTTCTGAACTTCTGGAGGTATCTTTGTAACTAACTTATCTTTTAATGCTTCATTTTATGCCTTCTTCATATCTGCAAGGTGCTAATGTAGATAGGTCTCTCAATCTGGAATAAATTTTAAATGAATCAATGCACTCTCAATGCTTATATTCAGCCTCATGCCATAAGACTAGTCTCAGTGATAAGTATGCTCATGCTGATATGTTTTACATATAAAATTCCAAGTCCACAACAGTCAGAGATTCACTCTTGTCCTTGTTCATTTTCTATTTTATTTAGTGTTGAAGAGTAGCTTATAAAGTATTAAAAGAGTTCAATTTAGATGGGGACTTCGAGCTGGTTGTTGAGGTTTGGAACCTTTGGTTCAAATATATAATAGGCATAAAAGCCAATCTCAAAGCAATCAACATGAAAGGAGGAAGACCTTCCTATCAACTTAAACTTTCCCCAACTGGAGCTGGAACAACAATTAACCATTGTTAGCTTAATGTATCTCATGATCACATCTAAAAGATGTGGACCCATTCACTAGCTTATAAGCAAGTTTGGGCCTTCACTTATTGGTTCGAGCTTTTAGGTGGGTTGGGCATTAATATTGTATTTGAGCATGTGATGGATCTGGGCATGCACTACCACGGGTGAAATACCCTTTGTTGATCCATGTGCAGAGTCCCACATGTTCCTCACAATCCTGCCTGCTGATGTGAAAATGGGTGTTAGCTTAACACCCCACATCTGAAAGATGTCGATTCATTCACTGGCTTATAAGCAAGTTTGGGCCTCAGTTTGAACTTTTAGTTGGCTTTAACAACCATTGATTTCTAAGTTTGCACCCTAGATTACTAACAAGACAGACAACTTTCCGTCATTGATATAAACACACAAATCATGCATCATAACTTTATGATTAAGTTTTTATTCTGAAGTTCCCCAACAAATTTTATAGTTTCCCTCAAATATTGGCAAACATAATTTGTTATAAAACTTTTTAGGTGGGTTTAACAACCATTAATTTCTAAGTCTGCACCCAAGATTATTAGCAAAACAGATAATTTTCCGTCATTGACATAAACATGCAAATCATGCATCATAACTTTATGATTTGGTTTTTACTCTGTAGTTTCCTAACAAGTTTTATAGTTTCCCTTGAATATTGGTAAGCATATTTTGTTAGAAAATTCATCTTGGTTCTGGGGAGGACATTCCCCATATTTTATGAAGTTCGCCTGGTGTGTAAGAGACAATCCATATAGAAACAGGGAATTTATTGAAAACAGCTTAGCATTAGATCACAAGCCTATTGTGGATGCTAGAGGGGGCTCTGGTAGAAGTTGGTTGTTTGAAGTCGTCTGCTTAAGATCAAGTGTTAAACATGATACAGTTTTCTGTGTGTTAGGAAGCAGATTAATGCTCATTATTAGAAAAATAGATATATAATATCGTGTATCTGGTGTTTAAGGGTACTTATCTGTTCATATCTTGACTGCAGGCAATTAACAGCTTAAAGAATGTTGATTCCACTGCTTTGCTGCAGTTTCTTCACCCAATACTTAACATGCTTCTCCATCTTATAGGAAATGGTGGAGAAACTCTCCAGGTTTTATTATAAACATCAGTGTTTGTGCTCTTGAATATTTCCTTCGTTTAGATCTCTCTATTTAAATTATTATATTTGTAAGTCCCTTAATTTTGTTGCTTTCAGGTTGCTGCCTTTAGAGCCATGGTTAATATCTTAACTCGGTATGCATTGTTGTTATGTCTGCTAACTTTGAATCAGTAGAAATTTCTTATAATGAATTTTACCTTTGGGCTGTGCAAAGCCGTGATTGACACGTGTGATTTCTGGCATCCGGCTACTTTGAGATGCCTGTTGCTCGATACATCTATATCATGTTATTGCATTTGAAGAGAAGTGTTCATTTAATTTGGTTTAATACTGCCATATATATGCATCTTCAATTTACTTGGCTTTCCACAATCATTTGTTATGAATACTGCCTCATACAATTGTTACGGCCATTGTTTATAAATAAAAGTATATTGGACTAGCTTTCGTGCTTTGCAGCATTAATATGTGCTAGTGGTACTGGTATTTCTTTTGCAGGGTACAACAGGAGTCAGTTGATGATGCTGAGAGAAATCGCTTTTTAATTAACTATGTGGACTATGCTTTTGATGATTTTGGGGGTCGTCAACCACCAGTTTATCCTGGTTTGTCTACTGTCTGGGGGAGCTTGGCTCGTAGTAAGGTACACATATGCCATTGAGTTACTATTTATCAGTTGGCAGTATTAGTAGCACATGACTTAAACTATACGAACCTAACCATTGTTGAGAATCTATGGGTCATACTGTTCTTGGTTTCATCCTGGAATCAGATTAAAACATCCTACTCATACAAACTAGAATCCCTATTTATTACAATCTGACTCATGTTTACAAAAATTGTTGTGCTATTGTTAATAGAAGATTTCTGAATGGCCATAGTAATCATACTGGATTTTTTACTGTTTTTCCACTATACTATTACCTCAGAATTGTAAGAATTTGAGATTATTGTGCAGGCCAAAGGTTATCGTGTTGGACCAGTATATGATGATGTTTTGGCAATGGCATGGTTTTTCCTTGAGCTAATTGTTAAGTCAATGGCATTAGAGCAAACTCATCTTTTCTATCATAGTCTTCCGTTAGGTATATCAAAATGCTCTTATTCCTATCATTCATATTATAATATTATTTGCATTGAACTATGCTATTGTCAAATTTTCTCATATACATGATTTATTTTCTCAAAATTTCTCATATACATGTTCAATGGAAGTGTAGAAGCTAAGCTTATGGGTGTTGTTTATATAAGGATTGTGAAATAAAAGTCAAAAACCATTCTAGGAGGTTAAAATTACAAAAATGACAAACTTTTAACCCGTATTTATTTCTGCATAGTCTCTCATGTTTGCTTAGGGCCAAATTGTTTTTTTTTATATATAAATTTACATCTAATTAAGTTGAAGGAGAAGTTAACATTATCTCACTAGACACGTATTTTTTTCGGGACGGGAGTATGGCTGATGAACAGAGAAAGTAATTTATGTTAAATCATTTTTTAAACAGGCATAATTTCTGTACCTATACATGCATTCACAGACAAGAGACCCATGTCTGATTTGGTATACTGGAAAGGAAATACTTGTGGGGCTTTGATAGATTAGAAAACATACAAAATACAATCATATTTAAATAACGAGCCCTTTTGCTGTCACTATCTTATATGTTTTATCCTTTAAGTTTGTAGCTTCCCTACTTATTGGACTCAAAACGTGATCTTATCAAAATGCACATGTTTATGTTAAATAAGTAACAGAAATTTTAGAAATAAATGCAATTACTATTAGCTTTAGAAGCCGAAGCCGAAGCTTTTTTCTTAATATTTTGGTAGAATCGAAACGTGACATCATTATTTCATTTTTGTTGTATAGGTGAAGATGTCCCGCCAATGCAATTAAAAGAAGGTGTTTTCAGATGTATAATGCAGTTATATGACTGCCTTCTAACAGAAGTGCATGAGCGTTGTAAGAAGGGTTTGAGCTTAGCAAAGCGCTTGAATAGCAGTTTGGCCTTCTTTTGTTATGATCTTTTGTCCATAATCGAACCTCGCCAAGTCTTTGAGTTGGTATGTTTTCTGTTATTCTTAATAGATACATTTCTTGCAAACTGAAATGATAATATTAGATGATAAACCAAGACTTGATATTATAGTTTTGTCAGAGCTTAAGCAATGATGCATGCAAATATCTCTCGTTAGGACGGCATACTGTGCATGTTGGCTCAGTTAAATTCCCCGCCAAGGGGAATTCGATCAGGAATACCTAGATGTTATGTTAACAAGATCATGTGACAAATCGGGTACCAAGTGAATAAATATTTCTAAGGTTATTGTCCATACTCTTGAGAACCTCAACTGATTATTTTATGGGACCTCTACCATATTGCTACAATCAGAGCGAGCAGCACTAATTCTGAAATTGTTAAGATATTGGCATCAAATAAATAAGATCAATAGAGTTGATAATGGGCAGTCTATTTGGCTTTAATATTTTTAGGATCTAAAAGCAGTGTTCTTTATAAATTATTTCAGTGAAATGTTATCCGTTTGCTGCAGGTGTCCCTGTACCTCGACAAGTTTTCCGGGGTATGCCAATCTGTGCTACATGATTGCAAGCTGACATTTTTGCAGATTACATGTGACCATGACCTTTTTGTGGAAATGCCAGGGAGAGATCCTTCAGATAGGTACTTGTCAAATCCTTCTCATCTGCCTTTGCATTACTTTCATGCAATTGACTAGATCCGCCCCTGCTTGTGAGTTGAAATACTGTCATTGATTGTTTGAAATTTTGCTTAATTTTTGTGGTTTAGTCGATTGATCTTTATTATTTGTCAAATGTGAGACATTCTCTATTAATAAAGATGAAAGAAATTATGTTTCAATTATTCTTATGATATAATTTCTTATATATCATAGGATGCATGTATTCATGAGGTGTGAGTCTTGCACATAATATTCTTATATTTATTCAGTGCAAGTTCTTATTGTTTTCCTCTATGTATGGTGAAGGTATCGCTAAGTGGAATATACAGTTTTGAGAAATGGATGATATGTGCTTGACTGTGTTCACGTCTCTTCTGTAGGAACTATCTGTCATCTGTCTTAATACAAGAGCTGTTCCTTACCTGGGATCATGATGATTTATCTCAGCGAGCAAAGGTTGGTCTAGCACCAATTATTTTGTAGTCTGGATTTTTATTTTTTATGTCAATTATTTCCATTTGCACGATTTTTTTTAGTTTTGGTCTAAATCTATTCTCTTGCATGATTTGTGCTGTATAATGTTATTTTTTTCTAAGACTTCCCTTTGAATGTCTGCAGGCAGCTAGAATCTTAGTATCCCTTCTATGCAAGCACGAGTTTGATGCCCGGTACCAAAAGCCTGAAGATAAACTCTATATTGCCCAGCTTTATTTTCCACTTGTTGGACAGGTGTGTACTTATATATCAAGTTTTACTGCACATTGACAAATTTTCCTTTTTATGCATTGTCTTCAGGTAGTATTTCTTGATGTTTCAGAATGTGTAGGTCATAATGGTATGCATTTTTGGGTTATGCCTAACTTTCCTAACAGTAGCTTTTCAGGTAAATAAATAATTAGGTGTCGAATACGAAGCGGCATTTGGGGTGCATATGTATTAAACACTGTAAAAGGGAATGAATATTCACCCTCTTGCTGAATATTCCAGATTTCTTTAGTCGTTTACTCTTTGTTTCACATTGATCTCTTCCTCATTGAATGCAACGAAAGTTTTATGAAAAAATATACTTAAATCAACAAGAGCAAGTCATATATTAATTGATTTTCGTTGAAGAAAGGACTGTGAAGTATACAGAGAGATTACTAAAACTACTACAACTCAATATTTAGGCTATCTTGAGAAATCTTAAAAAAGAAAAAAAATTAATGAGGCAGAGGTGCAACAAAAGATACTCTGGGTATTGCACTGGCATGTCCATATCCCCCATGCATTGTAAGATGAAGAGAATCTAACTAAAATTTTCAGAAGGTAATTTATTTTATTGGGTACTCAACTTTGCGGGGAGAAGACAATGGAAAAAAGGGTAAAGGGGAGTCTTAGTCTGGGTCACTAAGAGAACCCAACTAAATTTTCAGAAGGTAATTTATTTTTTTCGGCATTCAACTTTGCGGGGAGAAGGCAATTGAAAAAAGGGTAGTGCCATAGTGGGAAATCTTACTCTAGGCCACTAATTCTTCTCTTAAAGAGGAGAGTGAGAAACTGTACATGCTAGGTATAGTTTTTGCAATCCATAACATAGTTCTAACTTCGCATTGTGTGGGATAATACTTAATTTCCTCTGCGGCGTACATGATACAATGATGGTAGATAAAACTGCGTGGCACATACTGTACTGATTAAATCTGTGATATTCTTGTCTATGCAGATCCTGGATGAAATGCCTGTCTTTTACAACCTAAATGCGGTTGAAAAACGTGAAGTTTTAATTGTCATTTTGCAAATTGTTCGCAATCTTGATGATGCGTCACTAGTCAAAGCATGGCAGCAAAGCATTGCTCGAACTAGATTGTTTTTCAAACTCATGGAAGAATGCCTAGTCCTTTTTGAGGTTGGTTTATTGTAAATTTAGTCTTATGATGTGGCTCCTCTCTTTTTAGTTCATTTACTTGTTGCTTTGGTTAGTGCATATCTCGTGTCATTGGTACGATGTAGAGATTTTTGTGGGGGGCATAAAATTCACTAGTACAAATATTGTGTTTATACTGTGACAAACTATTTTGTGATGCCATTTTCTTCTCTTATTCTAAAAGACTCTCAAATGTGGGAAGAATTTTTACACACCTCTGGTAAATTTTGTTCAGTGTGGCCATGCCTTAGAAGATCAAATTGTCCATGTCCCAAGGATAAAATAATTCGGGGCCCCTGTTCTACAAAATATTATGGATTCTTATGAATGCCTGAAATGAAAGTTATTAAATTTATGTCTTCATTCCAGGTCTCTGGCTTATGATGTTTATTTCTTATCTTGATAATCTGCTTTACAGCATAGAAAGCCAGCCGATGGCATGCTCATGGGCTGCAGTTCTCGCAGCCCTGTTGGGGAAGGATCTGCTTCCCCCAAGTATTCCGATAGACTTTCTCCAGCAATCAACAACTATCTGTCTGAGGCATCGCGACAAGAAGTCAGGGTGAGAATTTATATCATTCAGTGTTTTCTTCTATTCTGATTCTGATAATTAATGCAGCTCTTGCTCGAGTTAAAGTTTATACATGGGTTGAATATTATGTGTCAATATCTCTCTGATACATATAGAAATTCTTAATGCAGCCTCAAGGGACACCTGAAAACGGTTATCTGTGGCAGAGAATGAATTCTCAATTAAGCTCTCCAAGTCAGCCATATTCCTTGAGAGAAGCTTTGGCTCAGGCACAATCTTCTAGGATTGGAGCTTCAGCTCAAGCACTTAGAGAATCTTTGCATCCTATTTTGAGACAAAAACTGGTAACTTTATTATGGAAAAATTCACATCCTTTTATTTTTATATTTATTTTTTTGTACAAGTTATAAAGCAGTCCTAAGTATCTTCGCGACATTGGTTTTGTATCTTCCTAGATTCACGTGAGTTACATAGGATCTGATAGATGACAATTTTCTTCAGGAACTATGGGAGGAAAATCTGAGTGCCGCTGTCAGCCTTCAGGTTTTGGAAATAACTGAAAAGTTTTCAACTATGGCAGCATCACATAGCATTGCAACCGATTATGGAAAACTTGATTGCATCACAGCCATATTTGTGAGCTGTTTCACCCGGAATCAACCACTGGCATTTTGGAAATCTTTTTTTCCTGTTTTCAATAATGTGTTTGATCTTCATGGGGCTACCCTAATGTCAAGGGAGAATGATCGTTTCTTAAAGCAAGTTGCTTTCCATCTTCTTCGTTTAGCTGTGTTCCGGAACGATAGTGTCAGAAGAAGGGCTGTTGTCGGTCTCCAAATACTCGTGAGGGTAAGTTCTTTGTCATGCATAACATATGCTGCTATTGTTCTTATGTCCTGACTTCAATTATTTCATCTTTTTCTGCAGAGCACTTTTTATTACTTTATGAAGACAGCTCGTTTGAGGGTCATGCTGACTATCACATTGTCAGAGCTAATGTCTGATGTGCAAGTGACTCAGATGAAGTCTGATGGAACGCTAGAAGAGAGTGGAGAAGCCCGGCGTCTTCGTAAATCTTTGGAGGAAATGGCAGACGAGTCTAAGAGTGACAGTCTCTTAAAGGAGTGTGGAGTCCCAGAGAACTCCCTTGTGGCAATTCCTGAAAGATTGGCTGAGAACAGGTGGTCCTGGTCAGAGGTTAAACGTCTATCCGACAGCCTTGTTCTAGCCCTTGATGCTAGCCTAGAACATGCACTCTTGGTAAGGTTTGAAGTCTCTGTCGGCTTTTACATAGGATGTCAGTAGGAAATGCTTATTTGGTTTGTGCAGGTGTCCCCATAAGAATTGGGACATAACTGCATGCAATTGCAGGTTTTTCCTTGATTCTCAGTGCATATCAGGTTTGGATAGAATAATAAGGAATAGAGAGAAATCAGCTCAATCTTTGTCTATATGTTGTTGGAAAAGTGTATATCTTTTTTTCTCCTATTGAGTTGGCTTTTTAGCCTTGTCCTATGTCTCCCCTTTGACATTTGTATTCATATAGAAAGATTATGCTGCCCATTCTGAATAATTGGTTGTGTTATTTATTTATTTTGCTTTCTGATCACAGGCCTCCATGATGACTATGGATAGATATGCAGCTGCAGAAAGCTTCTATAGACTTGCAATGGCATTTGCCCCCGTTCCAGATCTTCACATTATGTGGTTACTACATTTATGCGATGCCCATCAAGAAATGCAATCCTGGGCCGAAGCGGCAGAATGTGCTGTGGCTGTTGCTGGTGTTGTAATGCAGGTATTTGGAAACAAAATGTTAATACGTTCTTGCTTTGGATCCTTGTATAACATCACATATTTACATGCTTATAATGAGTTCCTAGCATGTCAACTTGAACATATTCTTTCAGGTTAGGATATTAAGAGAATCAGTATGTTATCCACACATTGATGCGAATGAATTTCATTTGTCCCCGTTCCGTTATCTATTAAAACACATTAGTGATATGCTTTATAAGTTACTGGATAAGTCACATAAAGGTCAAATGCACAGCTAATTTGTTACTAACACGTTGAATTAACTTGCAGGCTCTCGTAGCTAGAAATGATGGTGTGTGGAGTAGAGATCATGTAACATCCCTACGAAAAATCTGTCCAATGGTCAACGGTGAGATGATCACGTCTGAGGCATCTGCAGCTGAAGTAGAGGGATATGGTTCTTCAAAACTCACGGTTGACTCTGCAGTTAAATACCTGCAGCTCGCAAACAAGCTTTTCTCTCAAGCTGAGCTCTATCATTTCTGTGCAAGCATTCTGGAACTTGTGATACCGGTTTATAAAAGCCGGAGGGCATATGGACAGTTGGCTAAATGCCATACCCTGCTCACTAATATCTACGAATCCATTCTCGAGCAGGAATCAAGCCCAATCCCATTCACTGACGCTACATACTATCGGGTGGGATTTTATGGCGAGAGCTTTGGGAAGCTGGATAAAAAGGAATATGTATATAGAGAGCCTCGTGATGTTCGATTAGGTGACATAATGGAGAAACTTAGTCATATATACGAGTCTAGAATGGGTAGTGATCACACGCTGCATATAATTCCAGATTCTAGACAAGTGAAAGCAGAGGACCTGCAGCCTGGAGTATGCTACCTGCAGATAACTGCCGTTGATCCAGTCATGGAAGATGAAGATCTTGGAAGTAGGAGGGAGAGAATTTTCTCTCTTTCTACCGGAAGTGTCCGCGCCCGTGTCTTTGACCGCTTCTTGTTTGATACCCCGTTCACCAAAAATGGCAAGACACAAGGCGGGCTGGAAGATCAGTGGAAGAGGCGGACAGTTCTGCAGACTGAGGGCTCATTCCCTGCCCTTGTAAACAGGTTGGTGGTAACAAAGTCTGAGTCACTAGAGTTCTCTCCTGTAGAGAATGCAATTGGAATGATTGAAACTCGAACAGCTGCTTTAAGAAATGAACTCGAAGAGCCTCGCAGTTCTGAAGGGGATCAACTACCACGACTCCAGAGTCTACAGAGAATCCTTCAAGGCAGTGTTGCAGTTCAGGTGAGCGAGCTCGTTACAATACTAATATTGCTTTCCAATCTAAAGAAAGCCTTATATATAACATGGCTAACCAAACTTGAAATCCAACATTTGCAGGTGAACAGCGGAGTTCTAAGTGTGTGCACGGCCTTCTTGTCAGGGGAGCCAGCGACAAGGTTACGGTCACAGGAACTGCAGCAGCTCATTGCCGCGCTTCTTGAATTCATGGCTGTTTGCAAGCGTGCTATTCGGGTACACTTCAGATTGATCGGAGAAGAAGACCAGGACTTTCACACGCAGCTTGTGAATGGATTCCAGTCCCTCACTGCAGAGCTATCCCATTACATCCCGGCCATCCTCTCGGAGCTTTGACAATGTTGTATCAATTTACTACGATGTGTTCATAGATGACTCGTAAATTTCTGTTTCGTTGCTTCCCTTTGTTTGATGTGTGAATGTATACAATGTGTTTTGTAAGTGCCCAGAAGGGAGGGCATTGAAAGAGTTGAGCTTGGCTGTAGCGTCTCATTAATTGATACATTTAGTAGGAAAATTCAAGACACGTTCAGATTAATTGAAAATTTTAGTGATCAATTCTGCTTATAAGATTGAAAATATCAAAACATGAATGATATTGCAGTGGATTTTGTTGTAATGCATGGTGAACTTTGTAATCTTTATCATATTGGGTTGGGGGTGAGATTGTTAGGTTATCAAATCCTGTTTCTCAAACAACCGGGTCAAAACTAACAAATAACAATAAAATTTGGCCTCGAAATAGACTCTCAAATGGGTGAATTCCAAATATCCATACAGATTCAAGATAAAACTCTAACAATCTATCTAACTATTTATATAACTCATACTCAGCAGGTTGTTCATGAACAAGTCATCCGTATATTTAGAGAACATTTACACCCACTCGCCATTGTACGAGTTGGGTAAAAATAAACCGCAAGAAAGAATAATCGAAGTTCAAATTGGGCAAAATAGTCTCAGATTTCTCCAACTTTTCTCTTTAATTATAAATTCGACATGTTTGAAATTTCTAGGCAATAGAAACGACAAATTGTTTTTTTACAATAAAAATGACTTCTTTCTAACTATGTTAACATGTTCAATCAATTTTGTAGTTAGAGATAATTGGAGTTAGATACAACTAACCAAAAATGTTTTGCACATAAGAGTGTTACCTTATGTGCAAAACATTGTAGTTAGAGATAATTGCAGGTAGGTACAATAAAAGTTATCTAACTCTTTTTTTTTCTTGTCTGCTCCCTTAGAAATTCATATTTTTGCATCGCTTCTCAGCACGTTGGCTGACCAATTTTGTATGATTTGTGCCCTAGTCGAATGCAAAGTAGTCTGTAATAATTTTGTTATCAACTTCAATGAAATAAAACTGGCATTACATTACTGATGTGTTGAAGTAATATGTTAAATGTGATTTGATCTATATCATTGAGTTTGCCATCACTAATAGTAGAACTATATATCTGCACGAATCACATTTAATGGGTCCCTAGTCAATTATGCTTCACCAGAAGCGACTAGTATGAGGATGACTCTTTATGATCACGCTCTACTGATCATTTGCAATGAGATTGCCGAGTTGGATCATAAATATCATTTAGAAATGATATTGGACGACCCGACTTGAGTATGTAGCATAGATGTTGTCATGAGCATAACTTGTCATTGTATCCTTAGACTAATGAGTTTTTGTGATCACTATATAGTCAACATCTGAGTTTGACATATGCCTAACATTACTTTTGAAATGGTAGCCATAATGGGTAGGATTGACTCAGGGACGGACTGCATGAGTGATACGAAATACGGCTAAGGGATTTGTCCCTCATACTCCGGTATGGGAACGATATCCATTTGGGCCACTTGATGAGTATGATTGAAAGGAAATGCATGGTTATGTTAATGATACTGGGTACCGGTTTCAGTCATCTCACATATCAAGAAACAATAATTGATTAAATAAGGATGACGACTTTATGCCTTATGATCAATCAGGATATCTAGTGACAAAAGCATAATGACATGGACGACATGAGGTTAAGTCAAATTGTCGATCTCATGATCATTGAGTAACCATAATGTCGTACTAGAGGCCACTTATGACGTATAGGATGAAATGAGATTTCATGCCAATCTGCCAATGAGTCATGAGCTTACAAGGTCACACACAAAGAACAAGACCCGAAGCATATGCCTTTAGAAGCCAATGAGAGAACAAAGGTGTCGATCGACACAGTTGTGTCGACAGGAGTGTCGCTCGACACATAAGATGTGTTGATCGACACCCAAGAAAGTAGTGTGTCGATCGACACCCCTATGGTGTCGATCGACATCTAGGTCGGCAGCAGAACCTATAAAAGGACAAGAGGGGTCTCCAAAACCCTACTCTCCATCTCTTTTTCAAGAGCCTCCTTTTTTCCTTCTCTCTTAATATCTGATGGGATCAGATTTCTTAGGGTGATTTTGATTCTAGTAGGTCAAAATCATTCTTGCTCCGTACAAGGATTGCTCGTGTGGACTAGTTGTAGAGAGTTGATTCTTTTGGAGACAATTTGAATCAGTCATCAAGGACTTGATTGTGGTTTAGAGCAAGAGGTATGATTCATGAAACCATTTCATGGATTTAATCCAATACTAGCATAAATTCATGTGACCGAGAATGGGGTTATTGTTCGTTTTGCTTCAGTTGTGCATGGATCCCCCGTTCCCCAACAAATTTGTACAATGGGAGGTCAACGAGAAGAAGGAGAATTTTTAGGTGCTCAGAAAACTATGACACCGATATATGAGTGTGCAAAATATACAATTTAGATGAGCTGATACGATAAAGATAAAGTAAATGTATTTGTATACAAAATGTGTTTGACTATCTGTATCTAGCTCAATTATCTCTTATAATTTTTTGTATTAATTATAATTTATCGTACTTAATTGGAGGTATTTTACAAGTTGATATGCTTATTTTTAAAGATTACAACTTACTACACTTAAATTACATTGTCTTTTACAATTTCATCTAATACATTTAAATGTTTATAGAAATTTTTTTATTAAAACGTGAAATGTCTAAAATACTCGTAACTTGTCATCAAACTTTTAGAGTGTGCTATTCATACCAATTTTGCCCAAATTAATGACAGAAACTAATTGATTGCAATATAGAACCTAATTCAGTGCAATATTCTTTCTTTTGCCCAAATTCTCCGTGTACTTTGATTTTGATTTTTATGGTATTTCATTATCCTTTATTTTAAATTTTATTTTTCATTATTTCATAATTTATTGAATCTGACAAATCATAATTTCTTCCTGAATTCAACAGATAGGTTTGATTTTTGTTATTCATTTAATTGATTTTGTTTGCCATCCCTGACTATTCAGTTGATTGATGCTCATTTTGTTTCATAGACCCTTTGATCTCGCCCAACCCCAATATCCTCAAGCTCGATAGAGAAGAAGACCTTTCCATGGGGATTTCTCAACGCTGAGGCATTCGTGTCTCAACAGCGACCGAAACCCGAACCCTTCTTGGGGTGAAATCAAAGATGTTGGAGTGAAATCAATTTTTGGGGACACCCATTGCAGAGAGAGATCTCGATTTTCCACAGCTTCTTTTGAGAGTTTGTGAAACAATTTCTCCAATTCCACCTCCTTTTGGGTTCTTTCTGTCAATTTGGACAACTGAAATGAATTATGAAAAATAATATTTCAGTTTAAAAACATAGGAGATGGGTGTTCATAGCTTAGTTGCAGAGGAGAATGAGAGATGGAGTAGGTTGAGGACATTTGTGGCATCTTGAAATTTTTTAACGTCAATATCAGTTAAAATGGACAAAAATAAGTAAGATTGTAAAAAAATGTAACGAGGTGAGTGCAAATAAAACACTTTTTAAAATAGGAATTAACCTTTTTTTTATAATAATGTATTAAAATGGAAGTTTTAATTTCTACGAGCATTCATTTGCAAACTTTCAATTGGCCATATAAATATCTCAAATGTTTGAAATTGCACACATTTTTGGTAAATTTCCCTTCCACAACAAAAACTCAAAGCAGACACTTCACATTCAACATATTCGGTTGCTTGCTACGGCGTCGCTTCATCACTTCCCCTGCAGGTATGTTTATCTCTCCCTCTCTTCTCTTCCCCTAGTTAAGGGGCTCACCTGAAACCCTAGATGCTTGCCCCTTATTTGAACTATTTGAAGTTAGGGTTTTTATTTATTAATTTCACCTTTATTGACCAGATTTCCTTTAAATTGATTCATTTAAATTTATCTTTATGCTCGCTGATTTTATTTTGGATTATAGGCGTGATAATCTGTAACTGCTGTGAAGCTTTCAGCTTTATAGAAAATTCTATTGTCTGCGACTTTTGCTATGAATGTGTTTTGTTCATTGGAACACTCTGTTTTTTTTCCTTTCATTTACATGGATAAATTATTATTCCACAAACTAGTTCAACTGTTGTATATTTGATGAATGTGATTTTCTTGCAGAACTGCAGTTGGATTAGTTTAGTTTCATTTGTATGATGCCCTTTACTGATCCGTAGATGGACGAATACATTGTAATAAAGTGAGTATAAATCTTTGTCAGTAAGCGATTTGGGGAAGAAGGCACTTAGTATGGAAGGAATCAAGGCACTATGGGACGACGTGAGGGAGTTAAGTTTGGGAAGCTCTGGTAGAGTTGAGCGGTTGGAATCGCCTCCCAGCCCACTTCAATTCATGAGGGACTTTGTGTGCCCCAACAAGCCCTGCATCATCTCCAATGGCGCCCGAGACTGGCCGGCTCTAGCTTCTTGGTCCGACGATTACCTATCGCGAGTCCTTTCCGACACCCAGGTCTCTGTGCACCTCACCCCCAATGGCCAGGCCGATGCCCTTGCTCCTCATCCCGACGATCCTTCCAATTCAATGTGCTTTGCTTCTGCCCACGTACAACACTTGCCTTTTCCCGTCGCTCTGAACCATATCAAGAATAGTTGTCGTCCCGGGGAGTTTGTAGCGTACGCACAGCAACAGAATGATTGCTTTCGGTCAGAGTACTCAGCACTGGCTTCTGACTGCGACCCCCACATCCCTTGGGCCACTGAAGCCCTTGGCTGTCTTCCCGAAGCTGTGAACCTCTGGATTGGGAACCATTTCTCAGAGACATCCTTTCACAAGGACCACTATGAGAATTTGTATGTTGTCGTCTCCGGTGAGAAGCGCTTCACTCTTCTTCCCCCCACTGACATCCATCGCATGTATATTCGCAACTACCCGGCAGCACACTACTCTTATTCTCAGGTTTGTCTCTACTAATAATCTCTTATTCTTATCTTTCTATGTTACGTTGATTTTGCGCCTGGTTCCTGATTTATAGGATAGTGAACAATTCACATTGGAAATTGAGAAGCCAATCAATTATGTGCCTTGGTGCAGTGTGGATCCATACCCTCCTAAAGAATCCAAGGATAAAGCAATGTCTGAATTTCCATTATATTTTAATGGCCCAAAACCATTTGAGTGTACGGTCAAGGCTGGTGACATCCTATACTTGTAAGCTCTAGTCTTATTATTTATGCTCTACTTTGTGATTGTCCCATCGTATATGTGCATCTATTTTAATGAAATGCTGGACTGATCATATTACACGCACATGATGTGCTGCTACTCACATTTAAAGCGTGACCGTCCTCAACAATGCTCTCCCACTCTACAGCTTTCTGTATGTAGCCATAGCCATCCTCTAAATCTGCATATGGAGGGTGAAGAAAAAAACATATCAAATTGCTAAAACATACTTGCTTATTAGTGTAGATTTTCTGTCATTGACATTTACTCTCCGTAATGGGTGGAGTATGCAATACTACTCATCCTGGGTCAATATGCAAGAAATGCACCATGTCCTGTAGAAGAAAACAGCGACGAATATTTATTTGATTAACTGGTGGAAATTTAATATCTAAGGTATCCTGAATATATTGGTTTATGTTAGAACAACTTGCTTGTACAGTTAAATCATTTTTTTTGTTTCATTGGTATTTAGTTTGCTGTCGGTTTGTTTTCCTTGCTATCGCTGTTCTTGGTAGTTAAATTATGCAGTATTCTCTTTCAATGCCTATGTTGATTGGAAAAATAACAATGAAGCTGAATTTATGGAGTTGATGCAGGCCAAGTATGTGGTTTCATCACGTAAGACAAAGTCCAGATCACACAGGACGCATCATTGCCGTTAACTATTGTAATGCCCAAATCACCTATTTTTTCCTCACTAATCTGCTAATAGTAATGATAACCGGTCTAATGTAAATTGTGCAGGGTATGACATGCAGTTCGATATCAAGTACGCTTACTTCAATTTTCTGCAATCGGCTCATCTTGAATCAACCAAAGATCCACCATTACCTGACTCTGAGAGCCAAGATTCAGGCAGTGATTCATCTGTATGCAATACCAATGTGGATTGACAAAAATATGCATGTAATGAGAGAGAGAGAAGAAGCAATTTCAAAGCCCATCTTCTGCAAGTTTATAGTCAAGAATGTGTATTCATTAAACATTGTGCGGTCTCAACTCATCAATTTTGGTTGAATTGGAATGATGAAAATAGCAGTTTTAGCGTATCAGCGGATATTTTCTCTCTATAAGAAAATCAGATATTTGTATTGGGATATATAGGAAGGTGATTTAAGGATCAGTTCTAGGGATTATTCCTGCATTATTAACTTCATTTATGATAAGGCTAGTATATAATGCCATCCTTTTCTATTCACTTTTTCGGACATGCTCGAAAGCTTTAGAACGTCTTTTCTTTTATTTGCAGACGCAACAAAATGTTTTTGGCATTTTAAAAAGTGTATACTTGGTGAAATTTATATTTCAAAACAAAAATTTGTTTAAAAAAGTGAATTACAGAAATTATTAGTGCTTTTACGAGTTATTTAAGTAACTTATTAGGAACATTCAGTATGAAAATGATGGGAAAAGCACATATATTTTTCACTAGTAGGAACTTGACTGATCCCGACGCACAATGTTTCGGGAAAAGTCAGAAATTGCGTCTGAAAATTATAGTGAACATTTTTTGCATCGAAACTGATATATTTATACAATCACACCAACTATGTTGATATGTTATCGACGTTATATAACTAACTCAACTAAAATCTCAAACTTATTATAGAGTTGAAGGATCAATTATAGGTATATACACTAACACACACTAGTAGCTCATTAGCGAGAATTAAATAGCTTTTTGAAGCTTGAGATAAACTCAATGAAGAGACTTGGAATTTTATGAAGATATGAGAGTTATGAGGGTATATTAGGAGTAAAAACATTTTGAGAACTATACATGATATAACAATATGTCGTCTATGTTAATACCAATGCGCCGACTGTGCTTTATTACCTCGATGCATCCCATTTGCGTGCATTAGTGGTAAGTGAATTTAAGGTTTATTGTTTCTTAACTTTACGGTATTTTAGTTAGTATGACGTCAAATCAACGATGGATTGAAGAGGTACACCATCTAAAAGTTAGTGATGACGTACCGATTAATAGTAGCACTCAATGAGGTGGAATTATTCTTCCACAAATTTAGTCTGCTCATCTTATTGTTACTGGCTAAGAGATATTCTAGGATCTACTGCTAATATTTCTAACATTTTGTTTCTCTCTTGTATATAAATACACCACCTCACAATGGATTTTAGTTAACTTTACGGTATTTTAGTTAGTATGACGTCAAATCAACGATGGATTGAAGAGGTACACCATCTAAAAGTTAGTGATGACGTACCGATTAATAGTAGCACTCAATGAGGTGGAATTATTCTTCCACAAATTTAGTCTGCTCATCTTATTGTTATTGGCTAAGAGATATTCTAGGATCTACTGCTAATATTTCTAACATTTTGTTTCTCTCTTGTATATAAATACACCACCTCACAAATAATAAAGTACAAAACATCTTCATCTAATCATCAACATGGTATCAGCCTAGACTTTCCTCCTGTTTTTTGTTCTTTATGCTTGTTCTTACTATGGCTGTAGACCATCTCTCTCAACTACATAATCCCTACGACACCACAAAACCATTCACTAATATACATCTCACAAATATGATCAAGCTCACACCAACAAATTATATCAATTGGAAATTACAAATTAAAGCCACTCTTGAAGGTCACGATCTTTTCAAGTTTCTAGATGGCTCTCATCCCATGCATGCTGCTACAATTCTTACTGATGTCACACCTCCTCAACAAGTCTAGATTCATGCATATCTCTCGTGGAAGCGTCAGGATCGCCTCTTTTATGGTGCTATCCTTGGCACTCTCTCGACTCTTGTCGCCTCTTTGGTCACACAAACCCAATATACACACGAGATATGAGATCTCTTGCAACACACATATGCCAAGACTTCCCAAGGACATGTTAAGCAGTCGAAGGAGAAGTTTCGTTCTACCAACAAAGGATCTCTTTCGATCTCCGACTACATGCATACGTTGAAGGCTACTGCTGATCTTCTTGCTTCTATTGGTCATCATGTTGATCCTGAAGATCTTACCGATTATATTTTGCAGGGCCTTGATGATGCTTACAAAACAGTGGTTGATGGTGTTAATGTAGAGACTCACCTATTTTATTTGATGAACTTCATGAGAAACTAATCACTCGTGAATTGTGTATTCAGATGAAACAACATTCTCTGTCTGGCCCGGCCACTGCTTTGAATGCGCAGTCTTGACCCTCAAAACAAAAGCAACATTCTCAACAGCCATGGAGCAATCGAGCACCCCAACACACCAAAATCGTGACATACTTTCTTCGTCTAAAGGAAAACCTTTTCGAGGCTGTTGTCAATGGTGTAAGCTTCTAGGTCATGTCCTCACCCAATGCCCAACCTTCCTCTCTCAACACCCGAATCTCCAACTCCCTAATTCTACTCGTTTTCCTGCACCAAACCCACCTTTCCCACAAGCCAATTCCCTTACCTCTATCTCGTCTAACCCAAACTGGCTTGTTGATAGTGGAGCGTCGCACCATGTCACCCACGATCTTGACAACCTAGCCCTCCACCAACCATATAATGGTCCTGATGCTTTGTTTATGGGTAACGGTAAAGGTTTAACTATAACTCATACTGGATCTCTTAAGCTTGTTAATTTTCCTTTATCTAATGTTCTTTGTGTCCCTTCCATGTCCAAGAATATATTATCTATTTCTCAATTCACCAAACAAAATTCCTCTGCCATTATTTTCTTACTTGATTGTTTTCTTGTGAAGGACATCGCGACAGGAAATCATGCTTGAGGGTCCTTGGTCACCCCTCTTCTGCTATTTATCAATTCATACAAAAGCAGTTCAAATTATGAGCTTCAAATTTTTTACAATCAAATTGTACGTCGTGTCAAATAAACAAAAGTCACAAGCTCCCATTTTATGAGTCAAGCATCACATCATCTCATCCTTTAGAAATAATTTACTCTAATGTTTGGACTTCTCCTGTTATCTCTTATGATGGTCTTCAATATTACTGCATTTTTGTTGATCATTTCACAAGATATATATGGTTTTATTCTCTTAAAAAGAAACCAGACACGCGATTTGTTTTCATTAAATTTAAAGCTCTACTTGAAAATTTCTTCAAACACAAAATTAAAATTCTCTGTTCTGACAATGGTGGTGAATATGATGCTCTCAATGCGTTCTTTAGCGATAACGGGATCAACCGCTTTACCTCTCCTCCGCACACTCCTGAACACAGCCTTTCGGAACGCCGTCATTGTCACATCGTTGAGACCAGCTTATCTATGCTCACTTATTCTGATATGTCGGTTGATCATTGGCCTCGTGACTTTACCACAATAGTATATCTCATTAATCGACTTCCGACCCCAGTCCTTTGTCATGAATCCCCATATTCGACTCTTGTTCGAACTCCTCCCAATTACAATAAGCTTAAGAGTTTTGGTTGTTTATGTTTTCCACGGCTTAAACCGTACACTAACCATAAAATGGCACCAAGATCTATTATGTGTGTTTTTGTAGGGTACTCTTCCTCTCAAGGTGCATATCAATGCCTAGACCCGAAGACAATGCGTCTCTACACGTCACGTCATGTTCGTTTCTTAGAGTCTGAGTACCCTTACCGCTCCATCACAACTTCTACATCCTCCATTGATTCTCTTGTTGATGACTGGGGGACTATACACCTTCCAATTGTAAGTACAGACACCTACACACATGATCCACCATCTACTATATCAGGCTCCCTTTCTCCACCACCATCATCCGCCCACACCTCACCTACTCTACGTAATTTTCCTTCCTCACCATCCTCATCATCCGTACATCCAAATTCACATCAACCAATCCTAACTACCACTTCCACCATTTTCCTTCCTCCGTCCCAAGCACCAAGCTTACCCTCACCAACCAGACTTATTCTTACTCCACTTGCAAGATTAAACTACACACGTCCTCCTCATCTCCTGTCTCGTGATGTTGTTAGACGATCCCAAAACTACATTACCAAACGTATCAAAAGACTTAATCTCTTTGCCCAAACCACCATACCATCACAAGAGCAAAAAAACGATCACCCAAGCCTTGAAGCAACCTGAATGGCGCATATCCATGCAACTTGAGTATGATGCACTTTGAGATAATCAAACATGGGTTCTTGTTCCAGCTTCTCCTGAGCAAAACTTAGTGGGATGTAAGTGTTATTTCAACTCAAACACAAGCCTGATGGTTCAATTGATCATTAAAAGGCAAGACTGGTCGTGAAAGGGTTCCATCATCGAACGGGTTGGGATTTTACAGAGACGTTCAACCCGATCATCAAGCCTGTGACGGTACGAGTAGTGCTCACTCTAGCTGTTTGTCATGGTTGGTCCTTACACCAGCTCGACATCAACAATGCTTTCCTCCAAGGCACCCTCAAGGACGAGGTTTACATGGAACAACCTCCCGACTTCATCAACAAGGATCATCATCATCACGTCTGTTGCTACGTTTATTTGTTGGCATAAATTTTAGCGCAAAAGTAAGAAGTCGAGCAACATGTTACATGACATGTGGAGCGACTTGTTACGAGCCGAAGATTAGGAAAGTCTGAAGCTTTCCCATTTCAACGAAGCTTGGAGCGAAAGAAGAAAGGCGCCACGAAGACTTGGAGCGCAAGAGATTGACGTCGACAAGTCAGGCGACTTCCAGCTGGCAGTCACACGTCAGCAATAGGCGGCAACTCGACTTGCCTGATTTATTTAAGAAGTCAGAAACAGGCAAGACGACTTCCAGCTGTCATGGAAGGCGACAACAACTTGCCTGACTTTCCTGTTCCTGATCTGAGGAGGATTAGGAATGTGAGCTGCTATAAAAAGCCCTTGGCTTCCCATTAGCAGATCATCCGTTCTTGTTCTAAATTGCAAGATTTCTCAGAGCTCTTAACCGTGCACCATCGACGTGTTGAGAGGCTGATTAAGATTCATTAGAACGGATTTTTGCTCCGATCAAACACGAAGTCGCGAAAACTAAGTGTTTGGATCGGTTAGGGTTTTTGTTTGTGATTGAAGATTCACAACTCCGTCCAAGAAGACAACGACACCGAGCATAGGCTTGCTCGAAGGGTGGAATTGAGGGAATCTCAAAGACAAGGGGAGAGGCTCCTGGTCGAGGTGATTCACGGTGAGATCTATAGTAGCTTAGGACAATAGCTTGTGTGATAGCTAGTTGGTGCTTGAAGTTGTACTACTGACTACCTATAGTGAAAAACCTTTTCACTGGAAAAGTGCCCCCAGACGTAGGTGCGGAGTCACCGAACTGGGTAATCATCTCTGGTGTCGTGATCATTATCTGTCTATTACTTTGCTTACGGTTTCCACAAGAAGTCGATACACAAGTTAAAGACTTTGTGTTCGATTTCCTGACTCGGCTACGATTCAGAATTTCAACGTCTATAAGCTCCGCAAGACTATTTATGTCCTTAAGCAGGCGCCACGAGCATGGTATAATGAGCTCCGGGGCTACCTCGTCTCCAGGTTTCAAAAATTCTGTTGGTGATGCTTCGCTCTTTATTTTTTGTCACGGGATGACAACTCTTTTTTTGTTAGTTTACGTTGATGATATTATTATCACAAGTAACAAGCCGTCAGCAGTTGCTAATCTCATTAGTAACCTTGGTCGTAAATTTTCTCTCAAAGATCTTGGTCGACTTAATTACTTTCTCGGTGTGGAGGTGCTATCAACCAAAGATGGTATATTTTTTAGTCAACGCAAATATGTTATGGATATGCTTCTCAAAGCTGGCATGGAGGATGCCAAGCCATTCTCCACCCCAATGTCTTTGGAACCATTAATTGTTTTTGGTGGTACTCTACTACCATCGCCCACTGATTATCGGGTATTTGTAGGGAGCTTGCAATATCTGAGCTTGACACATCCTGACATCTCTTTTGGTGTAAACAAGTTATCCCAATTCATGCAATCACCAACGACCGGAAACTGGTAAGCTCTAAAGCGCATCCTTCGATATCTTGCGGGATCCCTCAATCATGACATCCACATTGCTGCATCAGCTCCTTTAACCTTTCATGTCTTCTCAGACGCAGATTGGGCAGGCGACAAAAATGACTTCATATAAACTACAAGTTATATTCTCTACCGTGGTCAACACCCATCTCTTGGAGTTCTCGAAAGCAGAGGTCAGTTTCCCGGTCATCTACTGGAACTGAATATAAAGCTCTGGCAGACACAACATCTGAGTTAATGTGGGTGATGTCCTTGTTTGGTGAACTTGGACACTTACAACAGACTCCCCCTGTCATCTACTATGATAATCTAGGGGCCACAAGTCTAAGTTCCAATCCGGTCTTCTATTCTCGGATGAAATATATTTCCATTGCATACCATTTTGTATGCGAACAAGTTGAAAGAGGTACGTTTCGTGTATCATATGTCTCCACTAACGATCAGTTGGCGGATGTGTTGACCAAACCTCTCATTCGACCACATTTTGCCGCTCTACTTTGCAAATTGAATCTTCCCCACGAAATGATCAGCTTGAGGGGAAATGTTAATAGTAGCAGTCAATGAGGTGGAACTATTCTTACACTACTTTAGCATGCTAATCTTGTTGTTATTGACTAAGAGATATTCTAGGATCTACTGCTAATATTTCTAGCATTTTGTTTCTCTCTTGTATATAAATACACCATCTCACAAATAATAAAGTACAAAACATTTTCATCTAATCATCACCAGTACCTTTTGAATGCACCGTTATGGTTAATGCCATCACTTACAGAAGGGACGTCGTCCATAAGTATCAGCTGCACACTACAGGTAGCGTATCGAATGACAATATTTTTCGCCTTACGGGCGAAGAAAAATCCAATAGTGTATATACATTATTTATTGGCTATGTCCTCTTCACTTAAAGTTCAACATCTCTGTAAATGATATTTCTTTTTAGATTGTACATGCATGCACCACACATTATGAATATTCACTTTCCAACTTGCACGAACCACATTCCCGAAGGCACGACACCATGAGAGACGAACCACAATAACAACAACAACAACAACAATCACAATCACGTACGGTCAAGCCCACTTGGCCATAAGAGACATAAAGCCAGCTCCGAGCAAGAGAAACACATTGGCGGACAGCTGGAGCTTGAGGTTGTTCTGCATCTTGGAGTTCATGAAATCGGCGGCGAGAAGGTCGACGAGGGCCATGTAGATCAAGATACCGGCGGAGGCGGCGTTGAAGACGCCCTGGACGATGAGGGCGTTGGGGCTGTCCTCGTGGTAGACGCTGGAGATGGCAATGCCGATGGCGATGCCGAGAGGGGTCGTAAGGGAGAAGAAGAGGGACATAGTGGCAATGGTCTTCCACTTGAACTTGGCCTGAGCAATGCAGCCGCCGAGTCCCATCCCTTCGAAGAATTGGTGGAAGCTCAAAGCAGCTACTAAAGGCCTTATCGTCTTTGGGTTCTCCGAAGCTCCCAATGATATTCCTATGATCACTGAGTGTACCACTATTCCGAGCTCCAATACCTACACTCATTTATCACACTCAATTTTAATATTTATATGTACATATAATAAACATTGAACCGGAAAATTGCAAGAAAATTCTCTATTATTTAACTTTTTTGGAAAAAGATGTCATCTTATTTGTTAACTGCAAAAAGGTACATGATGTTTACATATTTTGCAAAAATATAATTGTTCTTGAAGTTAAAAATTATTTTTCTTGAAAAAAATAAAATCTTTATGATCAAATTTTGTAATTAATTTATTTAAGTTAAAAATTATTTTTAAAAAATTATGTTGTAAAAATCTTACTTTTGTTATTTTGTAAAAAAAACATAAATATCCTTTTCCAATTAACAAACAATATATAATGCATTTTTGCAAAAATGTTAAATAATAAGGCATTTTTTTGTAATTTTCTCAAATACAACTAATTATTAATGTTCATTTATTGTTTGTATATTCTCACTTTCCTTGTACGAAGACAAATATATTAAAATTTCACATGGAAGAGTTCACTTCATGGATATTTTTCACATGACTTGTTTATTTTCTTAAGTTAAGAGTGAGTGTTCAATATAAAGTCACTTAAT
This sequence comes from Geranium rotundifolium, assembly GCA_963920655.1. Taxonomy (NCBI): domain Eukaryota; kingdom Viridiplantae; phylum Streptophyta; class Magnoliopsida; order Geraniales; family Geraniaceae; genus Geranium; species Geranium rotundifolium. Next base: position 19,623,978 of record OY987320.1, on the reverse strand, counting down.
CGCACCTTGATTGAACACAATTTCTAACTCAGAAAAGAGATGCATGCATGTATATATACAAGAAAGTATAAGAATTTATTCTTCAAAATTCAAATTTAGCCCTTACTGACATACTTGTGGTCAAGTTAGCTTTAAGAAAGAAAAAATTCCTTGATATATGTGGGAGTATTATATTAGTAGATATTTTTTACAAATGAAATAGCATTGACTATGTTCCTTAGGGACATCCTTATAATGATTTAAGACATGTAATTATTATGAAAAAACATTGACTACGTATGCGGGTCCAAATATTCATACATTAATTGAACAAATCAAAATAAAGATCTAAGGTTTTTAAAAAAAAAAAAACTAATTTGATAATATAATTTTAGTTTGCGTGTTTTATTGACTTTCATTTTTATAAATAATGCAGGAAAAAAAGGACTAGAATACAGAAATGTCAAAATATATGGCATGGGTACATTAATTGTCCTGCTCCACACAAACTAATATCTAAATAATTCCAAATAAAATTTAAAGAGAGATTGCTCATAATTAAAATATAATTAGTTAATGATTAAGGAATATTAATATATACCTGCGATATGACTCGGTGACGAAGAAGGTCAGAGGACTTTGATGAGTGGTCAACAGAGCCATGAGCGTGTCCATGCGCTCCATGCGTATGGACCTCAACGTCCCCAACCCCAACGACGTCGTTTCTATCACCAACCGACCCTTTCAATCCCTTGTTGTTGAAGTAGGAGGTTGCGAGGGAATCGACCATGAGAGTGCCGATCGCCGACAGCATGGCGACGAAGCCGGTGAACGGAAACTGGCCCCACGGGTTGTCGCAGAGGTTGTCGGAACCAAGGCTGTCGAAGGCGTCGGGGAGGACGTGGATGAAGCCGGTGGCGAGGATCACGCCCGCCGCGAACGCCTTCACGAGGAAGAACACGTCCTTCTCCGGGCTGAGGGCGGGCACAACCCGCCCCAGCACGGGGAGGGACACCCCCGCGGCCCCCGCCACAAGGATCGAGGCGATGGCCACGAGCTTGTACTTGAGGGCCTGGGACTTGTTCTGGAGGCCCTCGTCTTCGGTGGCTTCGCCGATCGTCGTGCACTTGGAGGACCCGAGGATTGGAGAGTGTGCCATGAACAAGATTAGTATTGACAAAGCTATTGTAAGCTTGTTCATGGTGTGTGTGTGTGTAAAGAATGTATTTGATAAGTGCAGGGCGTGACAAAAAATATATAGCTAGCTTGAATATGTGTGTATAGAAAGCAATTTGCATGTATATATATATAGTGTGTGCGCTAGCTTGTAAATGTATATATACTAGCTCAAATATATTGAAAGCCATATAAGAGTGGGAAACCAATAATAATACTCATTATTGAGGGCACATTCGGCTACAAACGGCTGTAGAACGTTCGAAGGTCCGAACGTTCTACAATCATTGGATCAGTGCGGATCTGGATGCACGTTGTTTTAGCGTACGATACGTGACATCAAAGTTCTACATCACACACTTAAGGGTTTCACGTGGGTCCATCACGTTGTACAACTCTATACTACACGTTCTACGTGGTTCTACATCACTGCACAACACGTTCTACATGATTTTTCAATTTTGCGCGAGTCCATCACATTCTACAACTTTACACTGCACGTTCTAAACATTGCACTACACGTTTGACAGTTCGGACGTCAGGATTTGGTTTGTAGTGAATTTCTTCTCCTCATTATTGTTCTAAATAAATATATAGCGGATGTTAACTTATAAAAGTAAATAATTTAGCATATACCAACTAAGTATGTATTGATGGTCCAGCTACTGGGTCCCAGACATGAGGTATCAAAGGTTCGAGAATATATGGGCATTTAGGGATAATATTGTAATTTCTAAAAAAATAACTTAACACATATTTATATATATTTAATATTTGTTATAACAACAGTTTTTTTTTTCATTTTAGGTGCTTCATTGTACATATAGTTATTCATTAAATTTATTTTGGTTTTATAATTTGCTAATACTAAACATATATACCATTCTTGACTATATTTTGTAGATGTTGGAGGTAGAAATTATACGTAGTAATGTAGATCCTCGTAGAATTTGTAATGTTCTGTTTGATCTAAGAGATAGGTACAATAGTTTAGTGTGTAATTATACAAATAATTACCTGTAGATCATTCGGCGAGGGAAATTTGTATCTAATTAAGTATATGATGGTGAACGTAGTTGGGAAATTAAGTTGGATTAATTGAGGAGACTTGGGTGATTGACTTTTGATGAGAGTCGAGCTTTCGACAGAAGAAAGTAGGGCCCAATTAATTCTATGAATGACTTAAGGGTGTGTCCATCCTATTGCCACCATTACACATGTCGTTTTGTCACCTACTTCTTGAAAGCTCAACTAATTATGTCCTAATTTGGAAAATTATAGGGGTCAAATTAAGTACCAAACATCAGTTAGCGGTTGATTAATCCATCATAATTGGTAGTTTATAAGATCGACAAAGTTTGATCATACATGAACAATACAACTTATGAATCAGAGTTTTTTCAATAATACATCACATTTTTTAACTAATCTTAAATTCACTCACCTTATCTAAATACCAAACTGAGCAGTTAAGTGCTAAAAATGATGATATACATGAATAATTTATTTATCCCAAATATCAATGATATTACATTCGTAAACTCTGATCAGTTATATACACATTTGTATTTGAAAATTGGACATGATTAATTTTTGAGCATGACATTATTTCAGTTCCAAACTATAGAACAGCACATAATGTTGAATTCAAAGGTAGAGGAATATAAAAAGAAAAGCAAAATGAGATATTTTTTGAATGGATATGAATGAACTCATTCCTCCATTGACCAAGTCAACTCATGTATATTGTGTCAACAGTTTTATATTAAAATATAATATTTTGTTTGGTCAGAAGTTGGATAGAGATAAGATTATACTATATGTTATTAGATGTGTAAGTCTGCCACAGGTTTGGAGCATCCACACACACATGCATGTACATGTATATGTAATGTACATGTATACATGTGTTGAAAGTTGAAACAGACAGTTATGGATCGCATACATCACCGAGACTTGTGGGAGCTCATATCCAATGTGGACATAGACATGTCTGTTGTCTCTCTCACAATATGGTCCACACCACTCTCCACTTGGGACCTATGATATACAGCAGTAATTAAGGTAAATTTCACGATCTCCTTAACTGTACGTGAGTCTCACATGTTCTCCTTAGCTACAAAATTAATCTATGAGATACTTTAACTATCCAAATATCTCACTTCACTTTTTTGTCGACTTTTTTAAAATTCTGTTAAGTTTTTTGTAAATGACGAAAATACTCTTGAATCTGAAAAATTAAAATAAATAAATAAAAATAATTTTAAACTTTTTTTCTATTTTCTTTTACAAAAAAAGAATAAAAAAATATTTTAGTATTAATTTTTTATTAAAAAAACTATTTGTAAAAATTAATAAAAATAAAAAAACGATGTTTAAAAGTAAATTTTTATTTTTACTACTAACAAGATTTTATTCTTTATTTTGTACAACGAGAAATTAGAAAAAAAAGTTCAAAATCATTTTTATTTATTTATTTTAGTTTTTCATATACAAGGGTATTTTCATCATTTCACAAAAAACTTAACAGAATTTTGAAAAAGGTTAATAAAAAAGGTAAAGTGGGATTTTTGGATAGTTAAAACATCTCACAGATTGATTTTGTAGTTAACGGGGCATGTGAGACTCGCGTATGGTTAAAGGGGGAGTCATGTGAAATTTACCTCATAAATTATGCTAATTAGTTTGAGTTAGAATGAGTTTACATAATTAAGTTTGTACTTGAGACTCCCGTATTATACGGCTCCGGCCCGAGCTTCATTATTGGCCCTTGTCATTAGACCACTATCAATGCATGTTCTCAGATTCTTTTCTTCTAAAAAAATCAATTTTTTTGAATATAATCGATGTTTATTTCGTTCGACTATAGATATTATTCATTAAAATTAGTTATTAATTAAATTAAAAATATATAATTTATTAAATACCAAACAAACTCCTAACTAGTAAGTTTATTGAATTTTGAAATTAACATCAAATTCAAATTGTGTATTAAACAAGTTTAATTTTGAGCTCGATTATAATAAACTTAAAACAAATATTTAAGAAATTGAGCTCAGTGATTTATTATAAACTCTGTGGTGTCTATAATCTGCCAAAACCCTTTAGTGAGATTCATTTTCTAATAAAAGTAAATGAAGACTTAAATTTAATTAAATTGACATCCAAGAAGTCAAGTATATAATAAGAAAATATAATTAATGTTGACATAGACAGGAAATAACTATTGTCTTGTCTATATATGATTCAATTAAGTGAATGAAATGAATATATGAACCGCTCCATCGATCATATATTTCCTTGAAGCTTCCAATATTGCTGCTTCATTAAAGGTTAGTGCAATGGACTTTGACTTTCAAAGCTTGCTGCGTGTGGTCTCAAGTGCTTCACTGGGTCAACCTTGAAACTAAGAAGCCAAAAGACCCCAAGGTTTAAGGGATCATGTCATTTCAGTAATTAATTAGCAAGGACCAGCATCTTGCATTAATTCAATGACTCTTATAACCTTTTCATGGTTGGAGAGCAATGAGTTTTTAACTTTCCTCTTTTAAATACTTTAATAAACTAGCTGAAGATGACATTAAATTATATCTACCTATAAACTTTTGTTACATAATTACACTGTAATAATAATTGATTTCAGAGTTATCTAAACTATTTTTATATGTCAACGGGCACATGTATAATTGTAAATAGTGAGAATGCAAAAATAACAATGCAATGATCATGCATAATATTATTGGTAGTTAAACAAGACACCATGTGAATTATAGAAAGAAAATGAAATAGGTTCGAATAGTAATACATATTGGTTCAGGGTGTCTGAATCTAAAAATCTTAAAATACAAAAGAATGCGATAATAAAATCAAAGAATGTGTCATTCCCGCCATGAGAGATGGTGTCTTGTTTAACTAGTTTGGACTAATTGTTTAGTGTTTTTGTGTATTGTAGAGGCGAGTCAAACACCGGACTCAAAGGATAATATTGAGACTTTCTAGTGGCGGAAGGTTGTGGCAAATGATTTTAAACTCGACTATTTGAACCTAGAGCTGTGCTCTTCTAATATTAATTAATATTTTAAGCGCAACTATTGGTTGTGGGTTCCGTGTAATGGATGGTTCAACTATCACACCCAACGCCACGACAAAATTTCTAAGTCGGCAACCATATATATATATACCTAACAAGTGTTGTGCTCGGCTGCTCGCCGTAACCACCACATCAAGGCTGCTGCAGTCAAGTGAGTTATAATAGGACGTGGCTGGATCTAAGAATAACTTACAAAAACAAAAATAAAGAATGATTAATAAAACTGGATACTCTTATTAATTTATTTCACACTTATATATAAGAAGTCAAGAACAATTAAAAAGAAACTTAAAAATCCTACAAATAAAAGAAACACGGTAATTGAAAAAACAAAAAATATATACATTCTATTGTAATACGACTTGCAATCCAAGAAACACGACTATCCTATTGCTTGACTAGAAAGCCAATGCACCACACAACTATGCTATTTAATTACTTGACCAGCAAGACAATACTTCACACGAGATTATCGGCAACAATCTTCCCCGTAATCTCGAACATACACGTTTATAATCTTTAATTTTGTTCTCATTTCAAGAAATTTGAGCTTTCCAAGCAGTTTTGTTAGAATATTCGCCATTTGTTCACTCGAGTTCACATGCTCTATTTCGATCTCACATTTCTCAACACTTTCTCGCACAAAATGATATCTCGTGTCTATGTGGTTGGTTCGTTCATGAAACACTGAATTTTCTCTTCACAATATTGCAAACTTGTTATCAACTATCAATCACACCCCCTCTGATTCTCTTCCTAGAAGTTCTCCAACAAGTATGACCAGCCACATTCCTTGACACGCAGCTAAAGTTGTTGCAATATACTCTGCTTCGCACGAGGATAACGCAGCCACAATCTGCTTCTGTGAGGACCAGTTTATCAAGTTGTTCCTTAGAGAATATATAACCCCCGTTGTACTCTTTCGATCATCGATGTTGTCGATCAAATCACTTTCACTATTCCCAGTTAGCGTGAATACACCATTTCCATAATAAGCTCCATAACCAAGAGTTCATTTCGCATATATGAGAATGTGTTTAACTGCTTCAATATGTTGGACTCGAGATTTCTCCAAAAAACTGCTAATAATGCCCACGAAGTAGGCCAACATTGTAAGCTTCCTGTGAGACTTCTATACTCAGTAGCATTTAAAAATTCCTCTCCTCCTCCTTGCTCAACTTTAACTTAAATTTCTTAGAAGACTCTACAATATGATTATACATATAACCCAATTGCTTCTCACTCTTACTAACCTTCTCCTTCAAATCCTTCAACAATTTGTTCTCCAACACGACCCAACTTTCGCAATGTTCGACTTCTCTCCAAGCCTCTTCAAACCCTTTCTTGCGCGAGATCATCTTACCCAAGCCCTTCTCGAGGACCTTGCGGGTCAAATCCAAGTGCTTCTCCAAGTCCTTCCATTTAAGAGTGAGCTTGAACACATAATAAGCATGTGCATGTGCTTGTGCCTGCTCGTAGTCCCCCTTCACACCCGTGACTCACAATCTCGTCCCAATATTTTCCTCCATTGAATAAGCCATCGATTTCTGAATTTTCTCGTATCGTTTATGTTTAGCCTCATTTTTTATTGTATTCTCGTATTGATGTTTTGAGTTCATCAATATTTTTTTCAATGGACTGAAGCTCTATCGACTTCTCTGTTGTAACTGTCAACACTGCACCCAGAAATATATTTCTAAAAGTTAACTCCCGGGCCAAATCCCCCAACTGCTTGGTTTGCGAAGCAACTTCCTTATTCTGCTCTTCATACAGTCTCTCCACCTGCACCAATTGATCTTCTTGAAATTTATACTTTATGCACAATCTTCCCAATTGATCTTCTCTTGATTCAAGCTCCTTAAAAAGCTTCTCGAGCTGATTATGCACATTATTCAACCGTGCTTCTATTAAGTCAAGGTCTCTAGACATTTCCTGAATGTTTTCCCCACTTCACAATATTGGTTGCACTTCAATTCTACATCCTGAGAATACTTCTGAACAGACTTATCCGCCAACTCCAACGGCTCCTCCTTCATACATTTGAGCGGTATTGTGTCTCGACCCATATTTTAACAATTGAGTCATCTTTGAATATGACAGAACCTCGTACCTTTTGATCTAAATGTGCAAGAACGCCCTCGTTCACAAACATGTGATTGTTGGCGCTAGTATCAAGGTACCAGGTAGTTGACTCCATTCCTTTAGCGAAACCCTGCTCAAGATGCACTCCCAACTCGTTCAACTCAATGAACTCTTCCCTCATTGTCTGGCTTGTGACTGCCATAAACAGAGCAGGTTCTTTCTCAACAAACTCTTCCCTCATAGTCTTGTTCGTGACTCCCATAAACAAAGCAGGTCCTTCCTTGTAACACTGCTCCACGAGATTGGCTTCTTCTTTTGCAGGATTATTACATTCATAAACAAAGTGTCCAGTCTTGAAACAATTATAACACATTTGCTTTGTCAACTCTCTTCCAGTTGTTTCGACCACGACCACGTCCTCTGCCACGCCACGAGTTTGGTCCTTCGTGATTCTTTGACTCTTTAACTACTTTGGCCTCTCATTAAGTTCGAGTAAGCAGGAGCTTCTCACTTTCTCTCTCCTGACTTCTCCCCTTCAATGTTGACTCGAACGCTCTCAACCTCCCAACAACTTCTGCAACAGTCATCTTAGCTAAGTCCCCCACCCCCCCCCCCCCCCCCCCCCCCCACTGTTGGGTTTTTGTGCCCTAGCACAATGTATTTTCAATCTAATCATGTAATAAAGATTATTAGTTGAAATAAATCGGCATTCATATTACTAAGTGTTGTAGTAATATCTTAAGTATGATTTGATTTGTATCATTGATGTGTCAACACATAATAGTAGATCTACAGATCAGATAAAATCTTACTTAAGCAGTCCCCGATCAGAATAGCTTCATAAGAAGCGATCGGTATGAGGCTAACTCTAAATGATCACGCTCTACTGATCATGGCCAGAAGGAGGCCAGAGTTAGGTCATAGTATCACCAGTCAGGGGTGATATAGGACGACCCGATCGTGAGTATGTTACATAGACACAGTCATGAACTTACTCATATGTCGGCGCATGAAATCACATCCTCAGACCGAAGGACCATTGAGGTCAATATGTAATGAGTGACGAGTTTGACCCAGTCTAACGTCTCCTGTAAAAGGGTTACAATAACGACTGTGATTGGCTCGATCACAAGTTACATAAGTTGACTCAATGGATTGCTGAAGGATTTATCCCTCATACGGACATGTGAGCAGATATTAGTTTAGGCCACTTGATGAGTACAACTGAAATACAATAGCATGGCCATGCAGTTGATACGTAGTATCAGTTATAATTCAGTTAACTCAGAATCAAGAAACATGACAATAGAACGAGGATGACTTGTCTATGCCTCGTGGTTGTCAAAGATATCAAGAGGATAAAAGGATAGATTCATGTACGACAAGGTTAAGTCGAAATCTCGATAATCACAAGTGTTGGGTAATCATGATGTCTTGCTAGAGGCCACTCATGATGGAAAGGGTAAAATGGTAATTTTACCAGTCCGCCGACGTGTCGTGAGCCTAGAGGGTCACACACTAAAGGTTGAGTAAAACGGATGGAATAATATGGAGGAATCATGAGAGAGACAAAATCCAGTTTTGGATTAAACCGGATTAGACCGATTTCGGTTTAGGATTAAAACGAAATCAAGAACGGTTTAGCAGGACTAATTAATTATAATCTAATTAAATAGATTTAATTAAATTAGCTAAACTGGCCCTAACCAGAATGGGCTTCTCTACACAATTAATTAAAAGATTTGGGTTTTAAGCTCATTAAGGCCTTTAATTAATTAAAGTCCAAATAAGGGTTATAAAAGGGAAATTTTCAGATCTGAAAATTAAGTGATTTATTTTACAAACCCTAGTCGTCACTCTCTCTCTCCCCTAGCCGAATTCGGCCAGCTCCCCTCCTTCCCCGCTCCGTCCGTTTTGCTTGCTTCGATCTTCTAGTAAGGATCGTTGTGAGTATCCTCGGATTGCTCTTCCTGTGTGGACGATCTTTAGAGGTTACTAAATCCTATTTAGTAACAAGGAGATTTTGATTCAAGATAATTTATTGAATTTATTCTAGTCTAGATCTCATGATCAATTTATGATCATGCAAGATCCGTATTAAAACATGGAACTTTGAGGTTAATTTCTTGTATGGGCATAAAATTAATTGTCTGGAACCCTCAAATAATTCCTTCACTTCTCACTTTCTCTCTCCTGACTTCTCCCCTTCAGTGTTGACTCGAACGCTCTCAACCTCCCAACAACTTCTGCAACAGTCATCTTAGCTCCCCCCCCCCCCCCCCCACTGTTGTATAGTATTTACAATAGGTAGAAACCGATCTGGGACAAACCGAAACAACTTCTCCACCACCAACTCTTCTGTTATTTCACCCCCTAGGGCTCGGGCCTCATTCACAACGTTTGTCAACCTCAAAGATAATTTGCTTATGGACTCTGACTCTTCCATAAACAATCTTTCAGATTCTTGTTTGAGTACAAGAACGTTAGCTTTCTTGACACGATCCTCCCCAATTCTCATCCCCTCCAAAGCCTTCCACGCTTCCTTAGCTGTTTGTTCATCTGCTATCGACATCTTGAAAAAATCCGAGATTGCTTGGGAGATCACAGAAAAAGTCCATTGGTCTCTTTCTTCACTTACAATATCTTCTCATTCGATCGCACTCCAAAATCCAGGAGCACACATCGTTACCTTCATCTTAAAGGCTCATACCTCGTAGTTGTTGTCTGTTAGCATAGGGTACGTGACTAAAAACCCTCCTTTTTATTGGCTTCTAACAGAAACCGAGCCTTCCACAGGCGCTTGAGCCTCAACCATCGTCGAGCTCTCCACAGATCCCTTCTTTGATGTTTCGTCCACCATTGTTAGTGAGTATTACCTCTGATACCACTTGTTGAATCTAAGAATAACTCATAGAACAAAAATAGAGAATGATCAATAAAATCGGATACTCTTATTGATTTATTCCACACCTATGTATATAGAAAGTCAAGAACAGTAAAAGGAAACTTAGAAATCCTACAAAAAAGTAAACACATTAATTGAAAAACAAAAAAAACTTATTATATTCTAATACGTGACTTGCAATCCAAGAAGCACAACTATCCTATTCAATTGTATGACTAGAAAGCCAATACACCACACAACTATCCTATTTAATTACTTGACTAGCAAGACAATACTCTACACGAGATTATCGGCAACATTCTATACGTGGGTTTATTTTTTCCCTTACGTAATACCGACTTACAAGGGAGTGGAGCCACGAAAAGGGGAGGCTCGCCAGTATAGACCCAAATCGACCTTCCTCTGATACCATGTAAAACTGAGTTGTACATCCAAACTCTACAACTAGAAAGTAAACCTTGTTAGTTGGGTTTGTTTCTATCACATATGAACATCTTTTCTATTTAATACTTCTCACGTGTAACTTTATATTCTCATCATACTTTATTATAAATAAAGTTTTGTGTCTCAAAATTGTTGCAGAGCAGTTTTATTCTTAACGTACGCTTTATTCATATTTCAACCGATCTTTATTGAGAATCGTGGTTATGCTCGCGAAATAATAATATTACCAACGATTCCTTCATGGATCCATGCAATTTAGTTTATTAATCGATAAAAATGATCAAGTAGGATACTTCGTGTAGATTCTGATTTTTATATTATAACGTAGCGATTTTATTCGAATCAAGCGTCTCCACTATAATCTATTTTGTATTTATATCCACAAGAATGAGCTTTGATCAAAGCGTCGAAGAGCAAAGACGTCCTATTACTTATTCTCTTCATCTCTTTGAAATATCATTTTCTGACCGCTGAAATATAAGTAGAAAATTGCACCACAACTTTTAGGTTTAAACCGAAAACTCAAGTAGGGTAAATAAGCCCAAGTTAAATATTTCCCAATTCCTTCTTATTTCGAATAAGATATATCTTTTTATTATACTATCAATATAGTAAAGACATACACATATAACATACTCATATTTTAATTTGGGCTTTAAAAGCTAAAAAAATGCATCAATGGATGGGACAATATTGGGAAATGTGGTGGCTGAAAAGGTAGGTGGGAGGATCCTTCAAATGTTAAGTTAAGTCAAATTAACTTACATAGGGAAAGTATATTGCTTGCCACGAAACTAGCCATGGAACGTGGCTCGTTTCATGGCTAGTCGCAAACTTCAGCTTGGAGAGAGGCTGCCACGAAACGTGGCCACGATCGTGGCACGCTATACTGCTATTGGAAGTGGCACTTTAAGCCACGATCGGTGGCAAGCTTCTGCCTTCAAACAATTATATCACAATCAGTGCCACTCATTTTTTTTTGTCTTTGATCTCCCAATTTAGTCTCTCCAATTTATCGAAATTAGCACCGATACGCCAAAACTCTAACCCGAACGTAAAAATAGCACAAATATTTTCTCTAAAATCATAATAAGGGACAAATAAACACTAAGATTTGGGTTAGAAGTGTCGAAATGGCATCCTGACGGCATTGTTCTTCTTTGTCAGGATGTTGACGTGTGCATATATACTTTGGACGCTCCTCTTCCATGGAGCTGCCATCTCGGGTGCTTTTGCTTAACAATGTTCACCGATCTAGGAGGTTCACCTTGCTGATAATTGACCTTGGCGCACCAAATTTATTTTATAAAACAAAGGGATAATTTTTTATTACTACGGTGAAGTTTGACACATTTTCATGTCAATACGGTGAACTTTTTTAATTGTCAATTCAATACGGCGAAATTTTTTTAAGTGTCACCGTTCCTAACATAGTTATTTTTTATATAAAATGTTCATATTGCCCTTGTATTATAATTTTAAAATAAATCTAAACAATATTTTTTAAACTTTAAAAAATATTTTTTTTATAAAATAAATAATTAAAAACTGATTTCAATATTATTACTTTTTAAAAAAAAAGTTTTTTTCGAAAAAAAATATTAAAAATAAAAAAAACGAATTTGAACAACGTTTTTTATTTTAAATATATTTTAAACAAAAATTCAAATCAGTTTCCATTATTTATTTCACAAAAATATATTTTTAAATACAAAAGTATTTTCGACATTTAATAAAATTTGAAAGTTAAACAATATATTTTTCATTTATTTTAACGACGTTTGAGCAAAATGACACATAAAAATAACTTCTCGTATTAAAGTGACACTTAAAAAGTTCACTGTAGTGACATGAAAATATGTCAAATTTCACCATTGTAATCATGAATTATCCCTAAAATAAAAGCTTATGAGTGTTAAGTGATTATGATTTACACGTTTTTTCTATCCATTCAACTTATTCAAACTTTTTGCTAAGTTAACCACGATTTTATGCAATAAAAACAAATTATAGAGTTTAAGAAAAATTGCAAAAAAATCTCTTTAGATTTGTTTTTTTTTTTACAAACTTCCCTTCACCTTACTTTTTTTGTAAAAACTCTCTCTCACTCATGTTCAAATTTACACTGTATGTACAAATATGTGAAAATAAATGAAAGTGTCACTTAAGTATTGGACGTTTGAGTTAGCACGTGTAGGGGTGGGCATGAGTCTAAAACCAGACCAGACCGCTCATCGGTTCTCCATTTTAAGAACCAAAACCGTTATATCATGCGGTTCCTAGTTCTCCAATTCTGGTTATGGTTCGGTTAGGATTTGGTATCCGGTTCCATTGTCAAAGTGCCCACCCCTAAGCACGTTTGAGTTAACATTTAAGGACACTTCCGTTAGTTTTCACGAATTTGCATATAGACAGTTAAAAACATGAGTAAGTGAGAGTTTTTGCAAAAATAAGCATAAGTAAATTTAGTAAAGGGAGATTTTTGCAAAAATACAGAAAAATAAGAGTTTGTCCAGAAAGACATAATTATATAGAGACATTTTGCAATTTTTCCAAAAGTTTATCATAAGTTCATATCATTGTCTTTTTACACCATCGTCACTACTGACACCTGAAACTCAGTTCGGGTTCACAACCGAGCCGTGTTAGGGAGGGCGTGATCGTTTTTCGTCAAGTATTGTGACCGGCTAACATCCAGGTCGATTCCACATAGATCAAACGAGGATCCTTTTTTAAACACTTTGTATTTAAATCACAAAAAAGGGACAAGGTCAAATTGTGGTGTGTTTGTGTGAAAATGTCACTCGGAGCAAACAAAAAATAAGCAATCAAGTAACAAGAATAACATGTGATAAATGTTGTAAAAAATAAAATTAACTAGCAATTACGTGTGCTAGACCGATGGCTCAGTTGCCAATTCAAGTTCAGATAACTATTCGATTACAAATTTTGAGAAATGACATATGCTATATATATGTCAACCGTCTCTCGACAATAGTTGACACCTAATATTGGACCAACAACCTTCTCGAGATTTTATACTCGGTCCACTACTTAGTTCAATTATCCACTATCTCTCTCGAGAGTAGCTTCCAACCTAGATTGTAATTATGACTTAGCTAATTCTACAATTACATATAAGCATGAAGTAGAATTCAAATCTCATAAACATGCATCAAATAATATCCAAACTAGTATTAAACAACGAGTGTCATATGTCTATCACCCATGATTTAGGGCATTAGCCCCTCGTCATGTTGCAAACTACACAAAACAATAACTGAACTTAAAGATTTAGAAAGGAAACGGGCAAACTCTAGACTCTAAGGCCCGGATCGGATGCTCGAGACTTCGATCTTCTCTTCCAAATCAAGTTCTTGGTGCTGGTCTTGATGATCTCCGATGATGAGAAGTGGATTAGGGCTCTAGAACGACTTTGGAAACTCAAAAGGGGGTTGGAAGTTGGTAAAATCTCGGAACCCTTATGCAGAATTTGAAGTTGCCCTTTATAGGTTTTCTGCATCTGGGGTATGTAACGATCGTCACATTGGATGTAACGATCGTTATATCATCATTACAGCTTCGTTACATCATCGTTACAAGTCTTTGTTTCGGGCCTTCAATTGTAACGGACGTTACATGGGTTGTGACAATTGTCACATCTTCTGCCTCTTGACCTTCTTTCTTCTCGTTTTCCCGAATCTTCATTTTGGCTTGGTTTTGACTCTTTTATTTGTATTCTTGCACAATCATACCAAACATATTTAAAGGGCGTAAAAGTGACATATTTAGAGCTCTTAGCCCAATACGAGGGATAATTCGGCTCTAATTATGGATAATAAGGTATGGAATGGACTTTTGAGAGGGCCCACATCAACTACCACCTACCAACATGATCAATAAAAATAAAAGTAATAAAGGGCAAAGATGTGTGCTAAAGTCGTGTAGCTTGACCAGATTGAAAATTGAAGCCCCAATAAATACCACCCAACCCCAATAAATTCTTGATCACCTTGTATATATTTCCATCATGTCCACTACAACCCCGAGCCCCAGCGATGAGTGGATGCAGTTTTACAACCACAATGGCCTCTCCCCAGCAACGGCGACGACGACGATCACGAGTCCTGAGTCGGGTCGGGTATCAAAACCCTCCCGGAAGCGTCCTCGGGCGTCGAGGAAGACGCCTACGACTCTGCTGAGCACGGACACCGCCAACTTCAGAGCCATGGTCCACCAATTCACGGCCTTCCGGACTCAGCCACCACTTGTGCACATGATGGCTCCAACTTATCAACAAGGACATGAGTATCAGCCAAACCGTTATGGTTACTCCGACGTGATGTATTCGGATCCGAGTAATACGGGCGGGTCCAATGACAACACAACTTACTTGTTTTGAACACTTCGAAGCATCAAGTTGGGTTAGGTGATCACTTTTCTTATTTTGGCTTCTCACTTCTGTTTGAGAGAGAACCATTCACCAATATGGTGTACTACTGTACTGTTCTCTTTTTTATTATTTTTATTTTTATTATTATTATGCACGTATTGTTGTAATGGTTATATTCATAAGATATTGGCGCAATTTTACACTTTATTATTATATTAAAAAGTTTAAACTGAGGTCAGTTTATTGCATTTTCTTATACTTTACTCTAATATTGTTACAATTTGAACCAAAAATATTTTAAAAGACAAAAGTATTCTTGAATTAATTTGAAATCAATTCAGATTGTTTTGGCTAATTGAAATATGGTTTGAGTAATTGGACTTGTTCGTCTGGTCCATCTCCTTCTTCGATTCTCCGGTGAGGAAGGTACCGTCCACCATCCGTCTCAGGCGAGCATTCTCAGCTAGTGTGCTCAAAATGTGTTGACTGGTCTGTACTAAGCTCACCGTCACTAGCTGATGAAGAAGTATCAGAAATTCGAAATGCTTATGCTGAATTGGTAAATTTTGTAAATCGTGGAATGGGTGGATCTGGGATTTTATGGAAGCAACATCGGTGAGGTGCGTGTTCGTCGATGAAGGTTTCAGATTCTTAGGGTTTTCGATTCCCATGGAAAATGAAGAAGACGAAGCATTTCCCAGTGCGCTCCACAATTTGAGCTCGATTCGGAGTCAGGAGCTGTAGCGCCTCAGCCGCGAGACCAAGACAAGCTCAAGACATGTGTGTCGCAGTACGAATCCGAGCTTGTTTTTACACTGGTCGGTGGTGAGGAGGTTGGCGGCAAACCAGAAGTTGCTGCCGACGATGTGATCTTATGAGAGCAACAACATTAGCATACGAACACGCACCTTTTCTGAACTCGCCAGAGAAACGAAACCCAAATTTCTGAATTGCTTCAATTTCCAAATTTTTAAACCAAATCAGTTTAATTGTCCATATCTCAATTATGACTTATTACCGGTCTGAGTCAAACCAGCTTTAATTTATTTCAAATCTATTAATGGATAATTTTATCTTTTTGAAATTTTTTTAGATTTTCTGATTAAATTCTAACGTTGGTATAGCAAAATATAAAAAACGCAATAAACTGATATCAATTTGAACTTTTTAACATAGTATAGTAGAATGTAAAAGCGATACTATAATATGCATAAATGTAATTATTAGCCCTATTATTAATAATAAATTTTGTACTGTTTCACTAATACCGGGATAGAACTAACAGTTTCTTGTATACATGATTACCATTACATGATTACAATATCTTACCAAAGTTTTTTTTTAAGATAAAAGCGAATTTTATTAATTAAATAGCAACTAAAATATTTGAATATTTTTGTTATTAATTAGGATTGCAAATAATATTTAAGGAACATTTGCTACTCTAAATTATGATTGTTTGACATTTTATTATAATAACCTTATTTTTGGTACTATAACATGTATTTTTAAACATTTTACTATACTTAATCATGTTATTTTGAAAAAAATTAATATAAAATGTCACAAAATACATATTTATGTAATAAAATACTTAAAATACTATCGTGTGAAATAATTGTATTTTAATATAGGAAAGTGTTATTTTTTCTAATATTTATTATCAAAACAGTTACAATATCCCTCTTTTCAATTGTGTAAAGCTCATTCTGCAGCTATTTCAACAAAGTTTAAATCAAAGACATGATAAAAGGAATAAGCACATCATGTCAATTCGTCTTGTCGAATAATGTAATTTGGTGGTAAATGTCACTCATCCATCCTTATCCAAATGTAATTTGGTAGTAAATTTCACGCCAAATCAGAATGAAAATTCAATTTTTTATGATTTGAATGCACGATTAGTCAAAGTCCAAGTCCAATCTTTGGACTGAAAATCAATATGTGTACATCACGGCCGAACAAAAATAATCAATAGCAAATGAATTAAAGAAAAATTGGAGCAATTGCAAAAATAATCAATTGCAGAGTTTGATTAATTACGTCCAGCGGAACTATGTGTTATCGACGAATTTGTTATGATATAAAGGATGTCGTTTTAGTCTGAATCAAGTTTAGATCAAAAGCTACGGACTAGTAAATGACAAACCAGATAATTCAACGAAATAAAGATAACAAATTTTGGATTGTTGTTACGTTTAGTGTTGGCTGTACTTTTTAGTGCAAGGACGAAAGATGTCGGACGTAATGTTACAACTTCTGGTAAGACATCTTTCGGCGTGTATTTAGGCAAGTTCAGATGAGTTGCCGTATTCGGCAATATATTCGCCAGCATAAAGAAAGAATACTTCAGTCGTGACCGACTAAGACTGAAGAAAGGAAATTCTATAAGGCAAGAAAAGAAGAAAGAAAACTCTAGCGCTGGGAAAGATACTGAAGAAAGAAAATTCCATCAAGGCAAGAAAAGTAGAAAGGAAACTCTGGCGCGTGGAAAGATGTCAAGCGTTTAGTCTCAACATCTTGTGTGACATTTTGTGGATCGCAACATTGGAAAGTTTCCTTAATTATGAGACATATTGCGATTGGAAAGATCCAGCTGTGTACAAGACTTTTGGCAAGTCTTGATTGAGTCATGATTCTGAAAAGTTTTCTGACTTTGAGAAGATATCATCGTTAAAGATTTGAGAAATCTAAATCGACTAGGATTATGATAACCCTAATGCATTCCGGAATTAGTTTTGCAACTGCTATAAAAGCTTAGACTTCACCCTTAGCAGCGAGAGCGACTCGCTTGTAGTTTCTTCGGTGAAATACACAGAGCTCTTAGACGTGAAGGATTGGCGTGCTGAGAGGCTGAGTGTTCCACGAAGAACAAGTGTGAGTGATAGACAGTTTCTTGTGAATGCGTAATTGAAGGTTCACGTACAAGTGCATAACAACGACTTGTTGCATCCGGGCAGTGCGAGTGCTCGTAAAGTGGAATCAAGACAAAGTCTTGGATTTAGGGTGAGTCCCTGAGATATGTTTATACTAGTAATAGTAGAATATGGTATTGATCTGTGTGATGATCATGTATACATGTATATTTTAACTCATTACCATATAGTGAAACCTTTCCACTGGCCGAGGGCCCCCAGACGTAGGTGAGATTACACCGAATTAGGTAAACAATCTTGTGTGTCACTATTTGCCATTTACTGTTTTATATTGTGGTTGTCCGAATCTGTTTGCTGACAAATTGTTAAGAATATTGTCTCAACATTGTTCCTGATATTGTTCTTGACATCTTGTCTAACTAAATTAATCATAATTTCATGAATATATGCAAATTCAATTACGTCCTCTGAATAGCAGTGATATACAAATCAACAAATGTATTTGGCCATGACCTCATCGTTGATTGAAAAGGCAGAGCTTATTTAGGATCTCATTTTTTATACTTTGTTAATCTTTAGTTTATTTTAGTATGAACATTGAAAAGGCAAAACCGCCTTTATTCA
The DNA here is from genome assembly GCA_963920655.1 of Geranium rotundifolium. Taxonomy (NCBI): domain Eukaryota; kingdom Viridiplantae; phylum Streptophyta; class Magnoliopsida; order Geraniales; family Geraniaceae; genus Geranium; species Geranium rotundifolium. The sequence continues at coordinate 19,605,409 of OY987320.1, read as the reverse complement.
TTCTCAAATTTTCAAAAGTTTGTCATCCCATCATTTTCATTTGTCTTTCACATCCATCTCAAAGCGACAAGATATCTTTCATCTTTTTGAACCAAAACTTAGTTAAATATTTATCTTTCAATTTCAATTAATCCAAAACTCAGTTAAAAACATATCCTCTCCCCCTTTATGGTTTCTTCTCCCATTTCCTCTTCTTGCTTTGTAAGGAATTATTTAAAAACATGATTTCTATGATTTATTTATAGCTCCAATCAAAAGTAATTCTTTAATAGCTAAAGGGTACGAGAAGTTTTACATATTTTCCATTTCATTTAAATTTTATACCTCCATCCAATTTCATTTGGATCGCTAAAATATATCTTGACCAATCAATCGACATGCAAAACTTGAAACATATTTATTTGTTATATATGCCAAATGCAAGACATGGCGTGACAAAATATGATAATCTCAATCATAAAACAAAATTCTAAATTTATTTGAAAACCGGTATAATATTTGAAAAGTGTTTTGTTAAAAAAAATATATATTTGAAAGTGTTGGACCTAATCCAATGAAAAATAGTAAATCCCCTTATATTCAAATTATTTATCATCATAATCTTATCAGGAAAGGTTTTAGAGTATTATCTGGATTTAGGATATATTATCTAGCCACTACAATATACTGAAAAAAGAATGTTAATTAGAGCATATACTTCCCAATTTGCTTATATTTTTGTTCAAACTTGTGCTTAATTAGAGTATGTAATCATGTTTTTCTTTTGATGAAAAACCGAATTTTATTAATTAAATAGCAACTAATCTGACATGGCCAGCTGAAGCTAGGTGGAACAGACCCTGAAACAGACCAAACAAATATGACCAATTCGTGATCAAATTTATTTAATAATAAATAATCATTAAAATAAATAAATTTTCCCGTATCGATGGAAAACTTTGACGAAGCTGCCCCTGCAATATGATGAAATAACTAAAACAAAATGCCTATAACTAGTTATTTACGGCTTGCTTCCATTAGTAAATATATTTTCAATCTCAGCCGTATTAATTTATATCGAAGACAATTATAATGAGCTCACAAGTTTGTACCAGAAGCAATAATATGTACTATTGATGAACCTCCCATCTCTAATTAAATATCGTCCCACATTGGCCACAAGGATGATGAAAAATATGGGGCATAGGGTCGTGTAGGATAGAGCACTTTTGAAACCTTCCTCATATGTCGGACGTAAGTTGTCAAAATAGGACGGCCCATTCATGTTTGTATGTTTCACCCATCACTTTCTTCTCTCCCTATCACTTCATTTATTTATTTTTGAAAATTATTTCATTTTTATAAATAAAACTTGTAAAGGGTTATTTTTAAATTAACTTTGCAGCTTGTGAAATTATCAAAATAAAATTAATAGTTACATCAAATCTTATCTCTACCCATAAATTTCTCATCACCGTCCCAAAAGGATCGAACTTGTTTTATGTTAAACGTTGAATTGTTCTCTTAAAATTATAAATCTAAAGGTATTTCATATTAAATAAATTTAATTTAGTTTATGAGTTGTTTGAAAGCTAAGCGAAAGGTTGAAGATAAACAACTTCTCATTGTTGAGTTTTTTTCTCTTTTGAAACTTGAACTATTACGAAAAAATTAAAGTTCGAACAAGATAATAAGAATTCGTGGAACAGACCCAACACTTGATTTACAAATTATATATAAAAGGAGATTGGTCGATAACAAGACAATATAATCATACATATCCATGTGGAAAGACCCAATTAAGGAATTGCTTATAATTACACAAGCAACAATCATTTTGCATGTTAAAATAAGAGTAGGGCTAAATCAACTCTTAAAAAGATAGACTTGATAACTACACGTAAACCACGACTTGTACTTCTCATGGTTGGAGAATTTCCTCGATCAACACAATTGAACAATGATCTTGATGATGTGAATAACCGCCTACTACCACCAACAATCGCTGAACGGGATTCACGCCATAGGGACAGACACCGCCACACACACGCCACAGATACGCATTGGGCAAAGAACAACTCAGTCGCTGAGACACCGTAGAATGACGGAGCGCCGGCCAACAGAGAGAAGAAAAGCACGCAAACGCATCAGGCGACGACCGGGAAACACCGCACAAGAGAGAGGAGAGTATAGTAAGTATGGTCAAAACAACGTACAAGAGCATGTCGGCAAGAACGAAAGTGTCCAATGAAAAGCACAACACCAAAAAGACCACATGAATGAAAAATTGGAATAACGCGACGATTTGGGCGAGAAGATTTGCCATGAGACGCTCTCCTTTCTCTCGCTTGCAGATTAATTATCATAAAAGAAGGTTATAAGTTTGATCTAGAAAAAAATATAATTATATTTTAAAAGTAATTTATATTTATACGCATTGACTATTTTTGATGAATTGATCCAACTATGTTAGGAGTGGGGAGTACTTACTTCTATCATCTACTTGTTAATGTCATAAGAGAAAAGTTTAAACAAAAAATAATAGACTATTGTACGTCAAATTTTTAACGTAACAAAGAACTTGAGTGGCTCGTTAGAAACTCGACTCAGTAACTAAAGCAAAATATAAATATTATCTTGTTTGTAATTTATATTCTTTAAATAATTTAACATTATAATTTGATTTGTAGAAGGGTAATTTGAAATTTCAAATTATTTTGCAAATAAAGTTTGGTCTATACAGTAAATTTCAACTCAACTCTAATTGACGTGGTAAAATACAATTTTCCATATCATTATGTTATCAAAATTTAAAAGGCTTAAATAACAGTGAAAATGTCTCAAACTCAGAGCTACATTATTTTATAGAAATTTGTGAACAACAGGACCTCATTGAAAATAGTTGTAATTTACCGGTAGACTAAATAACTCTTTAGATAGTTTTAGACAACGTTTATATGTTATGATTAGGGAAATGTAATTCTCAAACAAAATTACGTTAAAAATTTAAATTCTCAAACCAATAGGAGGGTGGTTGCCCCTCCTTACCCTGTGGATCTACTCCTACCTAGGAGTGTGCATAAAAAAGAAGACTAAACCGAAGAAACCAAAATGGGCCATTCGGTTATCACACCGGTCACTACGGTTGTCCTCAGCAATTGACGCTACTCTGGCTCGAGTTTCTCTAAATCATCGGTAACATAATCGAAGAGGTAATAAAAATAATACAAACAACATTTTAGTCATTGACATGACTAATTTTGACTTTCACCTTCATTTCCATAATCGAAACCCTATCAGAGAGAACAAAGAAGAGAGATATCGAGGCGATTCATTAGTTTCGAGTAAAATTCACCATGTTCATTGACGCGCCGTCAACACAGTCGCCGTCATCCTTAAAGATCACTTTTCTCCTGTCAGGAGCTCCAACAACACCACGTCGATTCCGTATCGCTTTTTGTCGTCAAAACGTTGAGCCTGTAGTACTCTGGATCAATGTACTTGACGGTCCCGACAACCTTCATCGGTCGGTACTCGCGATTATGCTCTTGACCTCCCATCAATGATAGTCCGAAATCGGAGATTCTCGCGGTCCACTTCGAATCTAGCAAGATGTTGGGGGATTTGATGTCCTTGTGGATAATCAGAGGCATTGCGTAGTTGTGGAGGTACTCGATCCCCCGTGTCGTGTCGCGTATGGATTTGGATCTTTGAGAAATTGATCACACTATAGCAATTTGTGGTAGTCTGAAAATTGAGCTTTTATTGTACTAGGTCGAAAAAGGCCCAAATACAGCTCAATTATGTTTCGGAAAAATTGATTAAACCGATCGAACCAAATCAGTCAGTCAATCGGTTAAAATTGAACCAAAATCATTTCAGCAGTTCGGTCTAGAATTCTACAAATACGAAAATTGAACTAGTCAGTTCAATTCGATTTTGACCAGTTCGATTCGGTTTTAGAACCATGAAAAGTCCTACCCATGCCATGCCTACCTATGAGTTTGTAGGTATCATTTTCCAAAAAATAAAAATAAAAATATCCGGAGGCAATGCGAATTCGAGTGGAAAAAAGGAAATAGAAAAATAGAGCATCTCTCTCTTCCCTTTCCGTACACAAACACAACCCAAAGTCACAAATAGACAGAGAAGAGAAGAGGAGTGACCGATGCCATGATATGAAGAGCAGAGAATCGGTCAAAATCGTCAACACCTAATTTCCAATTTCAATTTCGGTTTCATAGATTTCGCAGCAAATATGGCCGACACCGCCACCACCACCACCGTGTCTCCCTCCGCCGCACCGGCGACGACGGCCAATCCCAGCTTCAAAACGAATCCACCGCCGACGGATCGGCCCGTCAGAGTCTACGCCGATGGGATCTACGATCTCTTCCACTTTGGCCACGCTCGCTCCCTCGAACAAGCCAAGAAATCGTGAGTTTCTCGATCTCTGAAATTTTTATTCCTTGTGTTTCGTTTATGATGTTATTATTGTTTCTTCGGTACCGTGTTAATCAGATCGCATCAACCTGTATGCTATATTTATTTGAAAAAAGGTTTTGATCTTGTGCTCTTTTGAATTTTGGCTTTTCCTGTTTTTCTATTGCTTCAATGCTAGGTTTTCTCTGTTAAGCGGTATGATCCGCTTAAGTTTGAGTTTTAATTGGAAATTATTTGCTGCGTCTCTGGAAATTTTGTTCCTAAGGTTTTGTTTTGTTTTATTTCGTTATTATTATCGTTATTGATATGGCCTTTTCAGTCCTATGTTAATCAGATCGTATCAATCTGTATAATATATTTACTTGAACAAGGTTTTGATCTTGGCTTCTCTTGATGTTTGTTTCTTTCCATTTTTTTCTGTTACTTCTATGCTGGGCTTAAGTTTGAATTGTTAATTGTTAATGATTTTCTCTCTCATAATTTAGGTTTCCAGACACGTATTTGCTGGTTGGGTGCTGCAATGATGAGATCACGCATAAGTTCAAGGGAAAAACTGTGATGACAGCAGCCGAGCGCTATGAATCACTTAGACATTGCAAGTATGTGTTCCCTGGTTTGGTCTGATTTTTGTTTTGTTTGTTCAGTTGTTGATTTTCTTATGACATGCCAAATAGGGATGCACATTTATTTGTTGTTCTCTTGGAAGTTATTTTGCTATGTACTTAACTTGAGCAGATCTACAAGTATGTAACTCTCCATTTTTGTTGTTCTGTCGAAAATGAAATGAGGATTTTAACTCTTTTTTGGTTATGGAATTTTTACAGATGGGTAGATGAAGTAATTCCAGATGCACCATGGGTGGTCACACCAGAATTTCTCGACAAGCATAATATTGACTTTGTGGCTCATGATTCTCTTCCGTAAGAATGACTGACCCTGATAGTGTTACTCCTTTTATTTATCTGTTTAGTGGTAAGTTGGTGACGATATGTGTTATAGATGTAGATTGTAATATTAAAATGTTGCAGAAGAACTAGCATAGTATGTTTTCCATTCGATGTGTTTTGGGTACTGGCTTATTTAGGGAGAATGATATTGAACTTATGGATCTATTGGCTTAACGTACACTCATTGTGGTAATAAATAATAATGTCATGTTCCTTTAGTTTTCTTGTAGTATTCTGTGTTATTTTCTTCTTACCATTTTATTCTGCTACTCTAATGAATTATTTTAGCATTTGGGTAACTTTTGTATTATAAGTTTTTCGTTACTCTTTTCATTTTAAAAAAGAAATCTTCGTGAATCTTGTACAGTTATGCAGATGCCAGCGGTGCTGGAAATGATGTCTACGAATTTGTGAGTCTTGAGCAGTGGTTTTCTTTATAGAGCTATTGCTTCTTTATTCTTGAACATATGCTTAGATGAGGTTTGTATTTCAGGTAAAAGCTGCTGGGAAGTTCAAAGAAACAAAACGTACTGATGGGATTTCTACATCGGACATTATAATGAGGATTGTTAAAGATTACAACCAGTATGTGATGCGGAATTTGGATCGTGGATACTCAAGAAAAGATCTTGGAGTTAGCTTTGTGAGGGTATGATATTATCCTGCGTGTTATGGGTGGCTAGCTGTTAGGATATCGTATATCTGTTAGTTAACTGCTTTTCTTCTGCTCTGTTTTGATTTAAACAGGAAAAGCGAATTCGTGTGAACATGAAGCTGATGAAACTTCAAGAGAAAGTGAAAGAACAACAGGAAAAAGTAGGTGAAACGGTATGTGTGCTACTATGCCTATCATTTTCTGACCTTGTGGATTATTTACCTGGTAACTTATGGTGGGTTAAATGGCTGTCATATCACTATTGGAGCATGTCGCCATCGATCCATGACCATCTCCATCCATGTTATCTTGATGGTTACTTTTTCCACCCAAGTAATGCCATTGTGCATCCTTGTGTGATGCCAACATTAGAGATGTTGAATGATACAACTATAGCATTTTTCATACATTTACCGTATGACAATGCTGCTTTGTTTCTATAACTGCTAAACCAAACCAGTGTATCGACCTCTTCATTTCCGTCGCGGCACCACAGTTTTCACCCGTAGCAACATTACCAAACTGCCACTTCCATTGCATGACACTTTTATCTTTACCTAATCCCTACTTCCAAACAAAATTGTGGTTTTTCATTATGTTGCTTGAGTACTACTAGACACAAATACATAATAAGCATTAAATCTAAGACACGAGGAGTTGAAGATGTGCTATATAAGACACGATGATGATTTAAATGTTGTATTCATGCATATAATTTATTTAAATCCATCCAACTAGGAAGGGTAAGTTGATTTTGAAGTCTTACCTCTTCAGTGAGGAAGTTATTTCCTTATCTTGGCATAAGGTAACGACCATGCAATGACATATAATTCATGTCATAGACCAATTATGCCAACACTTACTATTCCATAAAAGAATTTCATTTCCAGCTTGTAATATTTTGGGAAGTATAATGCAATCTGAGCAGTGGTTTAGACTTGTGATCGGCATGCACACAAGCCTGTGAATCAGTTGATCAATGTAATGAAAAGTAGCATTATTGTCATTTACTAGCTACATCTTTTGGGTCCAAATCATTGGTGATATGATTTATAGAAATTTGAAACGTAGATTTCTTTAGGTTTTATTGATCTTTACACCTTTGTCCAAGTGGTGGTGAAGTTCTTGAACTTGTGGCCTGGTGGTCAGGGTTTGAGTCGCGGCGGTGGTATTAAAATCTAGGGTAAATGACAGTTTACTACATCTAACTAAGCACGTTTTTCAGTTTACATATCTAAAAAAGTCTCTTGAATAACACCCTAACTTATTTTTCATCCCACACATGTTAACACTGAATTCATCGTTAGTTTAATGTAAAAAGTTTATGATATCCGTAGTTAAATATAAAAAATTCAAAGTATGTCATCTCCTTTATCTCTCTCATTTATTCCTCTCCAAGTTTCCCAATCTCATTCCCACTCGACACCATCCAAATGCAACTAAGGGTAAAAAAGAGGAGAGAAATATATGAGAGATGCCATACTTTGAAATTTTGATGTTTAACTAAGGGTATTTTAGACTTTTTACACTATGCTAGTGGTGAATTCTAACAGTGTTATTATATGTGGGACGAAAAATAAGTGTACCATTCAAGAGACTTTCTTAGTGAGGTGTGTAAACTAATAAACGTGTTTAGTTAGGTGTAGTAAACTGTTATTTTCCCTAAAATTTAAACCTCAAATTTAAAAAGAGGTTTTATTGCCTTTTTTTATTAAGATTTGATGGTTCATAATTTACCCCTTCTAACTCTTGAATGGTAATTGGGATTTCTTATCAAGTTTTGTTGTTTGTGATTCTTGCTGGCCTTAATTAGAGTGAGTTGCTAATATATACTATCTTTTATTTATAATTTTCTTCATCGTTGACCTAAGTGACCATTGTTGTGATGTTAGATGTTATTCTTGCCTGTATAGTATTTTGACGGGTGTATGTTCTTCCTTTTATCTTACAGATTCAAACTGTAACAATGCTCCGCAATGAGTGGGTGGAAAATGCGGATCGCTTGGTTGCTGGTTTTCTTGAGATGTTTGAGGAAGGGTGCCATAAGATGGTGAGCTAATTCACAAATAAATCTTTACATGTTTGTGGAAACCTCTTTAAAATTTTAATGATATGGGATAATTGTATTTAGTGTGTAATCATCTTCTGTGCTGGTGTGGCTGGGTTTTGATGTGTTACTCAGGGCACTGCTATCAGGGATAGAATCCAAGAGCGGTTAAGGGGACAGCAATCACAAGATTCTTATCTACTGGAAGATGGCAGCAGCGATGAAGAATACTATGATGAAGATGATGAGGAAGAAGAATATTATTATGACAACGATGAAGAATACTATGAGGAGAAAGAGAAGTTGGACAAGAAGTAGGATCAGTTTCTTCTTGCGTGCAGGTGGTGTTTTGCAGACTGTACCTATTATACTACTTGATTTGATAATGGTGTTTCTGTAAAGCTATACATACGATAGCAAGTGTGGATTTAATTCGAGAACTTTTTTTCCTTGTGTAGTGGTGCATTTGTTTTTCCACAATGGTCGTATTCAGAATAGTCAACAAGAATGTTGTGGTTGTGTTCTTGTTAAATAGGCATTGATTTGAAAATTTGATCCATATCTAAGTGATGTTTCTTTATTTGGTTCTTAATATTTTATTTTTGGTTGGATGTTCTTGCAAATATGGATGATTATGGGGATGCATTGCTGTGCAATTATTATTGTATAGATCCATTTCAATCAAATATATGGAAAATACCTTATTTCTTCTGAACTACACTATATTTCGTTAATATGGAAGTCTAATTATCTTATTGTCTCCAAAAAATAAGGAGAATGTCACTGTACTATATAAGCAATGCACTCCTGTGCAAATGGTTGAAAATTTGAATCAACCATTTGCACTTGCGTTGTCTTAGCGAGCGACACGTGGTAACAAAGTTTTACATCATACATTTTCAAGGTTTTACATGATCAATTACGTTATACTATTTCGCATTACATATTCTATAAAGGTCAATCACGTATGATTATTTTGCACTACACATTCGAACATTTCCGCTCTGTTTGTACTTGATTGTTGCTCATACTATATATAAGTACACTTGAACTTCACATAATTATTATTGTTAACGCTACTAAATCCGAGTATATTAGGTGGTATAAAGTGGAACTTTTTTTTTTCACCGACCTTACTCTTCTTATTTGTTAGCTTTCTAAACCTCCTCCGACTCTCATCGTTAGTTGCTTTAATTTGTTGTCTTCTTTTGTTTTAGGGTTAACCATAGTAAGTGTACGGGGTAAAGAAATTATGAAGAAGGAAAGTGATGTCATCACTTAATTTATAAAAAAATAATTTTTTTGTACACTGTTGAATCTGGATGTCGATACACCTAGAGTTGGGGCATATGATCAAAGTTGAGTAACTTTGTAAAGTATCGTGTTGTGGTATGATTGTTGATTAAAAAATAATTATGCCGTGCTACGGATGTCACTGATTTAAAATAAATTGTTTTGGTTGAACTGTGGTGACGATTGTGTTCCAGTTGTCTCTGAGATTAACATGATTGTTCCTTTGATGCGCGCTCACTCACACAACAACACCGACTGGGTGACTAACAAAATAAAGTTTTCTAATCGTACAATAAGGAGCATTGGAACGAGAAGAAAGTGTGAATTTGGCATAAACCTCACGTCACCTTTATAAATGATGTAATGATTACATAAACCAATATATTTATAATTGCTGATGGTATATTTAAAAACTTATATAATAGATCACTTATATTGTAATTTATATCAATGTAATTTATATCAATGTAAATTATATTCTTTATTTTCCCTCCAATTTAAAGCTGCAAAAAATAATTTATTTTGTTTTAACAAAAAGAGCTAACTTTATTTAAGAGAAATAATGGACAAAGAACTATACAATATAGAAAATTTCATGTCTTATTCATGGTCATGATCATAATATGAAATGTTTAAATTAACTCAAGAGGGTTATATAATTGATTATATCTAAGTTGGCAAACACAAACACAACTGACTAGCCTTGAGTAGTCTATGACATCATTAAATTGCCGGTCTTCGACAATACCACTCACAATGTCTTGGCATTTGACCAAATCATGGCCTTTTTTATCTACAACGCTCTCCATTCTCGTGTTATTCAATCACGAGTCCATCCTCCCTTTCTAAATGGACATGGCTAAACCTCCTATCAAAATCCTTTATACCCTTCAAACCGAAAGATATATATACAAACGAACACGCACAATCCATCTGATACTTATACAAAAGAGCGAGACTAACAAAATCAAACAAGCAACGCCTCCCATAAACTTAGAAGGAGCACCAAATAAAAATAGAGGTAACATGATATTAGCAAATACCACACCATCATTTAGTACAAACCCTATTTCCATGTATCGATTATATACTTACTATGATTATTTTAAACTTGTGTTATTCATGGATAGAAAATGAGATGTTTAATTAAATTAGTTGGTGTTTGAGTTGAGAAACCATCGGCAAAAAATCAAATCAATCAATTATGATTTATTTTAAACTTAAATCATACCGTAATTATAATAATTAAATAATTACTATTCAATGTTACTCAATCCAACTTGCATCAAAAGTGGAGTTTATAGTAATGTAATGTTTGCGTCAGCGACCGGTTTGGTTTGGTTTGGTTTGGTTGGAGGTAGCACACACAGCCTCGCGTGACGCGCCTTTTCACTCGTCCTAACCCTAACCCCTCCGTTTGGGAAAATTACAAAGAGTGCCACGCGCGACGTGTGCGAAACAGAGGCGAGTGAGAGTCAAAGACGAAGAGGAGAGCGTGAGACTCAGACACGAAGCTGAAACCCTAGACCAAACATTTGGGGCAAAAGGAGCTCCACTCGCTCACCTCCGTCGCGTGGCTAATCCATCATCATCATCATCATCACCATCACTGCTCTGCTCATACTATCTCTCAGGTACCTGATTTTTTCTTCTTCTTCTTCTTCTTCCTCGCAGACCCGCACTGTGTCTCTGTTTCTTTCGATTCTCAGTTTCGTTCAGATTCTGGGTACTGACCAAAATTTCCATTATTTGGTGAAAACAGCACAACCTTTTGGAGTTTCTCTCACTGTTAAAATTGTGTTAATTTGTTTCTTGGTCTGGAAAGTGATCCCCTGTATGTATATCTGACTGCATGTGTGTGTGTATGTGAATAATAAACTATTAGCTGATAATGCTCTTATTAGATGATAATGGTACCATTCTGTAAGATGTGATCATTTTTTTTTAAAATTTGATATTTTGGGACAAATGCGTCGTTTTTGTGTCTACCCGTTAGCCTCTTTGTTCAGTTGAGTATCCAATACCATAATTCAGTTTGGTACTAAAACCAGTTACTAAAAATGGAAAATCTTAATCACCCTGCGCTTTTTGTGTGTGGGAGGGCTGTTGTTTGACAACCAGAAAATAAGTTTAGCTCAAATCTTTTATATGGCATACAGATTTTTGTCTTCATGAGTGGTTGATCTGGGCATGTTAATTAATTGCTAGAGCTTGATGTTTGACCTGTATATGCATATAATGTACAATGTTGGGGGTGATGAATGGTTCATCTTGAGTTTGCTCATCTTAGATCACATTGATTAACCAATATTTCTGACCATTTATGGCTGCATTTGTCTGTTTTGTCTTGCTGTCAGCATGATATGTTTGTTTCCTGAAATTTTTAATTGACTTGACTTCCCATGTCAAGGGGTTAAAGACGGGTGTGCAATTTTACTTGATTTTTAGATGATTCTTACAATTGGTGCCCTTTACTTGTTTGAGGTGACTAAGATTCAAGCTGTATATACTTGTGTCTGAAACATGTCATCATGGTTGTAAGTCTTTTGACAATCACTTTAATATCATGCCAGCGGTATTGCTGTTAAAAAAGACAATCACTGGAATTATTTAGCATCTTAATATGCGTTGTTTGGTCAATCTGTTTTGTTTTATCCAGCTGTTAAGTACTGAGTTTTTTCTATTGTTGTTAGCCATTTGTGTTGGAGATGTGGTTTTGCTTTATGTGTCTTGTAAACAACTTTCTGGTGCCAAGGTCTTATATGCTCTGTGTTGCAATCAAATTCTTATAATGAGGTCAGAGCCTCGCCACAACTATTAGGTTGCTGCCGTCTGAACTTGAGGTCACTGGCTCAAGTCATATGATAAGGGAAGGTTGCATGCATTTGTGATCATCCCTAGATTCCATAATGGTGGGAGCTTCATTCACTTTGGCCCACCCTTTAGTCAAGTTGGTCGTGTATTTTTTCCAGGTGTAATAATTAACTATTGAAAGCTATATAAACAAGAAGTTTATCATTTTACGAAACCTTTTCTTCGATTTTTCTCTCTTTCTTACCTAGAAATTTGATATTTATGGTGTTGGTCTTCCCTCTTTTTGTTCTTTCAAAGCAGTGTAGTTTGCTGATTATTGATTTCGATCAGGAAGCTTTCAGTATCAGGATCCATGACATTGTTAACTGTTTTTGTATTCCTATAGTTTTAATACCAAAGATGTAAATGTTAACTATGGTTTATGTGGGTCTTAAGCTCATTTCAAGTCAATCAGCCAGGTTTGTTCGCATTATGACTAGTATAAAGTGCCTCTCTTCCTTGATTTTGACAAATGTATCCATTAAAAGGCAATCTGAAATTTGATTTGAAGGCACTATAAATATGATGGCTGAATGACCATTGCTTAACTGTTGCTCCACATTAGAGGTTGAGGCTTTTCCTTCTAATAATTAACTAAGCACAAAATTGTTCCAGTTTCACCAAAGCACGACCTGCTGTTTGAACTCATTGTTGACCTTTGGGGTCAAGAGTTTTCTGACTTGGAACAGTTTTGAATTATAGTATACTAGGCACTTCATCTAAACAGTCCCTGGATTCAATTAAAGAAGAGTGTGACCAACGGGAAGCAGCCACTGCAAAGGTCCAAGACTGAATACTGAGAGCATCTGGACAAAATATGTACATGCACGAATACTTTTGGACACAAAAACATTAACCCAATTGCATTGTAATGAATATTCATTTCCTTTTTATCTGTTACGTAAATGACTAGCATTATAGCAGGTAAAAACTTTTTATTTGAAAGCATTCATCATACCACCAATTTTACTACTGCGCTGTGTCATCATTGCTAGATAGGAAAATACAGACCTATAGCTGAGCACATCGGAGTTGGTTAGGATTGGTCTTATGATTATTTTTACTCGACCAAGACACCTCTTTGGATGTCATTTAACTTTATTTTTTTTAGTTATTTTGTCTATACAATTTGAATATTTTCTGATTTATTGCATCTTGTTGAATATGAAATTTTGCTACAAATGGCAGCAGTTTCTACGTGCTTGATATGTATCCTGGAATTGATTGACATTTGGGAGCAATAAAGCATGCATTTTATTTTCTGTCCTTTTTATTAAGTTAAGTATCTCATCCTGTCATTCCCATCATGTACATAATTGTTAGTTTGTTACATGCATTCAATAGCTCTTGATTGTGCTGCTTTCCTTTCATTTTCCAGGTAACCAGACAAGTAGCATCTTCTGGAATACCAAAAATTGATAGCCCTCACTATGGATATAGACCTCCGGTTACCTTCTGGTGAGCATGATAAGGAAGATGAAGAAGCTAATGGAATTCATAATATCTTGGAAGCTGAAGAAAAACCACATACTGGAGTTCTAGGTAATGGAAATATGGTGGGTATTGGAGAGGAAATACATGCTGAAGATGGAGGGGGTAGGAATTCTCCCACGACAGATATTTCACTGTTTAAAGAAGATACAAATCTTGAACCACTCTCCGGTATGGAATTTGAATCACATGGGGAAGCATACTCTTTCTATCAAGAATATGCTCGATCTATGGGCTTCAATACTGCAATACAGAACAGCAGACGGTCTAAGACGTCAAGAGAATTTATTGATGCAAAATTTGCTTGCTCTAGATATGGGACAAAGCGAGATTATGAAAAGTCCTATAATCGACCGCGTGCCAGGCAAACAAAACAAGATCCCGAAAACGGAACTGGTCGACGATCATGTTCAAAGACAGATTGCAAAGCAAGCATGCATGTAAAGAGAAGGTCAGATGGAAAATGGGTTATACATAGTTTTGTGAAGGAGCATAACCACGAGCTTTTACCAGCCCAGGCTGTTAGTGAGCAGACAAGAAAGATGTATGCTGCCATGGCTAGACAATTTGCAGAATATAAAAGTGTGGTTGGTCTCAAGAATGATCCCCAAAACCCATTTGATAAAGGTCGGAATTTAGCACTAGAAGCTGGAGATGCCAAGGTGTTGCTTGAGTTTTTTGCGCAGATGCAGACTATGAATTCCAACTTCTTTTATGCAGTAGATCTGGGTGAAGATCTACGGCTGAAGAATTTATTGTGGGTTGATGCAAAAAGTAGGCATGACTTTGTTAATTTCAGTGATGTAGTGTCCTTTGATACCACCTATATTAGGAACAAACACAAAATGCCTCTTGCATTGTTTATTGGAGTAAATCAGCATTACCAATTCATGTTGCTTGGATGTGCTTTGGTATCAGATGAAACTGCTATGACATACTGTTGGCTGATGCAGACATGGCTGAAAGCAATGGGTGGACATGCTCCAAAAGTAATAATTACAGACCAAGACAAAGCAATGAAATCAGTCATTTCAGAGGTTTTTCCGGATGCTCGTCATTGCTTTTGTTTGTGGCATGTCCTTGGGAAGATTACTGATAATCTTGGTCAGGTAATTAAGCGAAATGAAAATTTCATGGCGGAATTTGAAAATTGCATTCATAGATCGTGGACAGATGAAGAATTTGAAAAAAGCTGGTGGGAAATGATAAACAGGTGTGAACTCAAAGATGATGAATGGCTTCAGTCTTTGTATGAAGATCGCAGACAATGGGTTCCAACCTACATGAAAGATGTTCTTTTGGCTGGGATGTCTACAGCCCTGCGATCTGAGAGTGTAAACTCTTACTTTGATAAGTATGTGCACAAGAAAACCACTGTCCTGGAGTTTGTGAGACAGTATGAATCAATCCTACAAGATAGGTATGAAGAGGAAGCGAAAGCAGATTCTGATACGTGGAATAAACAACCTGCATTGAAATGTCCGTCCCCTTTAGAGAAGTATGCTTCAGGGCTATACACTCATGCCGTATTCAAGAAATTTCAGGTTGAGGTTTTGGGTGTAGCTGCTTGTCAGCCTAAAAGGGAAGGACAAGATGAGTCAAGCACTACTTTTAGAATTTTTGATTGTGAGAAGAAACAGGACTTCATTGTTATATGTCATGAAATGAGGTCTGAAGTTTCTTGTTTATGCCGATTATATGAATACAAGGGCTATCCTTGTAGGCACGAACTGTTTGTTCTTCAAATTTGTGGCCTTGCTACCATTCCCTCTCAATATATTTTGAAGCGGTGGACAAAAGATGCGAAGAGCAGGCATATAATGGGTGAAGAATCTGAACAGGTTCAGTCTAGGGTGCAACGATACAATGATTTATGTCAAAGGGCAATGAAGTTGGGTGAAGAGGGATCATTGTCTCAAGAGAGTTACAATCTTGTCTGCCGTTCATTTGAAGAAACATTTGGAAATTGTGTGAGTGTGAACAATTCTAACAAGAATGTTAATGAAGCTGGCACCTCAGCCAGTCATGGCATCCTCTGCATTGAAGATGAAAATCAAAATAGAACTGCGGGCAAAACAAATAAGAAGAAGAATGCAACCAAGAAAAGGAAGGTCAGTCCTGGTCCTGGTTAAATTTTGAAACTCTTGATGTGTAACAGTTACATTGTTAAATTTGACCTCCCATATAAATTGTAGGTGATCCCTGAGCCTGAAGTTATAGCTGTTGGAGCACAAGAGAGCTTGCAGCAAATGGTTTGTCCTTTCTCCTAAAAAGTTATCTTGATCATGTTGCTACCAAGTCACATGGAAGAAAGTACATTCTGACTTGAGTCTTTCCGCTTCACGAGCTCAGTAGAAATAGTCAAGGATCACTTTCGTAGTGTAATATAAAAAAGGCACTGTGAGATAGTTATATTTGTGGTTTTTAAACTCGGGAAAACTGTTAGTTTAACTTTATTGAATTTAAGTAGATAACTTGTATGGAATAATTTTGCAGGACAAAATAAATTCTAGAGCAGTACTGGATGGATACTACGGTGGTCAACAAAATGTTCAAGGGATGGTAGGATTTCCTGATTTTTCATGGTTGCAAGAATTACATAGAGCATGTATATACGTTTTATCTCCATTTGTATTCTTATAGGTACAACTAAACTTGATGGCACCAAATCGTGATAATTACTATGGGAATCAGCAGACCATTCAGGGGCTGGTATGTTCTATAACCATGATTTGTTGCAGCGGAAATCAACAAGATTTTTGCAGTAAGTAAAAAATAATTTTTTTTGTGTTAGGGACAATTGAACACAATAGCTCCAAGCCATGATGGGTATTATAATGCTCAGCAAAGCATGCATGGGCTGGTATGGTAGTCCATGACGATGTCCATAGTTTTATTGGAACACGCCATTCAAATAATAACACACTGTATATTTTGGGGTTCAGGGACAGATGGATTTTTTCCGCACACCAAATGGTTTCACTTACAGCATTCGAGTGAGTTTGGCAGATAATATATGTTATTGTAAGTAAGGATAATTGTATTTTTTATCAACTTTTGATGTTGGGTTTCCTTTCTCGTGTCAGGACGACTCCAATGTGAGAGCTCAACTGCATGAAGATGCATCAAGACATGCATGAGGACCAACGAGTTAGTTTGCATCCTCTGATCTATGTATGTTCCTTAAATTATGAATAACAAAGGATTGACATTGTTCATTCATGTGTTTAGGAAGAAGGAAAGTGCAGAAGCGTGTAAAGAGTGTAATGTAACATGAGCGATCGAGCTGTGGGTGGAAGGATGCATCCTTTCGGGTGATGAGAAAATCCAAAAGTTGGAACAGATCCTAGATAGTGTTTGCTTGTACTCTTGTATCAGCCCTAGTTAGTTGCTATATAAATTATAGATCATGGGAAAATGTTATGCTGGGGCATATATCATAGCAGCTCTTGTATTGTTTGTAGGTATTTTTTTAGTGAATATCTATGCATGCTGCCAATTTCTTCTTTCTTTGTCCAAATGTTGAGGACAAATATTGTCGTTGCATTATCGAGTTAAAGAAACTATATAAGTGATGCCATAACGTGTCTAAGTTTGATGTTATCTTGTTTTATCGTAGTATAGTTGAGCTTGAATCTTCATTCTTGTTCCGACTCCACTCCATTCCTCTAACATCCAACTAATATAAAATGAATACAATAGAATAATTGAATGTAGTAAAATTATTCTCAATGGTATAATTGAGACCTCCAAACACAAATTAATGTAGTATGAAATTCTTCTACTTTCAAACTCTTCATTGCTTTAATGATTGAAACTAAGTTTAAGTAAATCAGCTCGAATTTTTGACCACTACTTAAGTAGAGTCTCTTTAAACCTGTGCGCCAAATACACTTTCAGAAGTTTTATAAGCCGATAAAAATAAGATTTAGATGTTAATAATAAAATCTAGTGTAAATTCCACATGACCTCCCTTAACTATATGCACGTCTTACATGTCCCCTTTAACTACAAAATCAATATGAGAGGTGTCTTAACTATCCAAAAATTCCACTTTACCTTTTTTGGTTGACTTTTTTTAAAATTATGTTTTGTTTTTTTTAAATGACGAAAATACCCTTGTATCTGAAAAATTAAAATGAATAAATAAAAATGATTTTGAACTTTTTTTTTCTAATTTTCTCGTTGTACACACTAAAGAATAAATTTTTTTATTAGAAAAAATATTTTTTATAAAAAAATTAAAAAATAAACATTTATTTTTAAACATCGTTTTTTATTTTTATAAATAAAAAAAATTAATACTAAAATATTTTTTTATTCTTTGTTTTTGTAAAAGAAAATAGAAAAAAAAAAGTTCAAAATTATTTTTATTTATTTATTTTAATTTTTCAGTTACAGTGGTATTTTCATCATTTCACAAAAAATTTAACAAAATTTTGAAAAAAAAGTCAATAAAAAGATAAAGTGAGATTTTTGAATAGTTAACCTCACATATTGATTTTGTTGTTAAGCGGGAGCATGTGAGACACGAGTGTAATTTACTCTAAAATCTATATATTTACTTGCCCTTCTCACGCATGCAGAAACCAGCAGTGATTGACACGCGCCAGACGGTGTGGGGGAGGTTAGGATGCACGCGCCAGATGGTGCAAGCGTGCGAGTGACAAAGTTAAGGGAAAGAAGAGAGGAATCGACGCGCCGTGAAAGAGAGAAGATCCCAAATCGCTACACAGAGCGAGTGAAGCTCAAACCCTAATCGACCAATTTTAAAACCCAACTCTGTCCCGCCACCACCACCTCCTTCTTCTTCCTCTCCCTCTCATTCTCAGGTAACGTCGCTACTACTTTCTTACTGATCTCTCCCTCGTAATTTTAAGCTTTAGCCTGATGCAATTTATGCTTTATGTGATTTGCTGTGTGAAAGAGAAGAGAAAATTTTCAACTATAGATCATGTATATTCATGCTGTTTCTGAATTGCTTTTCAAATAGAGATTGATACGAGTTGTAGAATGTCGGAGATGGAAGGTTAAATTCAAAATTTCAGAATTAGTGTTGTAACTCGGCTGCATTTGGTAATAGATCACCTGGAATTCATTATCCTAACAGACTATGATTAAATATGCATTGCATTGTGGTTGGTTTGTACTCTAAAATTACTAAATTTGAAGAAATTTCTGAAAGCAAAAAGAGCCTAACAACTATGTGTATCGTCTTATTTCTGAACATGATGATGGATTGCATTTTTGTGGGAAGCTGGCGTGATTTTTCATCAGTTAAGATTCATATAGATATAGCTAGCTCGAGAAAGAAGAGTGGACAATTAGGCAGGGTTTTAGTAGACACAATCTGAATTATAATACTATTGTTCCTAGAGATCATGAAGGATAACTAGAAAGAAGAATTTCTTAATCTCGTTTTTAATACGCATTGAACACTCATAATGTCTGATACTGGGCTTCAAAAGTGGAATCTGTTACTAGCTTACATGCTGTTTTCAAACTTGTTTAACTATTATAGCTCCATACGATAAGAACATTCTTTATCAGAGCTAGAATGATATAGAACTTGCACTTTAAAGAGACTAAGGTATCCATGCTGGAGAATCAAATGAACTTGGGAGTAAATATAAGCATAGTTTATGAGTGATGGGGAATGTTTAGAATATACCGTCCTTTCCTTCAAGTTCCATATAAAGGGGACAAATAATTCTTTCAGGCGAAGAGCATAAGCTACGTTATATGTAACTGGAATTAAGTCGTAGAGTGCTTTTCTAAAATCTTAAATTGCACAACTTTGTCAGCAAAATAGAGCTTTCTCAGAGAAACGAACCTTGTTTTCTTTATGCAGTCTAGTTTAAACTATTGGTTCTGTATGAGAAATTCTGTGGTTAATATGTTATACATAATGCAATATATAGCAAGTATTTTTTGATGCTTTCCTTGTGTCATTTACTTGTTTATCTGTTTTTGTATTTCAGTATATTGTATATATATATAAGCACGTTCAGAGTAATATACTATACTAAATACTAAGAAAACATAGGGAAAAGGAGAAGAGAATAATCTTGATTATATTAGAGTATATGTAGCAATTCTTTTTTATTCGTGTCATTGGTTCTCGCTGTTTAGGTGCTATTATAGGCGTGTGTATTAAAAATGAGACCTATAGAAATGGATTCTGAACAATCTTTTACTGAATATGATAAGGATATGTAGGAACTAAAATGTGGTCAACAAAATGGGAGATCGTCAAGTTGATTTGTGTAGTGTTGGAGTGAGTCAAAATATGGTTGATGTTGGGGAAGCAGTTCATAACAGGGTTAGTGTGGCTATCAGTGGCACTAAAGGGGATGGTATCAGTTATGAAGGGGATGCAGAATTTGAGCCACGAAATGGCATCGAATTTGAATCACATGAAGCTGCATACTCCTTCTACCAGGAATATGCCAAGTCTATGGGATTCACCACCTCAATAAAAAACAGCAGACGCTCAAAGAAATCAAAGGAATTCATTGATGCCAAATTTGCATGCTCTCGATATGGAGTTACACCTGAATCAGATGGCGGAAGCAGCCGTAGGCCAAGTGTGAAGAAGACAGATTGCAAGGCCAGCATGCATGTGAAGAGAAGGCCAGATGGGAAGTGGATTATTCATGAATTTATAAAGGAGCATAATCATGAGCTTCTACCTGCTTTGGCATATCATTTCAGAATCCATAGAAACGTGAAATTAGCTGAAAAGAATAACATCGATATTTTGCATGCTGTAAGTGAGCGGACAAGAAAGATGTATGTTGAGATGTCTAGATTGTCTGGTGGGTACCGTAATGTTGGGCCCCTTCCAACTGATGTAAATTACCAGTTTGATAAAGGCCGTCACTTGGCTCTAGATGAGGGAGATGCCCAAATTATGCTTGAGTATTTTAAACATATCCAGAAAGGTAATCCTAACTTCTTCTACGCAATAGACTTGAATGAAGAACAGCGGCTGAGAAATCTGTTCTGGGTTGATGCTAAAAGTAGGGATGATTATATTAGATTTAACGATGTAGTTTCATTTGATACTACTTATATCAAAAGCAACGAGAAATTGCCATTTGCACCTTTTGTTGGGGTGAACAATCACTATCAGTCTATGTTGCTTGGATGTGCACTGGTTGCCGATGACACTAGATCAACTTATGTTTGGCTGATGAAGACATGGCTCAGAGCAATGGGAGGCCGAGCTCCGAGGGTAATTATCACTGATCAAGACAAGTCCCTTAAGTTGGCCATTGAAGAAGTCTTCCCACATTCACGTCATTGCTTTGCTCTTTGGTATATATTGGAAAAGCTCCCTGAAAGTTTAGGTCATGTTATTAAGCGACACGAGCATTTTATTGGAAAGTTTAACAAGTGCATTTTTAAGTCATGGACAGATGACCAGTTTGATTTGAGATGGTGGAAAATGGTCACTAGATTTGAACTTCAAGAAGATGCGTGGGTTCAATCATTGTATGAGGATCGGAAAAAATGGGTGCCAACTTTTATTGGGGATTCTTTTTTAGCTGGAATGTCTACTACTCAGCGTTCGGATAGTATGAACTCTTTCTTTGACAAATACATTCATAGGAGGATTACTCTAAAAGAATTTGTGAAACAATATGGGACAATCTTACAGAACAGGCATGAAGAGGAATCTATAGCAGATTTCGATACATTGCACAAGCAGCCTGCACTAAAATCTCCTTCTCCATGGGAAAAACAAATGTCAACAGTATACACACATGCTGTATTCAAGAAGTTTCAAGTTGAGGTTTTGGGTGCGGCTGGATGCCACCCTAAGAAACTAAGTGAAGATGGAACAACTGCCACTTTCAGAGTTCAATACTGTGAAACGGAGGAATATTTTCTTGTGACATGGAATGAAACAAAGTCGGAGGTTTCTTGTTTCTGCCATTTGTTTGAATATAAAGGTTTTCTTTGTAGACATGCATTGATTGTTTTACAAATCTGTGGCATATCAGCCATCCCACCCCATTATATTATCAAGAGGTGGACAAAAGATGCAAGGAGCAGGCAATCCATGGCTGAAGGAACAGGGCGAGTACAAACTCGGGCCCAGCGCTACAATGATTTGTGTAAACACGCGATTGAGTTGGGTGAAAAAGGATCGTTATCCCAAGAGAGCTACAATATTGCTTTCCGGGCACTTGTGGAAGCTCTAAAGAATTGTGTGAATGTGAATAACTCCAATAACAGTACTGCAGAGCCAAATAGCATTGCCCATGGTCTTCGTGAAGTGGAAGAAGAGCATCATGGAAGCACTGTAAGTAAAACAACTAAGAAGAGGAGTACTTATAGGAAAAGAAAGGTTAGTTCTGGCTTCTTAAATAATTGCTACTCAACTATTTGTACTAGAGCCAAAGAAGAAATAATTAACCAAAAACAATTTTTTCCGAGTCTCAGGTACAGTCAGAGCCAGATCTTATGCTTGTTGAGGCACAAGACAGCTTGCCACAAATGGTTTGTCTGATCCCTATTCTGGTTATGTTGTCATGGCAATCTACTGCAATAACATAGTGCATTTATCAGAATCATGATGATACACTAATATCATATATTGTCTAATTTATATCACAAATATACAGCTCTCATATTTTCCCTTTAATTATGATTTCAGACAGCCAATTATTTAAAATTACTTACATTTATGCAATATCATGTTGGCAATAATAGTATTGTTTGATTTCTATTTTGTGCTTGTAGGACAATCTAAGCTCGGATGGACTAGCCCTGAATGGGTATTATGTTGCACAACAGAATGTGCAAGGACTGGTATTTTACATATTATGATCATGGATAGTTTAGAATCCTGGTTTGAAAGAATATGGGTGGTTTTAGCTTGTGATGTTCCTTAACTGGTGCTCGTTGCAGGTACAGCTGAACTTAATGGAGCCACCTCATGATGCTTATTATGTCAATCAACAGAGCATGCCGGGACTGGTAAGTCCTTGCTGTAGTTATTACAAAAGCACTGACATGCACGTGACAGTTGCCTGAAAGTTTTGAATTGTTGAATTGGATCACATACTTGTAGGGGCAATTGAATTCGATAGCACCTGGACATGAAGGCTTCTTTGGGACTCAACAGAGCATGCATGGGATGGTATAACATTTAATGCCTATGTATTTATTTGCAGAGAATTTCAGTATTTTAGCATATTAAGACCACAGATTTCCCAACAATGCTGTTGTTGTAGGGACAGCTGGATTTTCGTCCACCTACTAGTTTCACTTACAGCTTGCAGGTTTGTGTTTGGTATCATGTGTTTGTCCCAAGTAATCAACAGTTTGTGTGATTGGACTCACACTTGCCGGGGTTTTTGTTCATATCTCAGGACGATCCCCACTTGCGATCCACCCAATTGCATGGAAGCGGTTCGAGACATGCATGAGGAATAGCGTAATCATGGGAAGTGGTTCTGCAATGTTCTCTTCCTTTGTGTATTCTCTTGTACTTGTTTCAAGAATATGTATGGGTGGCCTGACACATAAGGCTCCAACCTTTGTGGAGAGACGGGTGTCGCCTACTCCAAACGTGAACCTGTGACTTCAAAATCACAAGACAACAACCTTTATATTATTATGTGCCTTATTTAGAGGTTGTTAACAATGGCAATGTAAAAATAAGCTTATTGTACTTCAGTGTATGAAATTCCATTTGCAGCTTTAAGTTTCCAAAGATTACCATTCTCAGAATAGTAGAAACACAGTGTACTTGATTGCGCAATATACTGCGAATATGGCTTGCTAAAGTCTTGCTTTGAGACGTGTTTTTACGAATACGGAGCATTTGGATAAGGATTTGTTTTGGTTGGAAGTGAAAGTGAAAGTGAAGTTTTCTATTTGGTTGCAATGAAATTGTTCTCTTTTTATTTCCCTTTTCATAAATTGAAGTTATGATCACATTTTTTAAAAGGGAAAAATACAAATAGCCACACCAAACTTAGGCCAAAAGACAATTAAGACGCCTAGCTGCACTCAGCTATTGAAAATTGATAATTAGCACCAACTATTAAAATTTTGGGACAAAAATGCCATACGTCAGACTTTAAATTTTCAAAATCATAAACTCTAAACAAAAATTCAAGGGCATTTTTGTCTTTGTATTTAAAATGTTAACACATTTTATCCAAAATTTTAACGGTATGTGCTAACTGTTATTTTTCAATCGGGAGTATAGGTAGGTGTCCAGTTTTGAATATGGGTATAGTTAAGTGTCTTTTCGCCTAAATTGAGTGTGGCTATTTGTACTTTTCCCGTGATTGGGATAAAATGGGTCACGATGGTTAACTAAACCTCACTCACAACGTACGCTATTGTCACTAAGTTGATATAATATCGTCAACTAAGTTGAATAGAAAATATCTAACTTTGTCACTAACACCAATTTTTTGTAACAATCATATTTACGAAATTGCTTCAGAATTCTAGCTGTCTCCAAAACTCAATAAAATCTTCTTTTTTTAGAAAACTCCGTAAGATCAATGATATTAATCATTTGACAAAATCAGTAGATGAATTTACAAAATTAAAACAATAGATTTTATTGTTCATCTGAGAAAATGAGACCGGTCAATATTGCTCTTGAACTATCATGTTGCGGAGCTATTTTCATAAATCAATTATGATTTTTGACTATACCTTTTCTTTACAATAAATCAAGCTCCTCATATTAAGTGTAAAATTAAATTTTTTTGAAGGAAAACTAGCTATATTTATTTTATGAGAAAATTGACCCGGCTTCAAACCAGATATTTGAGACAACGTTTGATGGAACAAACCCCGCACCATGATCCTAACTATAATTAGTTTAAGCATACTGAAAAAAATAGAAACGCCTGCTCCTAATATAGAAAAATCGGATATATGAGTTGTGCTCTACAAAGAAACGGCCCAATACCTACACACGCATCTACCTTCCCTAACAAACTACCCACACCCTTAACCACCCCATGAAGCATATTCTACAATACTTTTTTTGGTTTGGTCTAATTGAATAATATGCTTCATTTATTTACCCTCTTTTATTTTTTGAATAGCGTATGCAATCTTGAATCTTTTTTTGTTCTTACTTTGACCTCTAACTACTGTTACTTAAAAATTAAAATATCAGTTTCTTTTCATTTTGAAAAAGAAAAAACCCAGCGATCCGCTGGTCACCGGTTGTTCCCGTCAACGCTTTTGTCATCATCGTTTCTTCAACTGTTGCTGTTGTTGTTTCCTCTATTTTCTCTTCTTTTTTTTCCTTATGTTCTAAACTGGAATTTAGTTTCCTTCCTTTTTCTGAGACCCGTTAAGTTTATATAAAGAAACATTACATTTTCCCATATTTTTTGCTTATTTACTTCCAATTTCTTGTTTGGGTTACAGTACAAGTGAAAGAGCTTTCCCTTTTATTCTTCTTTCTTATATCAAAAGAAACTCCAATTTATGAGTCTGGTGGTGACGGAGCTGTTCTTGTGGGTCTAGGGTTTTTCAATTTGCCTAGTTATGGTGAGGAAGCACGGGTGGAAGCTACCTGCTCATAAATTTCAGGTTATCGATTGAAGCATCTACACTCTTTGTTCTTTTTTTACTTCTAATTTGCTCTACATTATTATTCTTTCTCGGATTTGTGGTTTTAATTTTGATTTTGGGTTTGAGCTCTGATTCTCAAACTGGGTCTCTCTGCTTTCAACCAAGTTATAATGCATTTATTTTGGGATTTGTGGTTTTGATATTGGGTTTGGGTGTGAGCTCTGATTCTCAAACTGGGTTTCTCTGCTTTCACCCAAATTATAATGATGATGCCATTTTTGTGTATTTGTTATACATATTTATGTTTTGTGACATTGGGTTTGTGCTAAATTTGTTTCATCAGCTAAAATGTAGGTGTTAACTCTAAGGAATTGGATTTTATTTTACTTGGCGATTACTCATTGAACCCTAGATTGCTGGAGGCTTCCGACTTTGGCTGATCAGTGTTCACTGTTACTGCATTCTATTGCTTTCTGAATGGCATGCTATATTTTTTCTAAATCTGTTCTAGATCATAGCATTTTTTTGAGGAGTGTAGATTATTTTCCATATAGATGTTCTGGTTTGGACTCTCGATTCCAGTGATAACTGAAATAGTGATTACTATAGCGGTTGTGATATGGGCAGGAGAGGGATTAATAATTGGGCTCTATGAACAGAAATTTGGGATGGGTTCGGGTTTTTTAATCTAGGCTTGATATTCGATAGCCAGGAGATCAGTTTGTAATAATAAGTGGAGGGGAAGAATATAAACCTAGCTAGTCAGACATTTTCGAAGCAAAACCTTTGGCCTCCTGATACATTTCACGTATAGAAAGTACTAGATTCATCTCAGCACTTTCAGAACATGAGAATGATGGTTGGACTTGAATCTGACTTGATAGAGGCTCAGCTTTTAAAAGGCCAAACTAGTTTTAAAGCCCCACTCTGGTTTCATATATCTTACATCTAGCGGATCTAAGCTTGAATACTCCAACTGTAGTTTCTGCTACTCAAGTAACTATTGAAATTGTGTGGATTTTATCTTGAGTGTAGATTCTGCTTATTTAAGAATCAATATGCAACTTGAGCGCGCTCGTGCAGCACAATATTGATTAAATACTACTTTTCGCACTTGAATAAAGAACCAGATGGAATAGTTTGATGTGCAATTTAAATGGTTTGTCTGTCGCTGCATCTTCTCCCTGCGGTTCTCCTGTGTTTTGATACTACGGATGTTAGAAATGTGTTTTTTTATCGTATATTCATTTTTTGCTGTATATTAGTATGGTTTTTCTATTGATACTGTGGATGTTTCATTCTAAACGAGGGTCCTTGTACAGGTTATTGCTATTACTGTTTTTGGCTTGCTAGTCGTTGCGTTCTATGCCTTCTTTGCTCCTTTCATCGGAGGCCGTATTTGGGAGTATGCTTTGATTGGCACTTACTCTTCCGTGGTATGCAAATTCATTTACTTACTCTTCATATTCAAGCTGTACTTTGCCCGTAATAATGCAACAATTATGGTCAATATCTAATATTTTCTGCATGCAATTTGTAATTGAATACATATTTTGGGAAGACAATTGTATAATTGCCAGTACCGGTAGTTGTATGAAACCCAGTCAAACCAGTCTTTATGAACACTGGTTTTATTTATTTTTGAGAAACTCAGTAGTCTTTTGATTATTGGCCAGGCCATATACATTTTAGGGTAAACTACACATAGATATCCTCAACTATACTCAACTTTCAAATTGGACACACAGCTACACCTAGAGATTGAAAATGGACACTTAGCACCTACCGTTAGATTTTCTGTTAAAATTTTAAGTAAAAAGACAAAAATGTCCTTGGTCAGACTTCAAATTTTCAAAATCATGCCATTATAAAAAAATTGTTCTCCGGAGACTTGGCGTAGCCGTGGGAGGTCGAATCCGGTGCCGGCGAACGCAGTGGGAGGATCGGAGACGAGGCCGGCGAGGAACGTGGTGGTTGTGGAGAAGTTTGATCGATAAATACACCAAAACTCATAAATGACATGTTTTGAAAATTTGAAATATGACCAAGGGCATTTTCGTCTTTTTACTTAAAATATTAACAGAAAATCTAACAGTAGGTGCTAAGTGTCCATTTTCAATTTCTGGGTGTAGCTAGGTGTCCAGTTTGAAAGTTGGGAATAGTTATATGTCTTTTAGACATAGTTGGGGATGGTTATGTGTAGTTTACCCTACATTTTATTAACCTCATATTATGCATTACTATGGTAACCTGTACTAATAGTTCCATTTTAGTCTAATGTAATAGCCTTGTGCATGTTCCTCCACTTCTTATCGTGGCATTGCAGGTACTTCTTGTTTTCATCCTTTATGTTAGGTGCACTGCTATTAATCCCGCAGATCCCGGAATCATGTCTAAATTTGACCGGGTAGTATCAAATAGACCGAATGAAACTTATGGCTTATCAGCAAAGGATAGAAAATTTGATGAAAATGGCATGGGAGCATATTCTTCGCCATCATCAGTTTCCAGAAGTTCCATTGGACCGCCTAACTCTAGCAGAAGAGGGTCTGTAGGTGATATTGGCGGAGCAGATATCACAGCTGATCCTGCAGTTGGCAAATCTAGGTTAAATGTAGGAGGAATCTGTTGTGCACTGTTCGTGTATGAAGATTGTCGCAAACAGGAAGAAGAACAACTGGGCAGCGGTGAAGAAGCTTTGTTCTGCACATTATGCAATGCTGAGGTATTAGACCATGACAAGTATCAGTGGAGATTTTTGTTTGCACCCATCTCAACCATATGAAATTGTTAAACCCCTCAGATTATTGTTTCTTCATGTTAATAATAGAGCTTCCAAGAAAGTATAACTTAAAACTAGCATATTGAGATACTCTGTATTATGATATTTAATTATTACTGCCTCAAAAAGACAAACTATTTGATATTGGCCACTAAGTTGTCCTGTTTCCATCACTAAGCCCATAGTCACTATGCCTTCATGACTCTTCAATATCCTAACCAACCGACATAACATTACATTGCTCCATAACTCTGTTGGTTTTATTGGGACTTGCATGTTAACGAGTAAAGCACTTTGTGGCGTCTTATTTTTTGGTTTGAGCATGTCACACATATTAGAACCATTGAAACCATGGCGGGTCTCTGTCCAGCATGTTGAGTGTGCAGATTCTGGGGAATTTGTCACTCCTGTGAAATTGCAGGTTGTAGTTATTAAATTCTCATATACATGAAGATCCACATGGTTTGTCAGTATTAATCTGATGCAAGCCCACAAAGAATTATTTGTTTTACATTGTAGTCTTATTTATAGACCCTGGGATGTAATCATGTTGCAGGTGCGCAAGTTCAGCAAACACTGTAGAAGCTGTGATAAATGTGTGGACGGTTTCGATCATCATTGCCGGGTATGTTCGTCTTATCTCTCTAAGGCACACAGCTTGAGTATATATCTTTTAGTTGTCTTTGTAATATACATAGTTTCATCAATTTTGTCTTGTGGGAACTAATCTCAGTGTGCTACATGGGTGCAGTGGCTTAACAACTGTGTAGGGCGCAAAAATTACGTGACCTTTATCTCTCTCATGGCTGCTAGTCTTCTTTGGGTAATAATTGTTGCCTAATACTAGTAACTAGTCTGGCTAAGAAAATAGTTTAAGCCACTAATAATCCCCCCTTCTTGTTCAGCTCGTTATTGAAGCTGGAGTTGGCATTGCTGTCTTTGTCCGCTGCTTTGCTGTTAAGAAAAGCATGGAGACGCAAATTATCGACAGACTTGGAAATGGTTTCTCCTTTGCGAGCCTTGCCCCATTCAAAATAGTTGTGGTACAACTCATATCATTATGCTAGAATAAACCGGCCTCTTGATTTTCAGTGCTTATAACTTATACTTCTTGTGCTAATATTACATCTCATTTTTTGTAGGCTGTATGTACTGCAGTTTCTATGCTGGCTTGTGTGCCACTGTGTGAACTTTTCTTTTTCCACATCATCTTGATCAGAAAGGTTAGTCACCAAAAACAATTGCATATACTTTTGGGAAAAGTAAAGATAACTATCCCCAACTATGCACTATTTGGATAAGGGAGCTTTCACTAACGAACATTTTTTTTTAAATTCTTATTTATTCAGGGAATCACGACTTATGAGTATGTTGTGGCTATGAGGGCCATGAGTGAGGCACCTGATGGAGGTGATGCTGATGAGGAGTTGCAAAATGTGCCGTATTCTCCATCAGGATCTGCTACAACTGGTCTAAGTTTGGGAAGCTCAATGGGTTTGCAGTACAAGGGAGCATGGTGTACTCCTCCTAGGGTATTCGTCGACTATCAGGTACTATTTTTGGTATCGACTTCACTGTTTGTTCATTTCTGGAATAAAAAGCTCTAGGTTTGGGGTACCTTTGAACCATTGAAAACATCAAATCGGTTGCAAATAATAAACATGTGATCATCAAAGGCTTATCCTAGCTATGTTTTGATCAGAATTCTTTTTGTAATTTTTATTATTATTTAAAAGAATTTGTCTTTGTTTAATGCAGTGCTCCAAAAATCCCTGACTTGTTCGATTAGTCCCTGATTAATCCCCAATTAGTCTCTGATTAATCCTATGATAACTCCCGATTAATCCTTGAAGCTGATTTATTTTCGGATTAATCCCCGACTAGTCCCCAGAAAGCCCTTTCCGCCCGACTAGCGCCTAGCATTTTTTAAAACATTGGTTTAATGATTGAAACACACGGTTATGCCCTCTTTTTTCCAGAGCAGATACTTCGGATTTTGCTAGAAACAATTTGAGGATATAATATAACACTGACACATGCACATTCATACTGGTTTAATTTACTCAAAACAATCCAAATGTCGAAATAATTCCTTGTGTATTTTGAAATTGTATAAGCTATATGTTCTTGTGTTTCCAGACATAAACTAACAAGTGTAGGAAATATCTCCATTATGTTTGAAAAGAAATTAGTTTAACTTTGTTGTTTGCAAGATCAAAGAATTAGAGCCTAGTCACTTTGAAGTGAACCACTTGAAAGAACATGGAACCTCTTGATTTTAGTTATCGTCTGTAACTTTATTTTTAAGGACATTTATATTTATTCTTGAATAAAGCTACATGTTGATATAGAAGCTCCTTATTTATTTATTTATGTTAATTTCATCGTTATCTCAGGATGAAGTTATGCCTCATTTAGATCCAGGGATGGTACCATCTACTGTCGATCCAGATGCAGCTGGATTTCCGGATAGAGGGATGAAGGGACCAAAAAGGCCGCCTGTCCGTATCAGTGCTTGGAAACTTGCAAAGTTGGACTCCAACGAGGCTGCAAGAGCAGCAGCCAAAGCCAGGGCTTCATCTTCTGTTCTACGTCCAGTTGATAATCGGCGTTTACCCGATACAGAACATAGCTCCAGTGGCAACATGAGTGTCAGAAGCAGTGTGAGCACCGACTTGGGGGGAGCAGCAAATAAAGATATGAAAAGCGAGCTAAAGTTATCTCCTTTGAGACACTCTTTCGCTCCAAGTCAAGGGAGCCGAGATGAGTACGAAACTGGGACCCAAAGCATGAGCAGCTTCAGCAGTCCAAGCCACATTCACGAGTCGGTGACACTCAGCCCCCTCCCGCAAGCTCACAATCTGGGTCGTTTCAGTGCATCCACCTCAGTCCCGGGATATGCTCCTCAGCGTCAATTACCCGCGAAGGTGAAAGTTGACAACAAACCAGTATCCTACGACCCTCCAGGATTTGACGAAAAGGTGATCATGCATAGGGGAAGTAGCACAACAGATCCCGCGCCGCATACCTCTCTAGTGAGAGATGTGAAAAGGACATCAGTTGTGTGGGATCAAGAAGCTGGGAGGTATGTTTCAGTGCCTGTAGAAGCAAGGAACAGACAATCAGTTCAGATAGCATTGCCAAGCTCTAACGCAGAAAGTAGTGGTAGTTATAGCAGAAGGCCTGCAATGCCAGGACAGGAGCAAGCGGAGAAGTTGACGTACACTGGAGATTCTATATTCTTTGGGGGCCCGCTGTTGAGGGGTTCGGGGCAGGAAAGGCCAGCATTGAACCTTCCCCGGGAGTCGAGATTTAGAAGAGATTCAGCCTCGAACCAGCTCCCCGTGTTTGCTCCAGGGGGTTCTGAGCATAACCCGTCGTCTGGCTCGGGGTTGAAGTAGTTGTTTGAAGCTTTCATGGAAGCCTGTGACAGAGACAGCAAAAGACACCCAGTGACTGGGCTAAGTTTTCAGATTTGACTTCCACTGAAGTTTGTAAATGAGGATGAGGAGGTAATATTAAGATGTTTCTGTGTAGACATGGTTAGTGAATCCCTAGTTTAACCCCCTGGATTTATAGTACTCACCTTCATTAATCATTATTATTTGCTCTTATTTTGACGCTCATGTCAATGTCAAGAGGGATGTGTGTTGTGTGTCTTTACATATAAAAAGGTAAAAAGTAGTGTAGGAACCTTCTCATACTCTTGGAAGTCAAGTCGGGGGTTCCATAGGAGTGGTATTATTTTTGCATTATTAGTTTTTTTGGGAAAAGACTGACTTAACTTAACTCAAGTAAATTATCTTTTTAATATAGATATGCAGCGTGCGTGATTAGGAATAACTTTTTATCAAAATTCGTTGATTCCGAAGAGTACTTAAATAAACAAAACTTAGTCAAACCCTAATTGTAGAAAAGAAAATCATAAACTTGAAACAAATTATTAAAATTGCAAAAACTGCATTAAACTTAAGAAACTGCGATTTTGACCCTCTAAATAATCTCCAATGGCCGAAATTAGTCGTAAATCATGGAAAAACCATGAATTTGACTCAGACCACCACTTTTGCCCGGAAAACACTAGTCTTTTGTCCAAATCTGACACTTTCGCGATAACTCCAAGTATACCGCATCAAATACATTCAAATTTAACTTAATTTTTTTACTTGCTAAAACTTTAATTTTTCTCATACACAGTGACTTCAAACATTTCAACGAAGAAAAAGAAACTTGGGAGAATTAAAAATGACAATTTAAACTCATTCCAATTATCATTATTGAATGGGATAAGATTGAACAAAACGACATTAATTAGAGAGCAATATAGTAAAGTTATAGGTGAGACAAGAACAAGAGTGTCGTTTCAGTCTCTCTCTCCTAATCACAATCATATAAGAAACCTTCCCACCACTGTTGAATTCAGTGAATCCTTAGATAGATAAATATAAAATCATTATTGTGTCCCAACCATTTATTGTTATAAATAAAATAACACAGCTGGGTTTTTGCTTCATATGCACTGCATTTTATACAGATATCAATTTCAACTTGTTTTCCATTCATTTATTTATTATATAAAATAGATGGCGTCTGTCAAGCTAAAATATTAAGTGACACGTGCTTAAATAAAGTCGCCACTTAGTTTTATAACTAAAATATAAAACTAGTTTATAAATGAATTGGTGATTTGTACGTTTAGATCTAGTTTGTTTTGATTTGCAATATTAAATTTGGGTTGGTTTTGTTGTTTATGATTACTAATTTTACCACTCAATTTTGCATTTTACTATACCATATAATATAACACGTGTTCTGTTTTATTTTTTCTTGTAACTTGCGCTATATACTTCTTAATATAGATAAATGAAAAAATAATTGAATAAAAGTTTTATAGTGATTGGATAACAAAATTTTAACTACTACCCCAATTAAAGAAATAATAGTGATCAGATGTGTGTCACTTTATAATTGAATAACTTAGTCGAAGAAATGTTATTAACGATTTTGACAGGTCACAAAATAGTAGGAAGGAGGAAAAAGAATTCAGCAGCCTTGGCCCTCTTAGAAAGACAAGTAATTATATATTCAATCATGGGTCACTCAATATTAAAGACAAAACACGATTATTATTTCTTTTAATATTATAATACTTTCCCTAATTATTTTTAAACTCATTTTATTCAAATACAATGGTAATGCGAGCGGTGCCAACTGTTAGGCCACGCTCAAACTGATACGATTATCAAATTTAATTCAAGTAAAATTATAAGGTAATGATATTACTTTTTTTTATATTCCATTCATTAAAGTGTTCATGTTTAACTATGTTACGTTTAAACCCGATGGATTTTGAGTTGGTATAACCTAATAATGTTATGGTTTCTACTTTTTTTTTATAAATATAGAGCTCTATTGAAATTACATAATTAATATAGTACATTGGAAAAATTGCAGTAACTCTCCTTGTGTTATTTTAGTTTTGCAAAAAATCTTTGTTCAATGTTTTATCGTAAAAAGTTTCCGTACACTTTGTATTTTTATTGTAATTCCAATAAAATAGACGGAAATCTTGAAATATATATGAGTGCTCATATAAAAATATAGGAATAAGTTACATACACTGGATGTAATTCATTAATAATCCAGATTCTTCTATAATTTCATGAATTAAAAATCAATTGAATAATTAAAAGGGTACAACGGTCGTTTTGTTTGTTTCTGATAATCAATGATATGATTTAAAATAGAAAACTGAATTATAAATATTCACAGGTATAGAAATTTGAATTTGTGATAAATATCCACGATTTTAAGAATTTGAATTTGTGTCATTCAACTAAATTTGGTTACATTTAATGAATCAATAGACTCGTAAAAAATGAAATCATGAAATCTATGTTATATGCGAAATGAAACAACATAATTTTGGGCAAATGAAAATATTAAATAATAATCATCTCAATGCATGACGTTGAATCATGAAATTATGGGCAAATGAAATCATGAATGACAAACCAGGAGATACTTAACCAAATGAAATCATGAAACTACGTACAAATAAAATTACTGAATTACATGAAATTACAAGAATATATGGAATTACATAGGAGGGGAATCATGAAATTAAGCAAATGGAACTATGAAAATGCATAGAAATGGAATCGTGGAAGTAAGTGATAATGGAACCACAGACACATTCGGTACAAACCCTTATTGTTGAATAGGGGGAAACACAAATCACAAAAAAAATAACATCTTCAAATCGAAAATCAGAAAATTAAAAAAAAAATCTACAATTAGATTTCAACACGACATATCAACATTCAGACTGATTTACCGAACATATCCATCAATTACTTACATGCAACCAATAAACCTTTAACCAACAACATGCATCACAAAAAACCAAAAAAAGTCCATGATCAGACTTCAAAATTGCCTGATCAAAATTATAAATCGAAAAATCAGTCGAATATTAACAAAATCGAATGAATCGATTGATCTTTTAACAATAGGATATTAACAAAATCGAATAAATCGATTGATCCTTCAAATAATGAACGAGCGAGTACAAAGAATCTACAATTACTTGACTTCATAGAACTTGTCAAGTCACGATCCTTTACGATTTTCTCTTGTTGGGAGCCATTACAGATGATTCACACAATAACATGCGGCCGATTATAGTGAGAGGATCACTAGTGTTTGACGATAACATAAAGAGGAAAGAAACTATTTCACCAACCCTCATCGAAAATCAAACTAAAAAATCTTAATTCATTTTCGGCTAATTGATTAAATGACAAATTAATCTTTACATTCAATCAATTTGTGAGTTATTAATCATGGAAAGCACAATAATTACGCGGAATGACATTGCTAATTAAGTTTCACCTCAACCGTTGATTTCTAGATCGTGTGGTAGTGATTTATTCACGTATTTGCACTTGCACCTCAATATAATATTTGTACGTGAATTAGGGATGACAATATTCTCCGTATTCGACGGGAATCTCCGAATCTGAACGAAAATGGGGCAGGGAATCCTCGAATCCGGATGAGAACGGAGCGGGTGAGGTATCTCCGTCCCGCTCCACCTCGATATATTAAAAATATATTTTTAAATCAAAAAATATTTTTAAATGTATATTTAATGAAAAATAATATATTTTTATTGAAATACTATTTTATAATACATCTTTAATGAAAAAACAATATTTTAAGTATATATTTTTATTAAAATAAATTTGGTTATACAAATTTTATTTAAAATAAATATATTTTAGCATTTTTTAGGTCGGAAACAGAAAACGAGGAATCCTCGAATTCGACGGAGAATCTTCATCCCCACTTGAAATGGGGAATTTTCAATCTGATTCTAATGGGACGAGGACGGAGATTGTCAAATCCGCCCCAATCCACCCGTTGCCATCCCTAACGTGAATTCACGTTTTATTTTACACGTTCCGATGAGTTCTTAACTTGTATCATAGAAGATAGTAAAAAGTTTTTACTTGAATAATCTTATAGACTATTGTAATTAATGTAGTGACTATATTAATTATTTAATAATAACGAGAGCATTCATCATGCTTAATTGTAAAAATGAATGATTTGCAGTTTCCAAAATAACACGCATGATGGTGAGTCAGTAAATAAGACATACACAAGTTGACCAGTGAGCCCCACCATCTGATTTGTCGTTATTAAAACCACTTAATTATTAATTAATAAATAAAAATGAAAATCCAAATCCAGCATCAGCATAATACTCAGAACAATCAATCAGTGTTGACTTCATCTCTTTCTCTGCAACTCTGCTCTCTCAGAACATGCCAATCAATCGCCTCCTTCTCCGATCCTCTCTCCGTGCACAGGTATCGGATCCATCTCCGCCATAACCTCATCACTATTTTCTCTTCAATTTATGGTCGACAGTTCATTTGTTTGGTTGCCGAGCAAATGTGTGGAAACTCAACTTGTAACTCATGATGCTTCAATTTTCAGATTCTTTTTGTTTATCTCAACTTTGGTTTCATTTGCAAATATTTTGACTTTTATTATGTAATAGTGGACTTTTTTCTTAGAAAACCAAATATCTGATCTTTGGTTCCTGTTGCAACTGATTTGCTTCACTAACTTGTATGCTTTTCCTCTCATAATTTTGCTTAATTTGCCTGGTTTAAGGTCTCATGTTTCTTAGATTAATCTTGTAGACATACACCTACATTGTCTATCTATGATTACAATCATTATTGTAGTTTTGACTATTCTATGCTATGTTTTAATTTTAACCCAACCCTTGACTTATGGTGCTGCTTTTCCTAATGCTGTGTTTGAATCGATCTCCATGTCCTTCCAGTCTGCTAAGTAATCAGGAAGAAATTGAATTTAGTCGGGTTACAATTGTCCAACCAATTTGAATTTTTTTAAAGAAGATTGGGTTTGTGTGAAGTATAGACCTTGGTTATCCTCTGTTGAGATGTACTGATAAACCTAAATGGGGTTATCTGCTAAAACTATAGACCATTCTTGCATTTTGGTGTTGCCTTATCATTTTTATTTGCAGATATGTTCATATGGAAGACAAGCTGCGGCTTCAGGAAGCTCACAAGAGCATCTCCGTCAGACCCCCTTACTGGACAGATGGTATAGCACAGGAACAGTTGCGCAAAAGGCGGCTGAGGATCAAGGGTACTTATGTGTATTTGAGAATGTTTACCCTGATGTCTCCACAAGATTTTGCGTTGTCTCATGTGCAGATATTTTCATACATTATTATTTCAGATTTAAAGGGCATGATATGCTGGCACCTTTCACGGCTGGATGGCAGAGTAATGATTTGCACCCTCTCGTCATAGAAAAATCCGAGGTATGTTAAAATAGAATTTATTCTTATTTATCAATGAAATTGCAAGCCTTTTTGTTTTAAAGAAATGATTCAATTATATGACTTCTCATCGTTGGATTTAGGGTTGCTATGTTTATGACACCAATGGGAAGAAGTATCTCGATAGTCTCGCCGGTCTATGGTGCACAGCCTTAGGTATTGGATAACTATACCTGGATAGGCATGCTATGTACTTATATCTGTGTTTAAAAATACTTCAGTTCCTTATATATTGTTTAAATTTGCAGGTGGAAATGAACCTAGACTTGTTCAGGCTGCAACTGAACAACTGAAGACGTTGCCATTTTACCATTCATTTTGGAATCGTACTACAAAACCTTCTCTGGTATTCATATTCATAACATAACTTCTGTTTCGTCAAAGATGAATGGAACTTTGCATCCTTTACATGCACTGACATCTTATTCTATATTCTATTTATAAACTTCATAGAACTTTTCATCATTTGATCATAACTTAATCTATCTTGGCAATTTTATTCTTCATCATTATGAGCATGCCTATACAGGATCTTGCAAAGGAACTTCTGGAGACCTTTACAGCAAGCAAAATGGCTAAAGTTTTCTTTACAAATAGTGGATCCGAGGCCAATGATACTCAGGTTTGCTTATGCAGCATTCTGGAGATTACTTCAAAAAGATTTTAAAAAACCATTTTGTCATTTAGAAGCTATCACATTATGAATCAAGTTCTTTCAGATGAAATAGATGTTATGTTAATACTGTCTGTGGTCATTTTCCTTATTGTCTTGGGGAAAGTTTGAAAAAGTGCATGCATAAATAACTAAACCAATGTATGAATTTGTTCAATATTTTGCATATAAGCTCATTGCTAAAATTCAATTCCACTGCTGAGATCTTATCATTTTTATGAGAATAGTAATAACAGAAAAAATCAGTATCCCCCTGATTACTATTTGTAGGTGAAGCTGGTTTGGTATTATAATAATGCGCTTGGGAGGCCGAATAAGAAAAAATTCATTGCTCGATCAAAAGCGTATGTTTAGCCACTCAACTGGTTTTGTCATCTTCATCTTATGTTGGAGTTTTTGTTACATTATCTTTTTATTGTGACAGGTACCATGGTTCTACCTTGATATCAGCCAGTCTTTCTGGGTAAAATTTAGTTTTACAAACTTTTCTCTGAAACAATATTACAGTACGCCATATTAAAAATATTTAGCTGACTAATATTCTCTATTGCAGCCTTCCAGCTTTGCATCAAAATTTTGATCTGCCTGCTCCATTTGTATTGCACACTGACTGCCCTCACTACTGGCGCTTTCACCTTCCAGGTTGTCCTTTGGCCAACCTTTCTCTTTATGTTATTTAGTGACTTTTATTAAACGATGGGAATGCTAATTCTGTGTCAGGGGAGACTGAGGAGGAGTTCTCAACCAGGTTAGCCAAGAATTTGGAGGATCTTATCATAAAAGAGGGACCAGAGACGGTAATCAGACTAGATATTATAATAAACCCATTCTGAACATCATTTTACAGCTCATATGAATATTTTTGTTACTGACTTTATATTGTTGTTCGTTTTAGATTGGTGCTTTCATAGCTGAGCCTGTCATGGGGGCAGGGGGCGTGATACCTCCTCCTGCAACTTATTTCGAAAAGGTGAGTTATAGTTAAGAGCTTGAAACATGGACATACCAGTTCCTGCCCTATGTTAAACAAAAGGCAAGAGAACCATGTATGTGTATAGACATGTTTACAGATCTGTGCATTCATATTCATGAAACAGAGATAGATCTCTCTTTTCTTTCTTCTCTTTAATTTTTCTTCTATCATAGAAACAAGATGTATGCAAGTTCAAATTTTTTCTTACATATTTCTTTGCGAGGAACATGCGATAAATTAGTAATATACAAAATGGGTAATGCATTCTGAATAAAGGATGGGTTGGGTAGAGATTTTAGATCCTTTTCATGTAGAATTATCATTGTTGCCAAGTTAATATAAACTTTGCCTTTGCTATTCAATTATTCTATTTTCTTACTAATGATGTATGCTGTTGATCTAATTTATATGCAGATTCAAGCTGTTGTGAAAAAATATGATATACTCTTTATAGCGGATGAGGTATTTAGCAACTCTGTCCTACACATTTCCGCAACTTGTAGATTACAATTTCTACCCTCAAGATCAAGCTTAACTCGGCACTTTCTGCGCATCTTAGGTAATCTGTGCATTCGGGAGACTGGGGACAATGTATGGGTGTGACAAATATGGTATAAAACCAGACCTTGTTTCTGTAGCTAAGGTAAACTTGAGTAATGCTGAGCTTTCATTATAGAAGTTGCCTAAGCAAATGCTAACAATATTCTATGAAATTGGATGTCAGGCCCTGTCTTCTGCATATATGCCTATAGGAGCTGTAATGATAAGCTCCAAAGTTGCAGATGTTATATACTCACAAAGCAACACTCTTGGTATGCTAATAGTACTGATGATGTTCCTTCTTTGGGTTTTTTTTCCAGGTTTTGTCATAATAATCTTTGTTTCAGGTTCTTTTTCACATGGATTCACTTACTCTGGGCATCCTGTTGCCTGTGCGGTCGCAATAGAAGCTCTCAAGATCTACAAGTTGGTTCCTTCATTTGTTTCCATTATAAATTTGAAGGAAACACTAAATTGTGTCTAGATTGTAGGCATCATCCTCTAAAAACATATTGTATGAAAACACATACCAGGTTTCTTGACAGTATCAGATCTGCAAGGCAAATGATATAAAACAAGGACGCCTTTGACACTTTTTTTTCTCCTTTTAGATAGTCTCCCAACACAAGAAACCTAGGAGAATCCTCAAAATAGGTTAGGTTATCTGAAAAGTTATATTTCATTAAACGATTACCAACTTGATGCCTGTTGTACCAACATCCAAATGATCCATGATTATAATAATGCTTTAACACGTTTATGAGCCAAGATAATTTGTGAACTGGATCTCTTTGATCTGTCTGTAGGGAAAGAAATATTGCTGATCAAGTAAAGAGCATTTCTCCAAGGTTCCAAGATGGTCTGAAAGCCTTCTCTGATAGTCCCATAATCGGAGAGGTATATGCTGTCATGTAATTGAGTCATGATTTACTTAATCTCTAGTCCTTACTATAAATTCTTCAACAATGAGGCCTTCAATTTTCATTACTTATATTGTTCTGCAGATTCGGGGAACTGGCTTGATCCTTGGTACGGAGTTTGCAAACAACAAGTCACCTAACGATCCATTTCCTCCCGAATGGGGCAAGTTCCATCTGACTAAGTTATTTATAAGTTACATTTCGCTGATGGAATTTGGATTTGATAGAATCAAGTTAGTTATGGGCTTGAATTGATGTTGTGCATTGACAGGTGTAGGAGCATATTTTGGAGCAGAGTGTGAAAAGCAAGGCATGTTAGTACGTGTCGCTGGCGACAACATAATGATGTCGCCTCCATTTATCATCACCCCTGAGGAGATTGACGAGGTAAACAAAAAGAATTATGGAAAACTCGTTCTGTTTGCACTAGTTTAGTTGAGTTGGCAATTTGCTTTAATCTGAATGAAGCCATTAAGAGGTTGAATTTTGGTGTCTCAGATGATAAGGATTTACGAGAAGGCACTGAGAGCTACAGAAGAGAGGGTGAAGGAACTCAAGTCTCAGCACAAGTAGAGGTAGAGGTCGATTCTTCCAGAGATAATGGCGATAAATCCTTGTATAACAGAAACATCTTGCTATTTTCATTTACAAGACATGCATCAAATATTCAATAAAAGCCCTTTAACTTCTCCTTCCTTTCACATGGAATCAATTTTAAAACTTATTTGGTGTTCTTCTCCTCGGAAAATAAGATGTATGCTAATAAATATGACACACATAACATATATGTGAAATGTTTAAAATAAATTTTGGATTCGACAAAATTTTCCGAGCTGTCACTGATAGTATGTTTAGTTTCAGTCGTCCCCGTTTATTTGATGCATCCAATAATTGATATTGATTATTAGTTTGGCGATACGGCTCCCTCCGATGGGGTTGACACCTAATTCTTGAGTCCCCATATATATTAGACGAAATGGAGCTGACAAGAGAGCTTTTTGGGGAATTTCTCTAAAGTTACATTGCTAGACTGCAACTGATTTTTATTTTCAATTCTACTTTTCACTATGAATTTCGTAATATAATACTTTTTATCATTTTCTGTTCAATTTACTTTCCTATTTAATCGTTTTACAAAAACCTTTTCACTTACAATTATTCTTTCTTTATTTCCACCTCCAAAAACACAAAACATAAAAAATAAAGTAAATGACAGTATGTCACACACAACAATACCCAAAAGACATATAGGCATCCCATCTTTGAAAGTGTACCGTGAGCTATACTCATCTATTGAAAATTGACTGTTAGCACCTACCGTTAGAAAGTGACTCGTCTTTGACTTCTTGTTATACCATGCTTTGTAAGGAGTTTTGTTCAAAAAAGCTCAGGTGATCGGCCGATTAAGGAGATATACCGCTGTCATGACAAAATCTTAGGTAAGTCTGGATTCTTTATTAAGCACCTTGCAATACCAACAATGGTCTGATTTCGTTTTTCTACCAATTTATTCTGTTGAGGAGTGCGTGGTGCTGTTAGATACTGTGTCATACTCCGCTATTCACTGAATTTTTTGAACTCTCCCGATGTGAACTCTCCTTCTCTTTCAGTGTGGAGTACCTTCAGCTTCTGTTCTGCTTCACCCAATGTTGCATCATTGGTTCTGATATAAACCGTGAGAAGCCATCTATAAAAAGTAGGAAGTAGTTGTTACCTGATGAAGTCTTAGGGCTTATGGGTCCATAGAGGTCACCAAGGACGTGGTTCGGTCTCTGTTTGATCCGTATTTGGACATTTTTTGGTCTTCTGTGTGGAGGAGGCATTTTCCAACTTAATGGCAATGAAATGAAAATTTGAAGCACAATCAATAACATTTTAATCATTTCAACTTGAAATATAGTTGATAACGGAGAGAAAAATATATTTTATACAACCTCCAAAACTAAAATCAAAAACTGGTTAACTTATACGACACGAGAAACACATAATTGCAATCTTGCCTATCTAGAATTATTGGTTATATGACTTACTAGCCCAATAGAGTGAACAATAAAGTGTTACCGTGTACATAAACAAGGTTATGGAATTCAGATTGCGAGCATACATCGGCTACTTTGCAAAAAGACTGATCAAAATATTTTTGGAAGATCGCGGCAAAACAATATATATATATATATATATATATATATATATATATATATATATATATATATATATATATGAGCACATTCAAGTGTGAATCACGAGGGTTGTGCGAACTGTGAGAACCAACTACTAGCACGTATTTTCTTTATTAAATCATGTATTTCCATAAAATAGTCAGTCGGTATTTCCATTATTATGTCATGTATTTCTATAATATCGGGAGAATTGTGTAACGAGGGGTACTCGGGTGTAACGAGGAGAACGAGTATTTTTCTATAGGAAATCACTGAACCCTGAAGGGGAAATGGTGTAACGAGGGGGTCAGATATTTTTCTATAGGAAATCAATGAACTCTGTCAGGGGAATGGTGTAACGAGGGGTCGGGTGCAACGAGGGGGACATGTACTTTTCTAAAGGAAATCAATGAACCCTGTCGGGGGAATGGTGTAACGAGGGGGAACATGTACTTTTCTATAGGAAATCAATGAACCATGTCGGGAAAATGGTGTAACGAGTGGTCCCTGGGTGTAACAAGGGGTTATAACGAGTTATGGAAATACATATCATAATAATTGAAACACTGACTGACTGTTTTATAAAAATACATAACTTAATAATGAAAAAACGTGCGCATGTGTCACCACCCAACTGGTTCGCACAGTTCGCACGACATGGTCTGGTTCGCACCAGATCATGACCCTATATATATTATTTATTAAAAATAAAATTAATGATATTTAATCATTTTTAATTTCATACTTGTCAATACACTCGAAGTTCAAACGTGATACTGAAAGAGATGAATAAATGAGAATTTTACTTTTTAAAGTTGGAGTATATCATAATTAATTAATTTATACCAAATTAGACCGGATACACTTTGAATTTTGTTGGTTTAACCAAATTTGACCGGTATTTTACCGATATTGACTATTTCGTCTCAAAAAACTTGCAAAAATCAATATATCACCGATTTATCGATCGGTCGCAAAAATACTCATAACACTGACTACAAATACAAAAACAAATACTTAATATAATAAATATGGAATTTTTTTAATTTCAATCTTCATGTTAAAGCGTATTGCTAATTGAATTATGGCTAATAAAAAATAATAAAAGTTGGAGCTCTAAACCACATTTTGATAAATGA
Source organism: Geranium rotundifolium (assembly GCA_963920655.1). Taxonomy (NCBI): domain Eukaryota; kingdom Viridiplantae; phylum Streptophyta; class Magnoliopsida; order Geraniales; family Geraniaceae; genus Geranium; species Geranium rotundifolium. The sequence goes on along the minus strand of OY987320.1, from coordinate 19,562,060 downwards.
CTATGATTTGCCTAATTTAGTGTGCTACTTAAATGTGTACCAAATATTATGGTGTATCTCACTTCACGTATGCTTTTTGTAGCCGTCAAATTGTAAATGAGCAATATTGTAAAAATTTCCGACTTGTCCGACTAGTTTCCGATTTATTTTTTATAATTATCATTTAAATTAATTTATTTTCTAATTAATCTCCGACTAATTTTTGATTAATTTCTAAAAAATTTTTACCGACTGACTAGTGCTTAGCGATTTACACAACACTGTAAATGAGATCCTTATGATACAAAAGTAAGTGTTACCACAAACAATAAGTACAGAGGCAAATTCCTGATATATTAAATATTAAATTCGTTAATTTCAATTTTCATCTTAGAAGTGTACTGCTAATTGAACTATGGCTGATAAAAAATAAGAAAAGTTTGAGCTTTAAACCACATTTCAAAAAAGTAGTACGATTTGCCTAATAAAGTGTGCTTATCTTCCCATTAATTTTGGCTACCAGCATTGATGATATTTAATTTAGTCACGCATTCAGCTCTAAAAATTTAATTACTTTAGGGAAAATAATAATTTATTATACCTAATTGTTGATATTTTAATTATTATTTAGTACTCCAACTATAAACAGCCGAGCTTTTAACGAGCCGCTAGAACTCGGCTTGTTAATATTCAACTCTGACTTGTTATAATTGAGCTCGACTCGAACTTGAGCTTAGGATTGGACTCGTTTAATAAACGAGTTGAGTTCAAATCTAATATTTTAAAATTCGAAAGGCTTGCGAACCAATTTGTTTAATATTTAATCAGTTATATATATATTTATATTAATATATGTTTAAAATTAAAAAAAATATTTATAATAGAATTAGACGCTGACAAATGAAGTCGAGGCCAAATAAATTGTAATAAATAAGGCAAATGTCTTACTGTAACAGAATTATAATCTAATTGACAATATACATAGGGCCAAATGTCCTTTCATTTCATGCTTATGAAATTAATGGCCCAAATTAGAAGTTATATAGGAAGAAAATTTTAGACTTCTTAGGTATCAATTCTATTTTATTGTTAAGTGTAATACAAAATAGTCCAAAAATCTGTAAAAGAATTTTTAAAAGTAAGGATGCCGCACTCGAAAACAGAAAACTTAGTATGATAATCTTGTAATTATCCTAGTATTTTTAAGGGTAATTACACTTATAATTACTAGTTTCACACTTCACTGCAACTATTATATTTTTTTAATTTGAGATCTGTTAATTATGTTCTTATAATTTTTCTAACATCGTTAAGTTTTGGATGGTAATTTTTAACGCAAAAAGTCGAAAATGCCTTTAATTAACCATCAAATTTTCAAAATCGTGTCATCTCAAATTAATGTTCATTCAAGAAATAAAGAAAATCGGGCAGTCTGGGAAACGAAGACCTCGTCCTCCGCTACCGACCACTCTCGGAGTGTCCTGAGAATCGGCCCTCCGAATCTATACCAAAACCGACCTCAGTTTCATCTCCAATGTCGATTATGTCGTCGATCTATTGAAGGAGTACAGATTCTCCCAGACCCACATCATCGATATTGCCACACTTCCCAACATCATTGTTTCTGCTTCGCTAGCGTGATGGTGTCGTATTATTTGGATGCAATCGACATCGCAGAATTTGGGGAAAACGATGTCGCGTCTTCGTTCACCATATTCGGCTCCGGAACCATACGAATTTTCCGATGGACTCTAAGATGGGTAACAGAAAAATTATTCCCAAAGTAAGTATGCACGGAGGGCTGGGTCTCGCCGTTTCGTCGTCCCTGTGCTTCAAAGGGTGTTGGGTCCCGAGATACGCATGCACACCTCTCCGTGCCTCAAGGTTTTGTGCAATAACATGCAATTGAACATATAAATTTATATTCCGACTCAAATTCGGGTCGAATCCACAAAAACCAAAATGAGGTCTTTTACTTGGACAATTAACGTTCTCTTATGGGTAAAAAGTAAAATAAATAAAAAAACTCAATTTTTTGTTTTGTAATTTAAAAACTAAAAGAGTGTTGGTTTTAAATTAATGCAACGTTAGTATAGATGATGATTGTTCATCAATGAATTTCGGCCTTCCGAGATTATCTTGGGAGTTAAAATCACATTTTTAGAAGTTTTGGGCACTTTTTCGCAAGTTAATAATTTGTTTCCTTTTTCAATAAGTTTATGATTTTCTTTTTCCAAGCAATTAGATTTTGGCTATTTAAGCACTCTTATACGTTTATGTTATTTATTTTTTGAAGTTTAATAAAATAAATTGAGGTTTCCCTCAAATCTATCATATTCGGCATTCCTGTGAATTAATGAATTTTGATAAAGAGTTCTTCTTAACCACATACGCTGCATCAGGTGCTAGACCGTCGGCTTAATGACAATTCAAGTTCAATATTCAGTTAATCAAATGCATAAAATTGACTTATGTTGTAAATATGTTACCCGTCTCAAAACTTTGAGTAACGCCTAATTTTTGTATCGACGACCCTCTCGAGAATTATAGTCGATCCTCAACAACAATAAGAGCAAGAATTTTTGAACTAATACATTGACTCTAAGAGACCGACCTCTCGACCCTACTTAGATCCATTCTCAATCACACCTCCCGGAGCTGATTTCGAACTCAAACTATAAACATTAAACGACCAATTCAACATTCATATAATAAACATAAAGTTGGATCAATTTCACACACATCGAATAACTAAAAATCAAAATTCATCATAACAATAAATCTTCACAAGGTCTAACACTCATGATTAAGAGTTTTCTTGCTCATAACCATGGTGCAATCAACATGATTCATCTTAATACACAACGATTCAAGAGAAGAAAAAAGATAAAGCAAACTCTCAATCTCTGGGGAGAGATGGAGGCTCATGCTATCTTCAACCGTGTTTGCCGTGATGATTCCTTGTCTCCTTGTTGAAATCGATGGTGACGGTGATGGTGGTTGTAGCTCCCAAAATCTTCCTGGAATAGCGAGGACCTGGTTTGTCGTCAGTTCTGAGAGCTTTTTGATCCAAAGTGAGAGATATTAGAGAGACCTCCAAATTAAGTCTAATTTTGTGTTTTAATCTGCAGAAATCGAGCAAGTGACGTCAAGAAGAAGGAGGAGGTGCGAAAGAAATTTCAGCATCTGTTCAAAACAAAATCTGAACCAATTTTAGGGGATAGTTTTGTCTTTTTCTTACAGAAAGAAAATCTGTTCAAATAAAAAACACAATTAATTGATTTCAAATTAAATCTTTTTAAGCATACGTAATAAGGTGTAAAACCGGTAATTAAAGTACGAATAAAGTACAATCAACCATAACTTCCTATACGTAGTCAGCGTATGTATTTAATAATACAGAGAGAGCATTCATTATTTTTAATGGTGAAAATTTATGATGTGCACTTACCAGTAATGGTAAAAATGCAAAAAGAACAAGTTGACAGTCGTTATTAAGATAAGTGAGGTTAATAATTACTTAATTATTAATTAGTAAATAAAAATGAAATTTCAGCGTCAGATCAATCGATCAGTATAAATAAACATTGATCTTCATCTCTTTGTCTGCAACTCTGCTCCAATCACTACTTTCTGAGAAAATGGCAATCAACCGCCTCCTTCTCCGATCCACTCTACGCGAACAGGTACTCCAAGTGAGAAACGTGTCAACTTAACCGTACTAAAATGAGAAATGTGTCAACTTAACAGTACTATAATGAGATTATTCTTTCTTACTGTATATCTGAATTTTGGTCATGCCTAATGCATATAATATGTTCCTGTTGCAACTGATTTGCTTCACTAACTTTGCCTGATTTGCCTGGTTTAAGGTCTCATGCTTGTTTAGATTAATCTTGTAGACACACACACACACCTACATTGTCTATCTATGATTACAGTTTTGACTATTCTATGCTATGTTTTGATTCTAACCCAACTCTTTACTCATGATGCTGCTTTTTGCTAATGCTGTGTTTGAGTTACAAACCATCCTTGCATTTTTATTTGCAGATATGTTCATATGCAAGACGAGCTGGGGCTTTAGGAAGCTCACAAGAGCATCTCCGTCCGACCCCCTTTCGGTATAGCACAGGAGCATTTGCACACAAGGCGGCTGAGGATCAAGGGTACTTAATGTGTATTAGAGAATATTTACCCTCATCTCTCTGCCCCATATATGCAAATATTTTCATACATTATTATTTCAGATTTAAAGGGCATGATATGCTGGCACCTTTCACGGCTGGATGGCAGAGTAGTGATGTGCACCCTCTCGTCGTAGAAAAGTCCGAGGCATGTGAAAATAGAACTTATTCTTAGTCATTGATGAAATTGCAAGTCTTTTTTATTTTTGAGAAATGATTCAATTATATGACTTCTCATTGTTGGATTTAGGGTTGCTATGTTTATGACACCAATGGGAAGAAGTATCTCGATAGTCTCGCCGGTCTATGGTGCACATCCTTAGGTATTGGATAACTGTACCTGGATGGGCATGCTATGTACTTATGTCTGTGTTTAAAAATATTGTTTGAATTTGCAGGTGGAAATGAACCTAGACTTGTTCATGCTGCAACTGAACAACTGAAGATGTTGCCATTTTACCATTCGTTTTTTAATCATACTACAAAACCCTCTTTGGTATTCATAATCATAACATAACTTCCGATTCGTCAAAGATGAATGGAACATTGCATCCTTTACATCCACTGACATCTTATTCTGTATTCCATTTATAGACTTCATAGAACTTTTCATCATTTGATCATCACTTAATCCATCTTGGAAACATTATTCTTGATCATTATGAGCATGCCTATACAGGATCTTGCAAAGGAACTTCTGGAAACCTTCACAGCTAGCAAAATGACAAAAGTTTTCTTTACAAATAGTGGATCCGAGGCCAATGATACTCAGGTTTGTTTATGCAGCATTCTGGAAATTACTTCAAACAGATTCTAAAAGACCATTTTGTCATTTAAATACTCTCTGTGGTCATTTTCCTTCTTTGATTCATATTACCTTTTTTGTCATGCAAATCATAAACAAGCTTTCATACACTTAAATATACAATAATTAAATTCTTTTCAAAGAAGCTGAAGATACTGTCTTGTGGAAAGTGTGAAAAAGTACATGCACAAATAACTAAACAGTCTAAACCAATATATGAATTTGTTCAATATTTTGCATATAAGTTCATTGCTAAAGTTCAATTCCACTGCTGAGATCTTATCATTTTTATGAGAATAGTAATAGCAGAAAAAATCTGCACTCCTGTAGGTGAAGCTGGTTTGGTATTATAATAATGCGCTTGGGAGGCCGAATAAGAAAAAGTTCATTGCTCGATCACAAGCGTATGTATAGCCACTCAACTGGTTTTGTCATCTTTATCTTGTGTTGGAGTTTTTGTTACATTATCTTCCTATTGTGACAGGTACCATGGTTCTACCTTGATATCAGCCAGTCTTTCTGGGTAGAATTTAGTTTTACAAACTTTTCTCTGAAACATTGTTACAGTATGTCATATTAAAAATATTTAGCTGATTAATATTCTCTATTGCAGCCTTCCGGCTTTGCATCAAAATTTTGATCTGCCTGCTCCATTTGTATTGCACACTGATTTCCCTCACTACTGGCGCTTTCATCTTCCAGGTTGTCCTTTGGCAAACCTTTCTCTTTATGTTATTTAGTGACCTTTATTAAACGACGGGAGTGCTAACTCTATGTCAGGGGAGACTGAGGAGGAGTTCTCAACCAGGTTAGCCAAGAATTTGGAGGATCTTATCATAAAGGAGGGACCAGAGACGGTAATCAGACTAAATATTATAATAAACCCATACTGAAAATCATTCTACAGCTCATATGAATATTTTTTGTTACCGACTATATTGTTGTTCGTTTTAGATTGGTGCTTTCATAGCTGAGCCTGTCATGGGGGCAGGAGGCGTGATACCTCCTCCGGCAACTTATTTCGAAAAGGTGTGTTATAGTTAAAAGCTTGAGACACGGAAAAACCAATTCCAGCTCTATGATAAACAAAAGGCTTGAGAAACATGTGTGTGTATAGACGCTTTTACAGATTTGTGCATTCATATTCATGAAACAGAAACATACCTCTCTTTAGTTTTCTTCTGTCATACAAACAAGATTTATGCAAGTTTAAATTTCTTCTTACATCTTTCTTTGCTAAGCACCTGCAATAAATTAGTAATATACAAAATGGGTAATGCACTTTGAATAAAAGATGGCTTGGGTGGAGATTTTAGATCCTTTTCATATAGAATGACTCCAGCTTGCTCTTTTTGGTTTATTTATCATGATAGATACCCTGTCACCAAGTTAACATAAACGTTGCCTTTTCCATTTACTAATTCTATTTTCTTACTAATGATGTATGCTGTTTATCCAATTTATATGCAGATTCAAGCTGTTGTGAAAAAATATGATATTCTCTTTATAGCAGATGAGGTATTGAGCAACTCTATCCTATACATTTCCACCACTTGTAAATAACAATTTCTACTCTCAAGTTCAAGTTTAACTCGGCACTTTCTGCGCATCTTAGGTAATCTGCGCGTTCGGGAGACTTGGGACAATGTATGGGTGAGACAAATATGGTATAAAACCAGACCTTGTTTCTATAGCAAAGGTAAACTTGAGTAATACCGAGCTTTCAGTATAGAAGTTGCCTGTAAGTAAGCAAATACTAACAATATTCTATGAAATCGGATGGTAGGCCCTGTCTTCTGCATATATGCCAATAGGAGCTGTAATGATAAGCTCTAAAGTTGCAGATGTTATATACTCACAAAGCAATGCTCTTGGTATGCTAATAGTATTAGCTAGTGATATTCCTTCTTTGGGTTTTTTTCCGGGTTTTGTCATAATTATCTTTGTTTCAGGCTGTTTTGCACATGGATTCACTTACTCCGGGCATCCTGTTGCGTGTGCGGTTGCAATAGAAGCTCTCAAGATCTACAAGTTGGTTCCTTCATTTGTTTCCATTATAATATTTTTTTATCAGTGATTTAGACGATTATATTAAAGAAACACTAAATTGTGTCTAGATTATAGGCATCATCCTCTAAAAGCATATTGTACAAAAAGCGCATGCAAGGTTTCTTGACGGTATCTGATCCGCTAGGCAAATGATATAAAACAAGGGCGCTTTTGAACTGGATATTCTTTTATCTGTCTGTAGGGAAAGAAATATTGCTGATCGAGTAAAGAGCATTGCTCCAAGGTTCCAAGATGGTCTGAAAGCCTTCTCTGATAGTCCCATAATCGGAGAGGTATAGGTTGTGAATTACTTTTTTATTATAAAAAAATGAGTCATGATTTACTTAATCTCTAATTTTCACTAGAAATTCTTCAACAACGAGGCCTTCAATTTCCATTACTTATATCGTTCTGCAGATTCGGGGAACTGGCTTGATCCTTGGTACGGAGTTTTCAAACAACAAGTCACCTAATGATCCATTTCCTCCCGAATGGGGTAAGTTCCATCTCACTAAGCTATTTATAAGTTACATTTAGCTGAGTAAATTTGGATTTGATAGAATCAAGTTACTTATGAGCTTGTTAGAATGCCATATCATCCTTTCCATACACTTAATCTGTTGCCTTTCATGGATTGATGTCGTGCACATAATTGAAGTTCTTTCTGTGACTGGTTAATGTGATCTGTTTCTCCACAGGTGTAGGAGCATATTTTGGAGCAGAGTGTGAAAAGCAAGGCATGTTAGTACGTGTCGCTGGCGACAGCATAATGATGTCGCCTCCATTTATCATCACCCCTGAAGAGATTGACGAGGTAAATAAAAAGAATTATGGAAAACTTGTTCTGTTTGCACTAGTTTAGTTGAGTTGCCAATTTGCTTTAATCTGAATGTAGCCATTAAGAGGTTGGATTTTGGTGTCTCAGATGATAAGGATTTACGAGAAGGCACTGAGAGCTACAGAGGAGAGGGTGAAGGAACTCAAGTCTCAGCAAAAGTAGAGGTAGAGGTTGATTCTTTCGGTAGCGCGCGCAGATAATGGCGATAAATCCTTGTATAGCAGAAACATGTTTGCTATTTTCATTTACAAGACATCATGCATCAAATATTCAATAAAAGGCCTTTATCTTCTCCTTCCTTTCACATAGAGATCAATTTTAAAACTTATTTGGTGTTCTTCTCCTCGGAAAGTAAAATGTATACCGATAACTGAGCTATATGACACACATAATATATACCAAAGTTGAATTTCTGAAATGTTTGAAACAGATTTTAAATTCGACAAATTTCACTAATAGTATATTTAATTTCAGCCGTTCTCATTCATTTGATGCATCCAAAGATCGAGATTGGTTATTAGTTTGCGCCACAAGACTTGATATCCGTAGACAGTGGTGGAAAGAGGTGTTAACACCCTAAATCTTGAGTCCCCTATATATACCAGACGAAATGGAACTAACTAGAGAGCTTTTGGGGAATTTCACAGTGTTGTATTGCCAGTTTGCAACCGATTTTCATCTTCAATCTTCTTTAGCAAGAATAACCAAATTCTTGCATGCTTGTGCAATTAATTATTGCCTAGCTTGGTCCTGCCAAGGCGGTTAGATACATTCTTGATTGTGTTAAAAGAAGCAACATGGAAATCGCCACAGTTGTTAAAGATGAATACGCTTAAACTTTTTCTTATCGGCGTATAATCAATTTTTCCATTCCTCTTATATTATCAAACCAACACTCATCTATCATTTCATTAAGATATGTTAACTTGCTTGCTTAAAACACGAATCATACTTAAATTCCAATTAGTTCATTCGCGACCAAACATGAAACTAATCACACTCTGCTTCGGAAAAAGCAAAGGAGAAGAGCGTATAAATAAATAAATAAATAAATAAAAGAAGAAAAAAGAGAAATGGGCTCTAAGATTTGGATTCTCTTTTAGCCTTTCTTCTGGCCCTCTTCTCTTTAGTGTTTGATTCGAATTGCACGTACCCTTCCTCTTCCTTGTCCACAATTCTCAAAGATTTCTGCACAACCATTACCAATCCAAAAATGATTAAATTCATATATATATAAGATAGAGAAAGAGAAAGAGAAAGAAGAAGAACCTCTCGGAGCTCATTGAAGCTAACAGCATAGAAGGTAAGAGCAGCAGCAGCCACAATTCCAAGTACTGGAAGTCCTATTTGCTGCAACCCATCCATTCTTTGATACAAAGATAGTGTCTTCTTAATGCCAATGCCAATGCCAATGGATAGATAGATAATAATGTAATAATGTGTGTCTGTGTGTGATAACTGATAAGATATTGTTTTCTTTGTGTTTTGTGGCCAATAATTATGAACCTTCTTTCTCTCTCTTACGGTGGATTGGTGGGTTATTTATTTTTGGGCCCATGCAGATGCACCATCAGTATTTTCAGTCTTGGGAGATGCTAATGCTTTTGGGCTCACGTCTTAATCAAAAAGCCCACCCAACTATTTGAGCTTTTAAGGAACACAAACAAACTATACAAAGAAAAGTGGTTACAGAACAATGGAGTGCGTGGCGGGAGCAAAATTGTAACTCAAACTTCTCAGACTCTCTAAACTAACCTTTTTAAAAACAAATGTACAAAATATAGGATGCATTTTCCTCGGAGTGGGTATAGATACAAACCGTCCGAACTGTCTGAAAGTCATTCATCTGATAAAATTTATATCAATGCACGACACGAGACATCGATTTACACCACGATCATTTCTGTATTTCTACCAAATCTACTTGTTTCTACCAATTCACACTTACTTTTTATCAGATGTATTGTGTTTGCACAAATTCATACTCACTTTTTACCAGTTCGAACGATTCGTACTTCCTATCCACTGCTCATATAATTTCACCTCTACAAAATATTATTAGTTAATGTCCATAACAAATACATGAGAGACATATCCCACTCAAGGCCGACTCCAACGTTAGACAAGTAAAGCAATTATTTTATACCACTTACATATGGGGAGTGCAGCATTGACAACCCCATATATGTATATAAGGTTATGATCTCGTGCGAACATGTGAGAACCGTGATTCCATTATTATGTCATGTATTTCTATTATTAAACCATGTGTTTCTATTATTATGCCACATATTTCTATAACCGTATTTTTATTGTTATGACATGTATTTCCATAACATTATTATGTCAGGCCAAAAGAAACTTTTTCTTTCGTTCAATCCCTCGTAATACCTCTCTACTCGACGGGTAATACTTTTCCCTCTAAGGTATAGAAAAATACATGTCTCCCTCGTTACATTTGAGTGGTTCTCACGCAACTCTTGATTCTCACTTGAATATGTTCCTCTATATATATATATTGCTTGTGCATATAATAAATTTCTCCTACCTTAACGTTGATTAGTTAATAAACTTAATGACGGTTTATATTAGTCTTGGGGAAGTTCTGATCACACAGAATTTAGTTGAGATGTTAACTTTGGGAATTTAAGAGAAAAATCAAAGAAAATAGGATGGTGGGAAGTGGGGTAGCATGGCCCATGAGCACACCTTATAAAACCAAGTCCAACGTTTGAAAATTATATGATTTCCAAGTCCAAAGATTGTCAATTTGGTGTATAAAATATATTACACGTCAAGTTCATTTAGATCTAATTAATAATACAATTTATTAAGTCCAAGACGCCATTTTGGATCGTCGCTTAGTTGACCACCTCATTCTCCTTTCTCAGACTATTTCTGATTCCTCTTGAGGTGGTGGATTAATTAATTCAGAATTATATGAATATTTAATAATCACAAACTATTTATATCGTTCGAATCAATTAAACCGTAATTTACATGATTGATCGTTATAGTTGACCGTGTATACATACAAAACAACAATATACATGAGTAAGAGTAGCATTTATTTATACACATTCAAATGATATAAATGAGAATATTTTACAAGACTAAATTATTTGGTCTGCGAATTATTTAACAAATTCTATCAATATGTTTAGCTTAATCAACCGAAATTTAACTATATTTAAATTGATAAACACAAACATAATTGACGGACATTGAGTATTCTGTAATGTTGCTCTTTGACACATCTCTCACTATGTCTGTCTTTGTCTAACTGAAGACGTCATGCACTCTAAAAACTTTTTCAATCTCGAGCTTCATATAACCATATATTTTCGCACTGGAGGCAAAACTAACGTGACACACCAGAAAAAAAAAATCGAGAACTTCTCCGTATAAACCACATAATATAAGAGAGTTTATTTACGTTGTCGTCACATACTTGTGATCAAACCCCAACCACAATAATAACCAAGACATGAGAGGACGATGTTTCAAAATCTCTTCGCTCCACCGTCTTGCACACCCCCATTTCATCCAAAGAGAGTAGTGATATAGATGCCCAATTAAGATAGACAGATTTAAAATATAAGTTTTTAATAGACATTTTTGAAATATTAGTTTTTCAACAGTATGTTACAAATCTAAACGAATAGAAGGTGAATGACAAATTGTATTTCAAAGATGGTCACTTGAAATATTGTTGAAAATCAGTCTTGCACTTGACTTACCCGGCGAGCAGTTTTTAAATCGTATGTGCCTGCACGTCATGGGCGATGTGAATGTTACAGAAATCTTGGAGGCTGAAAATCGGCCTAATTTTTGTTTGGGGCCATATTAGTTCAGAACAAAATTTTCAACCTAATTTGCTTAACAACTTCATGATGAACAAATACGATAGAAATATATAGTGTGAATTCCAAATTAAATAAGAAAAACCAAATTAGTTTGTTCCACCGATCAAACACTTTGAGGATGTAAGTATAAAGATTAATACTTCAACACTGCCCATCTAGAAAACGCAGAAGACTAAAAAGGGATTAAGTTAAAAATGATAAATTAAAAACATATGGAATAGAATGAATAAAATGTAATATATAAACAGTTTTAAATACTCTGTAAAGGGGAAGCAAACATGTGTTTATTGGTCCAAAAAAGACAGTCATTGCGCAATAATGTAATGGTCGGTCTCTTCTTATATTGGCCGCCACTTTGAGACCAATAAATCACCATTTTGCTCTCTCGTGAATTGACTAATCAACCCTCCTTCCTCGCCGTTTTCAGAGAAAAACTATCATTAAACTATTACTATTAAACAGTTAAAAGACAATTACCCATGACAATCTTGTATGATCTATATTTAAAAATAAAAAGTTTTCTGGTATTAAGTATTGAAAATAATTTTCAGTTAACTTTTTATTATAAATATAAAGAAAAATGACATCAAACTATATATTTTTATATTTTGGTATTTTCTTAACACATTGTCTATCAATTTATGACAACTCATTCTTGATTGATAAGATCATTTATATAAAAAATATCCAAGTACTAAACCCGTACTTTAGATGATAACCTTGGCCAAGGGGAAGAGGCTCTTGAGAAGATCAAAGAAAGGGCTTGTTTTTCCTCGTTAATAAACTCTTCCACTTAGCGGTATTTCTTAATGACCTTTTCGGGGCCTTGGCTTGTCACATGAATCTGAATTTCATATTTCCGTATGTGAAAAGAAGTATAAATATCTTCATATACCAGACGCTCACTAATGAGTACCGCATCTTCAAAATTGTAACCTTCCCATGGCACCGTTAAAATATCTCTGGATGAAAATAGAAAATAATTACAAAAATATATAAGAAGAAGAAAACAAAATTAAATCTGGGCCACACTCCACACTTCTGACCAAAATTTTCACACTCTCAATTTTTATATTCGTTTTTGTTTTTTCAACTAGAGGTAGTTTAAGCATTTTATGTATTTTAAGGGTAGATTGTCACAAATAAATAGTTAAGTATTAAAAAAAATAATTTAAGCATCGAAATGTGAAAGTAGTATAAATGCATATAGTAAATTGTTATTATTTTTAAATTTAATCAGATTAAAATTTTAAATTTTATGACCAACCAACCGGACCAGAGTCGACATAATGACAGCATGGGATCGGTTTGGTTTAATAAAAAGTCAATCTCAGACCCTAATTTGAGGTTTATTTGGGAAAAAAAATCCAATAAAATCGATTGAAGTTAGCATGTAATTAAGAAAGGAGCGGGCGAAAGCGAAACCGTAATTTAGGAGAAATGAAGGGGCTGAAGGTATAGGTGACACGAGATACAGCAGCAACGTTACGAATCAGCCCACGGCATGATTGGGCCCACAGGCACACGCACTTCTCACTCTCCTCTCCGTGTTACACACGCGCTCTGTTTCTCTCTTTTATATACTCCGAAATCATTCCCTTTCCTCTCAATTTCTTCCCATTTTCACCGAAGAGAAAAAGCTCCACAGAAGCAAAAATCAGAGCAAATTGCGCTTTATCAGGCAAGCTTCGTCTTCTCTATCTCTTACTGATTGTTCATCAGATTTCTTGTTTTTATCGATTCTTCTATATGTTGATTTCTATGGTCTCTGCAGCAACTAGCTCTTGTGCTAGCTAGCTAGTCACTCACCTGCTTCGATGATCGATCAGAGCCATTTCTGTTGCCATAGCTGTGTTTGTGCTGTTTGTTTGAGCTGTCGCGATCGTTTTCATTTCTGTCATGCAGATTTCGTTTTGATTTGTTTGTGGCTGTTTGCGATCAGTTCATGCATGTCCATTGTGCTTCTCATCTTTCATTTCTCTTCAGTTTTTTTTACTCAATTAGATCGCTCAGATCATGATTCGTTGTCGTTACTCTCACATTTAAACAATTTAATGTTTTTGGGGTCGATTTCGTGTTTGATTTTACTTTCAGATCATGCATGTATAAGAATGTGTATTGTATGTATATCCATGGTCGAAATGGTAATTTCATGCTTTGATTCGAGAAGCTTCTCCTTATTTCTACGGTTTCTTGTGTTTGGCAAGTCACGCTGAATTTGATGATTCTTTTTCCTCATCACTGAATCGTTAGAGCCTAGAAAAATCACCCCCTAAGATACTGTTTTTTCACCTCTATGAATGAAGCGTTTTTGTTGGGAAGCTATGTTTGCGATTCATAATTTGTTCCGATCTTATCAAAATAATTAAGTTGATGAGAAATGTCTCTGTTACTATTTGCATGTTTCAGGAAATGACAAATGGACGGTGTGTTTTTGTTGTTATGTTGCACTTTTGGTAAAATAGACTGTATAGTTGAGATGGGTATGAGCATCTCTGAGCTGTCCACACGTATTTCAATTACATTACACTGCCATTTATAAAATAGAATTATAGGCTAAAGACATATGGTGCCTGTTTGTGGGCTCCACCCACCATACTTGCCTCTGTAATATTTAGCATGTAAGAAAGTAAGTACAAAATTCAGATGTATTAGCATCAGCCAAAATATTGTCCTAAGGATCCAATGACTATTAGTAGGGGTGTTCACGGGTCGGCTCTAGGCCCGCCCAATTTGTGTTGGGGCTTGAGTCACACGACCCATCCATTTGGGCTCTATCGGGTATCTGGATATTCAGTCTAATTAATCGGGTCAAACCCGGAATCCATTGGATCTTATTAAGAAGTTTAAAGTTTAGTGTTGACTTTTAGGCAATAAGGTAAACAACCAGGTATTTGGATACAATTGTTAGTTGAAAACTATATTTTGAATTTGTAGTGAAATATAGACGAAATAAACAGTTGAAAATCTATCATATATATAAAGAGATGAACTCTTCTATTTATGGTACAAAAGACTTCTAAATGTATTTAATTGCTAGTTTAGGCAGTAAGTTAAACATTGAAGTATTTGGATCGAATTTTAATCTAGTTTTTAACATACATATAAAGATAGTTGAAAACTCAATTCAAAAATTCATCCAAAATATTGAATTTATATTGATACAAAGGGCAGAGCATCTATCATTCCCAGAGATGACTTTGTTCCCCAGCTGTGTTGGTAGCAGTATGTGGACAAATTATTCTATGTTTCAACTTGTACACCTTGCCCCTGTTTGTTGAATAGGATCAACATGCTAGAGAGGATTACACAGTTAATTGGACTTATGTTTTTGTTTTGGGATGCGCCTTTCACTGTATTTGTACAATGTTGTGCATAATAGATACCCGAATCAACAAATGCCCCATGCATGCTTTTTTTTTTCCGGATTGGTGTAACTCATGAACTTTTGACAATCCAGGTACTTAGACACCAAACTCCCCTAACTACAGCTTTGTTTTGACATGGAAAAAGAGACGGTGGCACCGACTGCAGAAGTCTCTGTGGTGAAGGTTGTTGAAGACAGTGAGACAAATGGTGATCTGCTCAAGGTAATTCTTGCATTTATGTCTAGTTACTTTGTACATTAAAACTCGTAACCCCATACTGCAAAAACCAAGGTTGTAATCAGTTCAAAATTTTCGGTTTCCCTAAACGAATGGACAAATGGTTATAGCCTTTTCGGAATAATTTGTTGCTAGATTTTAGTACTACTACCCCCACCCAGACCAAAAATACTAAAGTTCTAATTCCTAAAGGACTCTCCCACTAATTTCAAACTCCTCATATTCTCTGCATCTCATCAATGGAAAATCATTCACCATTTCACCAGAGAGGTATTTTAATGCCTCACAAGAGACAAGATGCCATTCTTTTTTAACCTATGATATACTGTGTAAGACTTATGCAGTCATGAAAATGTTCAATCTTGTACTTGTGATTTTAAGCAAAAACTTAAGCTGCTATACATAGTTTGCAATGTCAGCGTGCAGTGTAGAAAGTTTCTCCTTTCAGTACTTGAATATGTTGTGATCCCATGTCGTATTTTAGGTAGCAAAAGGAGGGAATAAAGAAGAAGAGGAAGAGAGTGCCCTAGATGGAGAGTTCATTAAAGTAGAGAAGGAGTCACTGGATGTAAGGGATGGTTCAGAGAAGCCACTTGTCATTGAAAGAAGCTCGAGTACTCGTAGCAGGGAACTACTGGAGGCCCACGAGAAGACAAGAGAAGTGAAGATTGAACTGGAAAGTGTAGCTGAAGCATTGAAGCGTTCTGAATCTGAGAATACTCAGCTAAAGGAGGAGGTCTCACTTACAAAACAGAAGTTGGACGAGAGTATAAAAAAATCTGAAGATCTTGAAATGGGTCACAAGAAGTTGCAACAGAAGATCATTGAAGTTGAAGAGAAATGCAGTGTACAGCTAAATACTTTGCAAGAAGCATTACAAGCTCAAGAAGCAAAGCACAAGGAGCTGATTGAAGTGAGGGAAGCATTTGATAGTCTCAGCCTCGAGCTTGAGAATTCAAAGAAGAAGATGCATGATGTGGAAAATGAGCTCCAAATGTCCAGCGGCGAGACAAAGAGATATGAAGAACTGCACAGGCAAATTAGTTCACATGCTGAATCTGAAACGCAGAGGGCCTTGGAGTTTGAGAGGCTACATGAAGTGACAAAGCAGAGTGCAAAAGAAATGGAAGATCGAATGGGTGCCATCCAAGAAGAACTCAACAGCCTATACAAGAAGCTTGCTGAAAAGGAAAAAGTTGAAGATGCATTAAAATCTACTTCAGGGCAGCTTTCTGCTGCTCATGAGGAGTTGGCACTGTCCGTATCGCAAGTGCAGGACCTGGAGGAGAGACTTTCTTCCAAAGAAGCTGTTATAAATGAACTAACCCGGGAGCTGGACCTGAAAAAAGCCTCAGAATCCCAGGTGAAGGAAGATATTTTGGCTCTTGAAAATCTTTTTGTCTCAACTAAAGAAGATTTACAAGCAAAGGCTTTGGAGTTGGAAGAAATCAAGTTGAAGTTGCAGGAAGAAGTGAACACAAGAGAACTGGCGGAAGAAGGACTGAAAGGGCGGGAAGCACAGATCTCCAGTGTGCAGGATGAATTAGCGAAATTGATCAACGAGAAAGAAGCTCTTGAAGCAGCTTTGGCAGATCTAACAAGTAATGCAGCGCAGATGAAGGAGTTGTGTGGCGATCTCGAAGAAAAGCTAAAGGTCTCAGATGAAAACTTTTGCAAAACAGATTCTCTCTTGTCTCAAGCATTGTCCAGCAATGCAGAGCTTGAACAGAAGTTGAATTCACTGGAAGTTCTTCACAATGAAACTGGAATTGCAGCAGCCATTGCTTCACAAAAAAATATTGAGCTTGAGGATAAAATCCAAGCTTCAAATGCAGAAGCAGAAGAAGTTAAATCACAATTGAGAGAGCTTGAGACTCTTTTGGCAGCAGCAGAGCAGAAGAATGTGGAGCTTGAGCAACAACTGAATTTGGCGGAACTGAAAGGCAGCGATAGTGAAAGAGAATTGAAGGAATACTTTGAGAAAGTGTCTGACCTGAACACCACATTAAAGGGTGTTGAGGAGGAGAAGGACCGGCTCAATATGAAGATTCAGGAATACCTGGATAAGATGACTCAACTGGAAGCTTCGCTGGACCAGTCATCTTTGAGGAACTCAGAGCTAGAGCAGAGCTTGAAGACTGCCTTAGAAAAGTGTGCTGAACATGAGGAACGAGTCAATGTGACCCACCAACGTCGTCTCGAACTGGAAGATTTGATCCAAATGTCTCATTCCAAAGCTGAGGACTCTGGCAGGAGGGTTAATGAGTTGGAGTTGTTACTTGAAACAGAGAAGTACAGAATCCAGGAACTTGAAGAACAAATAAGGGCATATGAAAAGAAATGTGAAGATGCGGATGCAGACTCTAAGAGATCCTCGGCCAAAATAGCTGAACTTGTATCTGATCTTGAGGCATTCCAAGCAAGATCATCAACCCTTGAAATTGCCCTGCAGATGGCGAATGGAAAGGAAATGGAGTTGACAGAATCCTTGAATGCTGCAACAGACGGCAAGAGAAGAGTGGAAGAGGCTTTGAACATTTCCAACGAAAAGTGTGCAGAAGCAGAAAATTTATCGGATGCCTTGCGAAATGAGCTGAACCTCACCCAAGGGAAGTTGGAAAGTGTTGAAAATGAACTCAAGGCTGTTGGGATGCAAGGTAGTGAGGCAATGGAGAAGCTCAAATCCGCTGAGGAGAAACTGGAGACACAAGAAAGAATCATTGAGCAAGCAACTGCTAGAAACACGGAGCTTGAATCTCTACATGAATCCCTAACGAGGGATTCAGAGCTTAAACTCCAAGAAGCATTTGCAAATTTCACCAACAAGGATTCTGAGGCAAAATCTCTATCTGAGAAACTGAAAATCCTTGAAGATCAAGTAACGATCTATGAAAAGCAGGTAGAGGAAGCGGCTGAAAGATCTGTATCTTTGAGAGAAGAACTAGATCAGACTTCATCGAAACTGGCCACTTCAGAAAGTTTGAATGAAAAACTCAGCAAGGAGGTCACGGAAGTGGAAAATAAAGTTGCACAGTCCATCTCAGAGAATGAACAGTTGGTCCAGACAAATATTCAGCTCAAAAGCAAGGTTGATGAACTCCAAGAATTACTCGACTCTGCTATATCTGAAAAGGAAGTCACAGGTCAACAACTTGCCTCTCACTTGAATAGTATTATGGAGTTAACCGAGCAGCAGTCAAGAGCCTCTGAACTTCAATCTGCTTCCGAAGCCAAAATTTCCGAAGCAGAAGCACAGTTGCAGGAAGCACTTCAGAGGTTCAGTCAAAGAGACTCAGAAGCCAAAGACTTGATTGAGAAACTATGTCTGCTTGAAAGACAAGTGAAAATATATGAAGAACAGGCTTGCGAAGCATCTGCTATCTCCGAATCTGGCCAAATTGAGTTGGAACAGACACTCTTAAAATTAAGGCAAGTTGAAAGCATAGTGGAGGAGCTGCAAACCAAGTGTGGTCACTTTGAAAAGGAGAGTGAACAGTTGGTCCAGACAAATATTCAGCTCAAAAGCAAGGTTGATGAACTCCAAGAATTGCTCGCCTCTGCTATATCGGAAAAGGAAGTCACTGGTCAACAACTTGCCTCTCACTTGAATAGTATTATGGAGCTAAGAGAGCAGCAGTCGAGAGCCTCTGAACTTCAATCTGCTTCTGAAGCCAGAATTTCCGAAGCAGAAGCGCAGTTGCAGGAAGCCCTTCAGAGGTTCAGTCAGAGAGACTCAGAAGCCAAAGACTTGATTGAGAAACTAGGTCTGCTTGAAGGACAAGTGAAGATATATGAAGAACAGGCTTTCGAAGCATCTGCTATTTCCGAATCTCGCCAAATTGAGTTGGAGCAGACACTCTTAAAATTAAGGCAAGTTGAAAGCATAGTCGAGGAGCTGCAAACCAAGTGTGGTCATTTTGAAAAGGAGAGTGAACAGTTGGTCCAGACAAATATTCTGTTGAAAAGCAAGGTTGATGAACTCGAGGAATTGCTCGCCTCTGCTATATCTGAAAAGGAAGTCACTCGTCAACAAATTGTGTCTCACTTGAATAATATTCGGGAGTTAACAGAGCAGCTGTCAAGAGCCTCTGAATTTCAATCTGCTTCTGAAGCCAGAATTTCCGAAGCAGAAGTGCAGTTGCAAGAAGCCGTTCAGAGATTCAGTCAAAGAGACTCAGAAGCCAAAGACTTGATTGAGAAACTAGGTTTGCTTGAAGGACAAGTGAAGATATATGAACAACAGGCTCGCGAAGCATCTGCTATATCCGAATCTCGCCAAATTGAGTTGGAACAGACACTCTTAAAATTAAGGCAAGTTGAAAACATAGTCGAGGAGCTGCAAACCAAGTGTGGTCACTTTGAAAAGGAGAGTGAACAGTTGGTCCAGACAAATATTCAGCTCAAAAGCAAGGTTGATGAACTCCAAGAATTGCTCGCCTCTGCTATATCTGAAAAGGAAGTCACTGGTCAACAACTTGCCTCTCACTTGAATAGTATTATGGAGTTGACAGAGCAGCAGTCAAGAGCCTCTGAGCTTCAATCTGCTTCTGAAGCCAGAATTTCTGAAGCAGAAGCGCAATTGCAAGAAGCTGTTCAGAGATTCAGTCAGAGAGACTCAGAAGCCAAAGACTTGATTGAGAAACTAGGTCTGCTTGAAGGACAAGTGAAGATATATGAACAACAGGCTGGCGAAGCATCTGCTATATCCGAATCTCGCCAAATTGAGTTGGAACAGACGCTCTTAAAATTAAGGCAAGTTGAAGTCATAGTTGAGGAGCTGCAAACAAAGTGTGGTCACTTTGAAAAGGAGAGTGGAGGGCTAGCAGAAGCAAATGTAAGACTTGCAGAGGAACTGGCAGCGCAACAGTCAAAACTAAGTGAGTTACAGGTCAAATTGTCCTCAGTCCTTGTAGAGAAACATGAAACAGCTGAACAGCTTCAAGTTGCAAAGAATGTCATAGAAGATTTGACACAACAGTATACTTCTGAAGGGGAAAAACTAAAATCTCAGGTTTGCATAATTTTCTTCGATGGCCTGTTATTGATCGCTTAATTTATTTTGGTCTGTTTTCTGATTAATTTTATTCATTTGTTGCAGATATCCTCGCTTTTGGAAGAGAATAGCACACTCAATGAATCACATCAAAGCACCAAGACGGATCTTGAGTCTATCATAGACCAGCTTAAGGAAGCAAAAGCTAAAGAGGTTGTTTTGAAATCTGAAATTGATAATCTGATGGCTGAGATTGCTGAGAAGTCTGTGTTGCAAACTCATTTGAAAGAAGTTGAAGAACAATTGGTAATAGCTGAAAATAGACAGAAAGAAGAGGTAATGTAATGTCAATAAAACTTGCATGAATGAAGTATACCTGAAACAGTAGTTTAATATGGAATTTAGATACTTGTTCATTTCCCACCGATTAATGGTACATTTTTAATTCTAACCAACTTATTGCTTTTAGGTTGAAAGCTTCAAAGCATCTGCTGCTGGAAAAGAAGCAGAACTAAATTTGAAGATGGAGGATCTCACTCTGAAAGCCCGTGATAGGGATGCATTAACTGAACAGGTGGCAGAACTTCAGAGAGAACTACAACGAGCTCAGGCTTTAATTGCTGAAAAGGTTTGGAACTGATATTTCTTTTATAAGCTTTTCATTTTTGAAATTCGGATTAGTTGACCAGGAGAACAAGATGTCACGCACAATGTCTACACAATGTTCTTGACAACTTGTCAGTAAGCAGATATAAATAGTTAAAATATAAAAACAGTAAATAACGACAAACGAGATGTTTACCCAGTTCGGTGCAATCTCCCTACGTCTGGGGCACTCTGCCAGTGGAAATATTTCACTATAATGTAATCAGTCAAAACATACAAGTATCAATGATCATCACACAGATCAATACCCTATACTATTATTAGAAGAGCAAACATATCTTAGGGACTCCTCCTGAATCCAAGAACCCGTCTTGATTCCTCTCTACGAGCACTCACCCTGCTCGGATGTCACAAGTTATTTAAACTTGTGCATGAATCTTCAATCACGCATGCAAAGAAAACCCTCAATCACTCACTTTAGATCTTTCGATTATCGTAGTGATACACACAGTTCTTTGTAGAATACACAACCTCTCAACCCGCCAAACTTTCACGTCTAAGAGCTCTATGTATTCGCCAAAGAAGTCAACGCTGCTAAGAGTGGAGCCTCAGCTTTTATAGAGCTACAAATTGTTTGGAACGTAATAGGGTTTCCTTAACCTAATCGATTTAGGTTTCCCAATTCCTTATCGCCGAATATCTTCTCAGAGTCTCTTTCACGGCATGTATCTTTCCAGAATCATAACACAATCAATACTTTCCAAACGTTTTGAATACAGCTGGAAATCTTCTAGATTCTCAATCGCATCCAATCTTCATATTAAGGAAACTTTTTAATACTGCGACGCACAAGATGTCGAGCAAGATGTTGTGACATAACTTCTTGTCATCTTTCTTGACCAGATGCTCGACATCTTTCCTAGTGCCTAAAAAATAAGTCAACCAATCACGTAACAACAATTTCAATGATAAAATAGGAAGAGTGAGTGAAGTAGGTGGAAAAATTTATAAGTTTGAAAGTTATTGCACTTATTATCCCATAAACTTGATTTTGCCAGCAAATCAGTACATCTCTTGCAAGTGTAGGAAACAAACAAATCAGCACTTAATGAATTAGGATACCGACCTAAAATTTTCAATTATAATGAAAGATACACTTAGTTGAGTTTTATAAAAAGAAATTTGAAGTTTTGAGTTTTTTGGTTATCTTACTAATCACTTTTCATTATTGTTGATATCACACAATTTAAAGTAAAACTCTAGCATGAAATGACTTTCTATGTTTGGATATTGAATTAACTGTAACCATTTATGTCATTTTCAACAACATAGAAAGAAGCAGAATCTCAGAAAGTGTTGGAACTAGAAGCAGCTTCTAAAAAATACCTTGAAGAGCTTGAAGCTAAGAAAAAGGAAGTCACTCTCGTAAAGAAACAAGCGGAGGAGCTTGAGCATAAATTACAGCTGGCTGATGCTAAATTGGTAGAAAAGGTCAGTTTATTTATAATTCTCGAGTTAACGTAATTTCCCATCAAACTTTAGTCCATGCATTTCACTCACATCAACGGCTCCTTTGAATCAATAATATTTTTGGCCATACATGGCAAGGTCAATGAATAAGTTTCTTAGTACTTGGCAAACTCAAACTGTGATGACATGTTTAACATACATATGCAAATCAACCTTTTCATGCATTCACAACTGAAGAAGCTTCTGAACCATTTTCTGATTACGTGTCAGGTTGATAAGGCAACTCCTACAGATGCGCAGGACGGTGTAGAGATCAAATCAAGAGACTTCGAATTACCAACTTCAGCTCCTACAAAAAGAAAGAGCAAGAAGAAGTTGGAAGCAACATCCGCCCAAACCACAGCCTCAGCCTCAGCCTCAGCCTCGGGGACTAATATTGAGGTTTCAAGAGGCATGAGCTTCAAGTTCATTTTGGGAATTGCTCTGGTGTCCGTGATCGTCGGTGTCATTCTCGGGAAGCGATATTAGCTCGGTGTGTTTCTGGTTTTGATCTATCTTTATTTCTGTATTGATTTGTGTAGCAAAATGAAACCTTTTATTTGTATGATCCTCAATCCTCAATTTGGTCAGGGAATTTGATTTTTTATTCTTATTCCTTGAATGTCTTCAAAATGTGGAACATGATGTATGTGACATTTATATCTATCAACATAAAATGTATGTTTGATTGCAAAATATTTTTGTTCCAGGCAAAGATTTTTTTGGACTGAAGAATAAGTTTTTGAAGAAATTGGTTGGCAGGGAATTTTTTGTAGTTTCTTGTAACTGTAATTCTGCAATTGTAGATTCAACATTACATTGTCTTTTCGTCAGCCATGTAAATATTTCGCTATTAAACTTACTCTAACACCGTCAATTTTGTAGCCAACATCAATGCATGTGGGATACTAATTATTCTAAAATTCAAAATTGCTATTGATCGATCTTTATTAGGTTTTAAACTCTTTTGTTGTTCCTCATTTGTAAAAAAATCAATGTTTGGAGTTTTGAGGTTGTCCATAAAAACTTACCTAACACGAGAACCAACGATGGTGACTTCACCGGGGACGAGGTTCTAGTCTCTCTTCTCATAACAATCATATACCAGTTATGGTCTTGCACTCCAACGGCCCTCTATGTTTGTTGATCCTTTCGACCTCACTATGGTACTCTGATTCTATAAATTCGGCCTCCAAATTAACTTGTTTTGGTTGCCCTTTCTGGCATTACTCATTCCATAGCTGAGTGTGTTATTATCAAATTCAACAACAAAATTATTGAAAATGCTATTTCGATACTAGAGTTCCCGAAGATGGGTTTGGCGGACTTGTATGGGCATTGGAGAGACCTTGTTTGGAAGCTTAAAAGCATCTGCTATGATATCATAATAAATCAGCCACATTCATATTGAGGGCAAGGAATTTCTTTTATCAATATCAATCACATACACTCATAGCTTATCATCAGACTTTTGTAAGCCATCAGGTAAACTACTCATTAATACATAACCACACTTGCCATAATGGATATAAATTATCGGCATCCATAAAAATGATCCAAAGATCTCCACAACTAAGTCTCCCAAAGATAGAGGTAATTAATCTAAAACAAACCTAGGTTCATTGTCTTAGGTGATGTCTGGTCTGGTATGATTTTGTAAAATCCTGCACATTTGAGAATCCATAACTTGAATACAGAATACATCATTCCACTATTTTCTCCAAATTCTAAAACATAGTAGTCCACAATTGTGTTTCAACTACCTCACCAGAACCCCCCAAATCCTCACTCTCTCTCTCAAATCTCTAGGACCTCATAATGCTCATCGAGAAGTACAAATAAAAGCTCAAGAGAGATTTGGTATAATGATAAAAGCAAAACTTCCCAAAAAAACTAAAAAAAATGTTAGTAAATAGGAAGTATTTGAAATTTTGATAGAACAATAAGACCAAAATTATCTTGATAACAAAATCAACAGTGTTAACCTAAGAGGAAAAAAGAGATACATTGGATGCCAAAAAATTACATCTTGATGTTTTTTAACCAGTTCCAAATTGTGAAAACTCCAACCAAAATTCTAATCAATATGAGAATCCAACATGAAACTATGAAAGAAAATAAGAACGTCTAGTTTTTTTAAAGGGCTAATAGATGGAAGCTAGGCCTTGCGTGTGCTCAGTGATGAGCCTACCAAACATATATAGAGGTTAAAGATTGGCAGGGCATAAGGTTAGGTCACAGGCTCCTTGTAAAACTGGGAGTGCAGTGCCACATATCTATCACATACAGCAAGGTCATGCCATGATCCACGGCTCCACGCACAGGATGGCTTATCCGCTCATCTTCAATACCAGTTTAAAAGAAGCACCTAACGTTCTAGACAATGGTGCAGGGGAATTCGTAATAATGAACACCCATTACTAGTACATAATAGCTAACATAACAAAGACTCTACAGACAACAATAATCAAATATTCAACCTGCAATCAACTACAAGTTGAAGAGAAGAACAGACTCAAACATCAGTCCTGTGATATCCGATTAGGCAAAACGAGCCCAATACAAAATCCTAACATACAAGTACCCATTTGATATAGATAATGTACACAAAAACCATTGGAATTAGGTTTAAATGACAATGCAATGACAAGCAAATACAAGTAACAAAAACACATCCAAACTCAAAATATAAAGTGCAAGAACAAAAGAAACCTCATCATAAATTCTAATTATAATCCAAAATGGAACATCACATGAATGCAGAAACAAGGAAGCCCAAATTCAAATCGAAAAGTGAAAGTTGAAAATTCAAAACCTGAGCTTGGTGAAGAACCAACGGTTCTTGCCGGTCTTGAAGCGCTCCTCGAGCTTCTTCTTGGTCTCCTTGGCGGCGATGAGCTTCTTGTCCTTGGTCTGGAGGACGTCGGGAGTGACGACGTCCTTGAGATCGACGTCGAGGGTGTAGCGGGTGGGCATGAGGTGCTGGTAGTTGACGAGCTTGATGAAGCACTTGACGCGCGACTTCTTCGCCGTCTTCTTCGCCGAGTCCTTGCGGATCACCTTGCTCGGGTACTTCTTCAGGCCCGCCACCAGGCAGTGCCCGTAGGGGCGGTCTCTGGTCCCGTCGTCGAAGTTGCGGACGATCACAGCCTTGCGACCCGCGTAACGGCCCTGCAGCATGATCACAGCCTTGTTCTGCTTCAGGAACTTCACCATTTTCGCTCCGCTCCTTCTCTCTGCTACTGGGTTTCGGAAGATATGGAATCAAATAATAGGTGGTTTGGTGGCGACGATGCAGTGGACAAGGAGATGGTCAAAAAACCCTAAACGTTTTGGGCTCTTGGGCTTGAGATACCCTTCTTAACGGGCCTATTTTGAGGCTCACTGATATACGAGTGTTCGCATGTAAAATACAAAGAGGACGGAGAGTATGGATTAGAAAGACGGGGTCGTAATCGGGTAAAAGCTCACTGCCTTTTTACAAATATTAGAACGCATCTTATTCATCTGATCAATTTATATACGGCCACGATTCATAGAATAAATTGATGGCAACTCAAAGTAATTTAATTGAAATCACCCCACAATTTAGACAATTTGTGTGGTCAGAAGGTTATATATGTAATTTCTTTTACCATTTATTTATCAAGTTAAATCACAACTTGATTTACTCTAACATAATTATCTTTAAAGACTATAATTATTTTTCGTGATTATCTCTAACTATAATTATTTTTCCTTATCACAATTCAACCTAAACTTTCATTTACTTTCATGAACAACAAGAAATTGTGTTATGATCAGAATTTTTATTTAGTTTCATAAACAACAAGAAATTGTGTCATGACCATAACTTTTATTTACTTTCATGAAAAATTAGAAATTATGTCATGACCAGAACTTTGTAATTAATTTCATGACCAACACTTTTTAATTCGTTTCATGACCAAAATATTTTCCAAATTTTTTTAATTAGTTTCATGAACAACACACAAATTGTGTCATGACCAAAACTTTTATTTGATTTTATGAACAAATGTAAATTGTGTCGTGTCCAGAACTTTTTAATAAGTTTCATGACCAACACTTTTTAATTTGCTTCATGATTAGAATATTTTTTTTGTCTCATTCACATTGTTTGGATGTTAGATTTCGGTTCCCATACAGTTTTTGAAAGTGTTTGGCACCGTAAAATAGGTGATTATGCTCTTCTATGAACTTCACAATCATGTACTAGATCTTGGAAACTCATGCCCAAATGTGGTTTAATGTGCCGTGGACAGAGTGTAATGTAATCCCCATGACGTGTTGACCATATTTTCATGTCAAAATCAGTAGCAGAATCGTAATACTGGGATTGATGGTTAGACTTGATTAGGGTGCATATGCATCGTCGACGATAGTATCATTCATGCCAAAAAGAGCTGCAATATGAACTGATTCGTTAATTAATATACATATGATTCGGGTGTATATGCATCATTGACAATAATATCATTCATGCCAAGAGAAGCTATAATATGAATCGATTTGATACGCGCTCGCGCGCGCGCGCGCACACACACATATATACATGTATATATATAACAAGTTCAAACACAGACTCTACTTCTTTTTTGTCCTTTCCCTTATTCTGTTATTTTCTTTCTCAAACCAATCGGTTCTTCTTTTACTCTTTACCTTATTAATTTTGCGTGTCTCTCATTCTGTCCTCTTCCTATTTTGTCTTCTTCTACCATACTTCTTTTTTAGCCACTTATTTTTTTAATCCATCACTATTTGTCTTCCAAGGTGCTTATATAAACGTGCATACGTACTCATTCAATTTGATTATGTCTTGAAGTGCCAACAATATTTACTGTTCTCTTTTGTCTACTTTTATACTCCTCTCTATCGCTCCCTCACTTCCTCATGCGCGGAAATCTCGTAAGTTGGAAATCCCGTAATCCGGAATCCCGTAATCCAGACATCCCGTAAGTTGGAAATCACGTAAATCGGAATCCCGTAATTCGAACATCCCGTAAATCGGAAATCCATTAAACCGAAATCCCGTAATCCGGACATCGCACGTGAGAGGAGTGCAGCCATCGTTATCTCGCCATCAGGCATCTGGCAATCATCGGGCAGCTGCTATCTCGCCATCAGCCATCATGCATCAGGCATCTGACAATCATTGGGCATATGCTATCTCGCCATCAGTTATCAAGCATCTGGCAATCATTCGACCTATGCTATCTCGCCATCATCCATCAGGCATCAGGCATCATTAGGCAGCTGCTATCTCGCCATCATCCATCAGGCATCAGGCATCATTAGGCAGCTGCTATCTCGCCATCTGTCATCAGGCATCAAGCATCAGACATCTTCGGGCATCAGCAGACATCATCGTGCATCATGCATCATGCAACACATACAGGCATCAAGCATCCGCCATCGGCCGTGAGCGGCACGCATCCTCCATGCTTAATTCTCGCCACATCACTTCGACAACATTCTCGACAGCCGTAACCCTCGCCACAACTCACTACTATCAAACATCAAACTCAATTCTTGTTTCACCGCATTGAGTTTGAGGGGGACTGTTAGATTATATCAGGTTTTCTATCTTTAGTTTCCTATTTTATATTTCTTTTTCTCACATGTATTAGGGTTTACTATTCTATTCTTATTACATTTATAAATAAAGATGTCTTGTAATTCACAACACACCAATAATAAATCTCTCTATTATTTCTGTCTTCTAAAAATGTATATCTAATTTATGTTTTTACTAGTTTTATATTAGTCCACAATTTAGATCCGAGCACATTGACAATTGAATTTCAAGAAATTTAGTTTTTAAAACACTAAAATGGAAACTATATATGTAAAGATATGCCAAATATTCAATTGATAGTTATACAATATATACATCAAAAGGGTGATCTTGTATACAAATGGATTGAATGTTGAAGAACGAGTGTGTGACGTCATGTGTATATATATATATACATCAAAAGTAAGTAATAGACTGGTATGTTTGGTAGCCCAGTGGTTAGGTTATTTAGGTGTGTTAAAATTAGAAACTTCAAATTTTAAGTATATCAAATTCTCATTTTTTGTTATTTTTTGGACGCGTTCATAATGCTTAATTTCTATGGTTTAAAGATTTTAAAAACGATAATCTCCATTAACTATACTAATTAATTTCACGACGAGTTGATGGTTTTAAACCATACCATTCGCTTACATGAAAACGGCAACAACCTTCTCATGCTCTTTCTTATTCCTACTTTACGAGAATTTATAGTAACATTAGTTTGGTATTCAGATAATTAAGAAGAAAATATTTAAAATAAAAACTAGCAAAATAAAATTAATCCACACAACATGAGCACCAAAACAAAATTGTCTTCTTTTACCAAAGAGATATAGTCATATGGAAAAATTGAATCAGACAACTAAAAGAGTAAAATAAGTGTATAGTTTTATTCAAGGAAAATGAAAAACAAACAATAAGTGAGAAATGATTTTTACAAGTAAGTATATATATATAGAAATAATATTTAGGAGTGAGCATATATAGAACTAGAAGCAAGCATCGAGCATGCAACAGCAACACAGAGCAGCGCAACAGCCCTTCCAGAACCCATCGCCCCGAGACTTATTGCTCTTCACTTTCGCCGACCCGACACTCACACGACTCTCTTCACCGGTCGGGTACCCAATTGGCGGTCGAGCCATCTGAACCGCCGGTTCAGCCGCGGTCTGCTGCTTCTGATCATTAACGTACTGATTCATCATCATCGATAATTCAGATTTCAGAGATATATTGTATTATATATGTGATCGAATTATTGTATTAATTGTGGTGATGAATTGAACAAACGAGGAGTGTATTTATAGGCGGTTGAGGTCGGTGAAGTGGTTATGTTCCTATTACTTTTGCAATTAGGAAATCACCAAGGAACTTGCTAATTAAGCCGCGTAAGCGATGAAGGTTCAATTCCTTTGCCTGATATAATAAGTGCTCCTAACTTCATTTTTCCTTATTACTTTATTATTATATCTAAGATAATTCGCATGATCTAAAATATTGATTGGTAATTCTTATTCTAATTATGCGTTTTATAATAAAGTATGAAGGGCGCTTAATTTTTTATTCTTCAACCTGCATGTCACGAAATTAATTAATTTACTAGAACGCATAAGCGCGTACTTATTAATCAATTTCCAAAAATCAATATCTAATCTTGAGAGACTCTGGGGGACGAAGGAAGTAGAATCGGAGGGAAGGCAATGTCTTTTTTGATGGAATTCCCAAGCAAATAAAACTCTTTTTTATTACAAGTGATTTCAAAACCTTCTAGGAGAAATTGTTGATCACTAATTTGTAGTTTGCAACTTTTGCATGTCACTATCCTCTAATTTTTTTAGTTGCATGTCACCCTGTAAGGTTTCATTTAGTTGCACCGTCCATAACATAATTAAGTTTGATGTAAAATGTCCAAAATACCCCTATATTAAAAAAAATTTAAATATATATTTTGAACTTTTATTTAAAATATAATTTTATCAGATAAATAATAAAAACACTGATTTCAAAAAAAAAAATTAATTTTTTTATGGAATAAATAATTAAAAACTTATTTGAATATTATTTGTTTTAAAATAGTAATTTTTCTTAAAAAATATTTAAAATAAAAACGTTGTTAAAAGTGGTGTTTTTATTTTAAATATATTTTTGAAAAATCCCATTTAAAAAAAATAATTTTGAAATCAGTGTTTTATTATTTATGTGATAAAAACTATTTTTTAAAAAAAATTTCAAAATTTTTTTTTTTGAATTTTTTAATATAAGGGTATTATGAACATTTTACATCAAACTTAACTCTGTGATGGACGGTGTAAGTAAATGAAACTTTATCATGGTGACGTGCAACTAAAAAAAGCATAGGGTAGTGATATGACAAAGTTGCATAGTAGAGAATGTGATCAATAATTTCACATATTATCTATAATATTACTCTATGACTATGAATTCCATTTATTTTTAAATCAAAAACTCAATAAGAAAATTAAAATTGTTTTATGATTTCATTAAAATATATACTCCTCACTTTATGTATTGGTTCGAACTCTAGTTACCTTCTTTTTAATGTCAAATTTTATTAAGCACTCAAAATGTCTTCTTACTTGATGACAACGTCTAATTTCAAGGGAAGGACACTCACTCGAAGTCTCAATTTAAGTTACAAATAACATATTTAGCAAGCACGCGAGCTGCTAATTTACAAAAACGTTTTGACATGATTAATAATGATAGGATGAGTTGCCGATTCACGTAGCGGCATAGCGATATGTAATCAAGAATAATACAACCTAAATCAGCTCTCTTGGATTGAGTGTTGTTGGACGCAATTGACTACCAATTGGCAATCAAATTCAACAAAAATCATGCTCCACTTCATCCTTTATGTGCATCATAGCACCTTTCGCATACTCATATCCTCCACCCCAGCTGGCTGGAGATATCCCGCGAATTTTCTTCAAAAAACACTAATAACTCGTCCACTCCTATCCCGACAGAGTAGACTCACACTCCACCTTCCTCGCTCCTAGTCCATTGCATCATCAATATTTATTTTAAGGATATCTGAGCCAGGCGGCAGGCATGAAGTGTGAGGGGAAGCCTCAACCCTACCTGAACTACTAACCAAATACGCGTCCCAAGAAATCATGGCTGAAATTGAATATAGTTATATGAGAATAATTTGAATAGGAAACCATTCTAGTGAGAATCACAAAAAGCGTGTGAATCATGAGAACCAATATGAGAGCTTTATATAACAAGTGGGCACGTTTCAAGAGATTACAAAAAATCACGCATGCTAGCTCAGTGCCAGGTGTTCACGCCTGCCAGCTCAGCACTAGCATCATGTGACGCGCCTTCTGTGATCTCACACAATGAAGAGATTCTTGCCAAATTTGCCCTCTAATTGAGTATATTTATTTATTTATTTATTTATTATCATTATTATTATCATTTTAATAGTTGAAGAACACTAGTTAGGTGATATAATCTAAACTAATTCAATGTTTGGTGCCGACGTGTTTCGAGAACAATCACACAATACAAAAGGGATTAAACAAGGGCAACAAGCCAAGCCACCATATATACAGTTTACTTGTCACAAAAACTGAATGCATGAGTTGTGGTCAAGAAAGTGGGTCGTTGGATTCAACATATACAAGTATTAATTGGGTTGTTGCAAAAATTAATGGTCCTCTTTTATTGACCATATAACCAATTGGGCCGTATAGCCCAAAACACCTACCTACAAACAAGTCTATGTATGGTAGATGGTAGTATTGGTGTGAGGTCCACTAAACCATATTAATCTACATAATATATAGTATGAACTATGAACACATGGCAAGTGAACAAAGTGTGTCAATAGTTAATGAAAACTTAATTAGCACCTCATGCGCCCATCAATATTAATTTAGCGTTGGTGTCCATATGCCTACTTCAACTATTGCTTCTCAATTCATTTCTAGTTTATCTATGATCCATTATTATTTACTTCGAAAAAGATGATCATCGTCTTTTAAATTAGTCATTAGTGATTGCAAGAAGTTGCTAGCATAATTGAGCCCAATATATTTGAATAGAGTACATTTTAAGACTCAACTTTTGTACGTCTTTTTACGTTGGACGTATTTTAGGTGGGAGGGATTGAGTTGGTGTTAACATTACAAGTTGAAAAAAATCTTATATATATAAGGGTCATAGTAAAATTAAGTTGAGATGTGACTAAAGTTAAAATACAAAAATTTAGATATATTTGATCGATCGTTTTTAGATCTAAACATCTCTAAAGAAAATAATTTAAATTTCACAACAGAAATAACAAATTGATGAGTAATAACATTTTATATATATATATACATATCTAGATCCAATAATCTCCGCTCCAGATTTGATTAGGAATTTTCTTGTATCCCATTTAAGAATAGGAATTGTAGAATAAAATAATGTATATATAGTGTATATTTATGGAATATATTGAAATCCCGTTATGTTGTAAGAGTTACTATATGTGGGCAACCGATCAAAACATTTAACAGTGTCAAAATAAATAAATAAATGATCTACAGTTGTTGTTAATTAGTTTGTAAGTTAGGATCATGTTAAAAATAAGTAATTGCCATGACTACAACTACAAGCCTGTCTATACATATATGTCTTTGTAAGTGTCACCGAACCTTAATCGCATTGAGCACATGCTTAGTTGACCAGGACGTTTTGTCCTATAAATAAATAGATAGGAGTGTACTTTGATCTTTGAGCATCCCATAATAATTAAGCTTAGTTTTGATCATCAAAAACGATGGTAGCAGAGTTGAAACGGAACATCATATTCGTGCCCTTCCCGGCGCAGGGACACGTCACTCCCATGCTCAAGCTGGCCTCGGCCTTCCACGCCCGTGGATTCCACTCCATCCTTGTCACTCCGGACTTCGTCCACCGTTCGATCGAGGCTGATGTGACGTGGGTCTCCATACCGGGCGGTGGTGAGGACGCGCCGCGGGACTTTTTCTCTATAGAGAGGTCCATGGAGAGCGTGATGCCGCCACATCTGGACCGTCTGATTCGCGATCTCGATGACGGGGGAGTGGCGTGTGTGGTGGTTGATCTGTTGGCGTCGTGGGCCATCGAAGTAGCGGATAAATGCGGCGTTTCGGTGGCCGGGTTCTGGCCGGCGATGGTGGCCACGTACAGATTGGTTGAGGCCATACCTGATATGATCAGGACTGGCCTCATTTCTCATGATACAGGTACATTACTTATAATTATCTCCTCCTAAGGTCCATCAAAATTAATCTATAAACCGTATTAATTGATGGTAAGAACTGATTAAACCGGGAACCGTATATTGTGAACCGTGAACGGTTGGTCCGGATGTGGATTGAATAATTATAAAAAACCGAAAATGATTTCTGCGGATTGGGGTTTGAGAAATTGAAAACCGCAGTTAATAACAAATCAGATATCTCTTAGCATTTTTTCATCGTTAATGGGTGATCAAATTTGATGGTTAGCTCTCTTTGATCACTTTTTAATGATCTTTTTGGTCAATATAGAGAATGTTATAAGTTTAGTGCGATTAATATTTCAATTGTTTGGGATTGGGCTTGAAAATTGCTCGATCAATGATCCATCTGAGAAGAAGTTCATTGCGCTCACGGTTAGTACTGTTAAAATCATAAACTAATTAAAAAAACTGGTTACTATTAAGTTCTTTGTAATTTAAAGACTGTCAAATGCAAATTGATTTTCAAATATTATGCATTTATTTAGCAATTTTGTATTCATTTGATTGATAACTAGAAAATAATACGAGCAGTGTAAATCAAATAGTCTCTGGCTAATCATTCAAACTTGATTTATTAATTATTTAGTTTAAGCTTAATATTGTTGACATTACTTTAGACAAATGAATTAGTCGATTTGCAGCCTAACTTTTTAGAGTTTCATAATTTATTGGTTTGGGAATATCGGTTGTAATTTAGACATATATATGATTAGTAATTTAAATCTTGCTTTTCTTTTTTCTTGCTTGCCCGCTTGTTGTTTCCTACTCAAAATTTTATATTAAACTAAACTCGTGTATAAAAAAGTTAAGGCTTTACACATAAAGAAGAATGTTTGATTCTAAATTCACACAGATAAATACAATTTTCTTTTAATAAAATCAAGGTACACACTCAATTAAATGTAAAATATTTCATGTTTTAGTAGTAAAGATCAACATATTTCTAAAAAATAGAATAATACTCATTTTATTAAATGGCTCAGACACATGTAAAAATTGATAACAAAATTTGTTTTGCTTGGTTCTGTCAATATTTATTTACACCTGTCTCTATTCTTTCTTATCAGCAAAATAATTGTAGGTTTGTTTCTAAGTGCTAATGACTATATATCATCACAAAACGGTAAATGTAAATTTGGAGAACATAATTAATCAAAGGTTAGGTATAAAAATATTTTCAAAAAGGAAAGTAAAATGAACTAAAATATACAAATTAAAAAGGTTAATAGACTAAAAAATAAGGTTCGGATAAGTGAGATATTGAACAAGTCAACTATATTTTATCATTATGCAAAAACAAGATTGTAATTATATGAGTAATATTAAATGAAGTATATTCGACGGTTGGCAATTATCAATTCAATTAAGTGTCAATTAGAATACTGCATTACTAAACATTGACTATTCCCTCATATTAGAATTAGAATTAGAATGTTGAATCAACAGTAAATATTAATTATTTTATATGTGCATTATATATAGAGCTGCAATTAGAATCATTATATACTATTCAAGAGTTTAAATTAAGGAGAAGGAATTGATCAAATACTATAAAAATGAATAGAATTTCTGTGCATCCATAAATGTCCCACTCCCACATGTAATGTAATTGTCTCCTCCACACGCATGCACGCTTCTCTTTATTTTATTTTTCAATCTCGGATACTTTTATTCAAGCACAAACATTGTCATTTCAAAATTGCTCCCAATTAATTAGACAAGTTGAGAATTTTTAAAAGTTGAATATATCGGGGTTTTGTTTCACATGGAGAGAGTGAAGTTACAACCATATATATATATATATATGTTATCTATAATATATATGTGATTGATAAATGGCAGGATGTCCCCAAAATGTGGCCTCCTTAATACCAAACCAATCCATGGAGCTCTCGACGGAGGATCTCCCATGGCTGATCGGAACCCAAGCCGCAAGAACATCAAGGTTCAAATTCTGGAACAGAGTCTTGAATCGATCGAAAACCCTCAAATGGGTACTGGCAAACTCCTTCCCCGACGAGCAGGTCAAAGATGATAATGATAATGATAATGAGTCAGCAGCAACAACAATGAGATACCCAGTGGTATTAGCAATCGGGCCCCTGAACCAGCAAGTAATGACGAAAAACCCAAGCATGTGGGAGGAGGACAGGAGCTGCATGGGGTGGCTGGATCAACAAAGGGCAGGGTCAGTGGTGTACGTATCATTCGGGAGCTGGGTGAGCCCCATCGGGGAGGCCAGGGTCCGAGCACTGGCTCGGGCCCTGGAGGCCTCCAGGAGGCCCTTCCTGTGGGTCCTCCCCACGGCCTGGCGCCCCAGAGGGTACGAGGAGGAGGAGAAGAATAAAGATATGAAGTTGGTGTCGTGGGCGCCGCAGGTGGAGGTGCTGGGGCACGGGGCGGTGGGGTGCTACCTGACGCACTGCGGGTGGAACTCGACGATGGAGGCGATCGGGTGCAGGAAGAGGATGCTGTGCTACCCGGTGGCGGGGGATCAGTTCGTGAACTGCAACTACATAGTAAAGGCGTGGAGGGTTGGGGTGAGGTTGCGGTCATTGGAGGCGGGGGAGGTCGACCGAGGCCTCAGGAGGGTCATGGACGGTGCCGATGGGGAGGAGATGGACGCCAGGATGGCCACCCTCAACGAGTTCACCATGGGAGACAGGGCAAGCTCAACTGTCATGGCTAATTTAAATGATTTTCTCAAACATACTCTCACACCTCATCACTCTTGATTGGCTCACTATTGTAATTTCATCATCATGCATTGTCATTGTGTTTATCAATGGTCAAACAAATTGTGAAGCACTACTCAAGGCGCGCGCGCACACACAAATATATATATATATATATATATATATATATATATATATATATATATATATATATATGATTTTCTAACAATAAAAATCTACAAGTTCATATTCCAAACAAGTCAGGTCGTGCCACACGATTACGGCAACTATTTAATATTTTATTTTATTTCTCGTATGAGTGGTTAATCAAACATATATATATAATTCTAAATAATAAGTTTATAACTGAATTCAAGTCGAATTTTATACTTTTCTACTAGTCAAACTCATGTTTGAACTTTTAAAGTTTGGCAAAACCGTGAATTTGAATGGAAGGTTGAGCTGATTTTCTATTAAGAAATGTAGTTTATATAAGAGTTTGTTAGCATGAAGTTAAAGAAATGCAATATTATGTAATGATTACGTATATGTACATGGAAATAAATTAATTAGTCTATAATCATTATAAATAAATTGATGGAAATATGTAACTTTTGTCAACAATTTCTCTTAAGTTGACAATGTCCAACTTGTGAATGAGGTTATGGAAGTGATCTTTTCCAAAACCCTATGTATATCGACAAGCTGGTGTTTATTTAGGATTGACCGAGGTTGAAGGACAATTGTCTAAAGTTGTTGGTGTATAAAGTGGCTATCAATCTCAATTTGTTTTGTGTATGCGTGAAAACAATATTAGAGGTAATGTGAATGACAACCTCATTATCGCATAATAGGGGAATTGGCGCAATTTGAAGGGCTTGAAAGTCACAAAGTAGTTGGCGCAAACAAACCATTTCGCAATTGTTATCCACCATTTCTCAATACCCAATCTTAGTGGAGGAATAAGATACGTTATTCTGCTTATTGGATTGTCAAGATAGTAAAACATATTCGAGAAAAAAAGTATAAAGTCGGTGATTAACTTGCATGTATCCGAAAACACTACTCAATTAACATCACAATATGCTAGTAAAGCGAGAGAGTTACTTAAAGGCAACATAATTCCTTCCTCGAGCTGCTCCTAGGATATCGAAGAACATGAAAAGCCACATTCAAGTGAGGTTAAAATGTATGCATAAACTGACTCTAGATGTGAATTGAATAGTTTATATCTAGATGAGTCACGGTGAGATATTTTCAGTAAACCAGCGATACTTTCAGATTTTCAAATACAAAGAAATTAATCTATTGAGAATCGACGTTGAAGAAGAGAAAATGATGTTAGCTTGAAACCAATGAATTTACGCGATATTTCAGGCATACTTCCTCAGAGCGAGGATGATGCATGTAGGAGATCAAGCGACTTTAAAACCAAGAAAAGACTTGAGCTTGCCTAAATATTTGATCTTATATTGTTGATGGAGATGTGTCTCTATCAATTGTTGGATAAACAAGGGATATGCATCCAAAAGGGCGATAAACAAAGTGAGATGGCATAATGATTATGTATGCCGAATTGTATTCAAAAGGTCGATACATAGAAGTTTGAGCTTGACTTCTTTTAGAATTTGTAGTGTTTGAAATGACGTAATTGGCACACAATCATTTGGGCAAAGTCATTTTTTGTTATTTTTTGTACTTTTGTTTATATATTCTTTCAATTGTTGATAGAAATAAGATAGAGATTTATTATTGGAGTGTGTGTTATGATGTACAAGAGACCTCTATTTATAAAGTGATAGAAAAACCCTAATACATGTGAGAAAAAGAAACGTAAATATAGGAAACTAAATATAGGAAACTTAATATAATCTAACAGCCCCCCCTCAAACTTAATGCGGTGAAACAAGAATTGAGTTTGAAACTTGATAGTATTGAGTTGTGGCGAGGGTTGGGGCTGCCGAGAACGATGTTGAGGTGATGCAGCGAGGATTGGGGATAGAGGATGCGTGCCGCTCGCGGCCGATGGCGGATGCCTGATGCCCGTATGTGCTGAATGATGCATGATGCCCGGTGATTGCTGCTGATGTCCGATGATGCCTGATGGCAGATGACGAGATAGCAACTGCCCGATGATGCTAGATGCCTGATGGCTGATGGCGAGATAACAGATGCCCAATGATTGCCAGATGCCTGATGGCTGATGGCGAGATAGCATATGCCCAATGATTGCCAGATGCATGATGGCTGATGACAAGATAACAGCTACCCAATAATTGCCATATGCCAGATGCTCTCCTCTCACGTGCGGTGTCCGAATTACGGGATAACTTTCCGAATTAAGGGGATGTACACGTGTCGGTTTCCGGATTACGGGATAACTTTCCAAATTACGGGGATGTACACGTGTCAGTTTCCGGATTACGGGATAGCTTTTCTGATTTACGGGATGTCCGAATTATGGGATTTCCGATTAACAAGATTTCCGTGCATGAGGAAGCGAGGGAGCCGCAGAGAGGAGTATAAAAATAGACAAAAGAGAACACTAAATATTGTTGGCACTTCAGGACATAATCAAATTGAATGAGTACGTATGCATGTTTATATAAGCACCTTGAAAGACAAATAGTTATGGATAAAACAAAATAAGTGGCTAAAAAAGTAGGGTAGAAGAAGACAGATTAGGAAGAGATTGAGATTGAATTGCCTCGCCCACCCGTCAGAATCATGAATCATTGACAAGTGGGCAAAGGGAAATATGCGTAGAAATTTAACCAAGAACCGATTATAGCTCTGATATCATGATAGAAATAAGAGAGGAATTTATTATTGGTGTGTGTTATGATGTACAAAAGACTTCTATTTATAAAATGATAGAAAAATTCTAATACATATGAGAAAATGAAACGTAAATATAGAAAACTACATATAAGAAACTTAATATAATCTAACACAACTATATACTGAAAATTTCAAGAAAACAAACGGTATTGTATCCTTGGTCTTCAACTTCCAACGCTTGTTAAGTTTGTTCTTAACCTTCCCATGAATGTTCTCCTATAACTTTGCCCACAAAACTTAAATTTTACTATTTTAGTGATTTAAAAATTAAAATATCTGATATTAAATTGCCAACATATTTGTACAAAAGTATGGTCAAACTAACCTCTCTCTCCTACTTCACCGTCACCCCCACAACTATAATTTGACGATTTTAATAAATGAATTCACAATAAAGATAAATAAGCAAACACTTTAGGCAATGGTGGATTAGAGGTATACAGGAGATGATTTTTTTTGGTATATAAACACAAATGTTATTTTTGAGAAAAAAAAAATTATTATATTTTGACTCTGTTAATGGATAAAAATATAATTATTATATTACGTTTACTTTATTATTATTTTATAATTTGCATTAAGATCAGAAGATTATTATTGGGACAACAAAGTTACATGACGTTTAGTTCTAAAACTTAACGATCCTAAACTTAGGTTAGCGACCAAACACTTGTCTTTTCTTTGCTTTGACTTTCACGTGTCACCCAGACCAGACCAGACCCAACTCAAACCCATTATGCTCTCTTTATTTTATATGTTTTATTCTCATCTTTGTCCTCATCGTTCAATTTATGAGAAATATTAACAATATTAGGACTATTTGATGTGCTACTGGTCTTGTACATAAAAATCTCAACTTCACCTATATCATAGCTCTGGTAGAACCAATTTGTGATTGCTTCATTGCCTTTCTCCAACCCAACGGCTATTTCACTTCTGGGTATTCTCTTTTTTCCCTTCTTGCTGTTGAATCAGATTGCTTTCCTTTTTTCTTTAATGTATTTGGTTTGATAGCTGAGAAATGGAAGATAACCATTTTTTAGCTTCTCTTTGCCTCATTTGACATCATGAGGCTACAAACTTATATGG
Organism: Geranium rotundifolium; assembly: GCA_963920655.1. Classification (NCBI taxonomy): domain Eukaryota; kingdom Viridiplantae; phylum Streptophyta; class Magnoliopsida; order Geraniales; family Geraniaceae; genus Geranium; species Geranium rotundifolium. Next base: position 19,522,159 of record OY987320.1, on the reverse strand, counting down.
GTTCTTTTGCTGTTTGCAGCAAGCAGTATCTTGTTGGAGGATTTCATAATTTTATCATTTTTGGGTATAATTTGGGGTTTTTAGCTTGTTGGGTATTTGACTATTTGTTATATGCTCCCTCATTAGTATCTGGGGTTGGATTTAGATTGTGGGTGTGGAGTATGCATTTTTGTTACTGACAAGCTCTACAAAATGAGATTTTTTTTCCCTTCTGGTGATTTGCAAGCCTCTAAGATAAGCTTTTCCTGGTGACTAGGAGTTCATTTGGATGATTTATTTTCTCATGTTCTGTGTTCTAATGACCATTTGATGGCATTCATTTAGATATTATAGTATGACTGAGAGCTGCAGCAATGCAAGTGCGAGCTCGTGTTCGAGTTTCGGTAGCAGCATTCAGGACCGGGATACCGAGGATGACCAAGCCATTGCTGCCATTTTAGCAGAAGAGGAAAAATCTAATCATAACAATAGGCTTGGGAAGAGGCTTTCTCATTTGGATTCCATACCGGTACACTTCTCCAAGCCTCTCCTTTTGTTTATTAATATGTGCTGTAATCATTAATTGGGAAGTACTCATTACACAAGACTTCTAGTTTGCACTCTTGATACATTCGGTGAGACACTTCTAGTTTGCATTTTATATTTATATTTTACGAATTGAGACATTGCTTACCTGTTCATGTCCATTCCTGTTCCCTAAAAATTCTGATGCTTGTGTGGCAATGCATTTGTTACTTATTTCCTTGCTTCATTACTCATTATATGTTTCTTTTCTCCTCTCTATTTTGGTTTGCGTGTGGTGATCAAAGATGAGTGTTTTGTTTGTGTTATTGTCTGTTATTATTATACCCGGATGTGTCAGTGCTGAAATGATCAACTGTATTGGCAGCACACTCCACGGATTAATGGAGATATACCTGATGTCAACGATGCATCATTTGACCATGAGCGGCTCTCTGAAAGGTTGTGAGTTTTCCATGAACCTCGTTCTCATATCTTGTCAGTCATTAATTTAATTTATTTTTTGAGAATTTGTCAGTCATTAATTTTACTTCAATTTAAAGTGACATATTTTTATAAAGGTCTCATGCAAAGAGCATGTAATGGGGGAAATCTAAAGTTTAAGCCTAGTTTATATTTGTTGAAATTAGTTACTCACCATTTGACCAATAACACTCAAGTTGCACTAGGATTGTTTCTGTATGGAAATGAGAATGAGTATCATCCTTCATTTGTGTGTAATTTAAAACCTATGCATTCTCATTTCTATTCTCATCCACATTTGTGTTCCTTCAAATCACCTAATTTTCATTCGCAAAAATGAGGAGTGATTCCCATTTCCATTAATCGACAAAAATAATCCAAACCCAACTTGACAGTTCCATACATGTATAAATATTCTGGATTGATTTTGTTATTTTATAATATTTTTGCTTTTAATTCAGGTTGAACACATATGGTTTAGCTGAACTGCAAATGGAGGGTGACGGAAATTGCCAGGTTTGATTATGTTGAACTTTTAGTCATGTTTTGTTACTACTACTACTACTATGAACTGCAAATGGAGGGTGACGGAAATTGCCAGGTTTGATTATGTTGAACTTTTAGTCATGTTTTGTTACTACTACTACGCGCTGATGTACACAGCTATCTAAGTTGCTTGCCAATTTTTCTTCTTCTCTCCCTCTTTCACTTAATACACGACAAAACTTCCATTTGCTAATTCACTGTTAAATTCTTGTACAGTTTCGAGCCTTAGCAGATCAGTTATTTCGCAATCCAGATTACCATAGACACGTAAGGAAGAAGGTTGTCAAGCAGGTATTACTACTCTTTTTAATTTCTCACTCCCTTTTGATTATTGCTGTTAACGAATGACATATGACTGTAAATAACCAATCTAATGCCTGCTTTGAGAATTAGCTTATACTATAACGTTCATTTACTTGGACTCGATAGTGTCCACTGCCCTATAATTTCATGTTTATTTTAGTTTGTATTTATTGACCTAGGGATAGCCTTAGATTTCTCATGTTGTTTAGAGGTTGTAAGCAATAATGTATGCATTATCAAGAAGTCCGTTTGAACGAATTCGTTTTTCTTATATCTCTTCTCTTTTCCCTCGTAAGAAATAAGATATCTAAGTAAAGCCATCAGTCCTCTATAGTAAATGCAGTAAGGTTAGTCCACTATTGAATATTTCAAGAAGTGACATGGCTGTCACTCATTTCGTTCTGAAATAAGCACCCCTTTTGGTTGTTTTTTGTAAAATCGAGTGATAGAGTTAATTCTACTCTTCCACCATGTTCTTGTAACTCCCACTTTCTGGTATAAAGTAACCCACATAAGGATACTAGTGGTGAATCGTTCATAATTTGTTTCTTGAAAGGAAAGTGGACTCTTATTTTGGAGCATCCATTTTAGAGAATGTGGACACATGTTGGAATAGAGGGAGTATAATAAGCGTCTTTAAGACTGGAAGAAAAGAGAGTGGTGGGATATGGGCTACTCTATGTTTATTGTGTTGTGACCATCTGTTATTGTTCAGCTAAAGCATCACAAGAAGTTGTATGAAAGTTATGTCCCGATGAAGTACAGAAGCTATGTGAGGACAATGAAAAGGTTACACATCTGTGACTGATAATACATCTGCCTCTTCTTTATTTACCAAAAAAGTTGAAAGTGTACATAAATGTTAATTCAGTTTTTTATTTACTTTAGATCAGGGGAATGGGGAGATCATGTTACCCTACAAGCAGCCGCGGATCGAGTAAGTAATCTATGTTTTAATTGAAGACTAATTAACTATTTGTCATGTGGATGACTGTTTAGTTTTTGCATGTAAAAGTATGCTCTAAATATGGACATGATTTTTGTGTACTTAAGAGGATGTGATAAGTGTTGTAAAAAAATGCTACGAGCTAGTCGGTCGGAGAGAGCCTTGTAGGGACTAATAGGGAATCATAGACAGATTAATCGGACAAGTCGGGGTTTTTTACAACATATAGCACTTGTTCAAATATATGAATTAGCAATGCTAGGACTAGGAGATCATGATTATTTCCTTTCAGTTTGTGGGTTGTTTTATTGCTTATGTCTTCACAATCTTATATATTTTGTTTATGGCACTTTCTATAGTTTGGGGCTAAAATTTGCTTAGTCACCTCTTTCCGAGACACTTGCTACATTGAGATCATGCCCAAGGACAAGAATCCTACCAGAGGTAAACATAAGAAAAAACTAATACTTGCGTTAATGAGATAATGTTCTATGATGAATAGGATGATGCTATCTATGAGTTATATAATTTATGAGTGGTGAATTGTTTTATGAATTCAGAGGTATGGTTGAGCTTCTGGAGTGAAGTACACTATAACTCGTTATATGGAAATGGAGGTATGAATTCAAGTTAATGCTATCGACTTCTTTGTCTATCCCTCAGATCAGATGACTTAACCGAGATTTGGCTGCAGATGTTCCGAATAGGCCACCCAGAAAAAAGTATTGGCTTTTTTGAGCTATGAGATTCGAGTTAACTGGTCTCCATCGCCGCTGCCAGTATCATATTAATTTGTTACTCATGAAAGTTGATACAAGTTAGTGAACCTAAGTATAATATGCTGCTACTGCTAATTTATGTTTACAGAAATTTGTAAATTATATGAAGAATAGGAAATCATAAAATTTACATGCTTATTTTCAACACTAGATCCAATCCAATCTTAAATTACTTGTCAATGCATATGAATGATTCATTCTGGACGTATACTACATTTTTCAAGACAGTTTGAAGAATTGTAGTGCAAAAATTCAAACGCAAGACTTATTCGAACATAACAAATGCACAAACATATGTACCAACTAAGACTAGAACCCACAGAGCGAGTAAGCCCCTAATCATTTAGACACTCGGTTGGTAAGACCTGTAAATTTTTGTTTTATAACATTAGAAAATTCAAGTTATTTTCAAATGATAGTTCAAAACTCTTAATTAATTTTTTTTTTTGAGATATAGGATTGAAGTGAAATAATAAATCAAACATTAAACATAAATTAGAATAAAATATAATGTAAGGTTTAAGATTAATTACGTAAAAGGGTAAAACACTTTTGGATTATTTTCTCAAAATTATATTTAACTACTGTGTAAATTTAACGATAAATTGAAACACATTCTATATGTTCAAATAACAAAATTACCCTTAACATTAAAATTATTTTTGAATAAAAATAAAAATAAAAATATTTAATTTTTTTTATGAAAATATCTTTTATTTAAAATGTTGCTAGCTTCCCGATTTTGAGGATTCAGATTTTTATGAATATTGTCGTTGTTCTTCTTAGCATGTAGGTAACCTCATTTGCATAATAAAGTTGGATGTTCTTAAACAAAAAAACTGGTAATTTAATTTTCTGGTTAAATTAATTTTAAGTTAAAAATTAATTTTTAAAATTATTTTAAAACAAAATATAATTCTTCGTATCATGAGCAATTTCATCATTTTTTACAAATACACACATTTTGCAAAAAAAAAACAAGTACGAGAAAAACAAAGTACAAGATATATTCTTGCCAAAGTGTGATATTATATAACATGTTTGTACAATTTTCCCTTTATTTAAAGTCGGCAGATGGTTGGGTGATGAAAATTTTGGTACAAGTAAGTTGGATAGGAATCAAGAGATGAAACACAAAAATGATAGAAGAAGAAATTGGGCCTTGTAGTTGTAGGGCACACTGTCTATGCAAAAAAATGTTACACACGAGGAGGATGTGCTTGCCTCTTTATTTATGTCCGTAACTTTGAACTCTCTGCTTTCACCCCCAACTCAATACAAGAACAACATAATACAGATGACAGGCACTATCTTCAAACCCCAGAAATATGGCCAGGAGATCCCACTTCTTACGAGCTCCCTCCCTCCGCCGCCATCACCTGATACCAAGGTTTCGGGTTTAAATAAATCATCACCACACTCTTGCAAGAAAGAACATGAAGTCCAACAACTTTGAATACCATGAATCTAGTTTACGATGAGAAATTTTGATACAGCTAATGTAACTTGTCCTAAACCGACGACTTAACAACAACAGTGTTCAAGCTCTTTTGAGCAACTCCAAAAGAACTAGAAGCTCTTCAATGATCTATTTTAAGCTTATTGCTTCTTATGTCCTTATAATATTAATGAGTACATGCCACGACGGAAAGAGAGCCAAGACTTAACTACGTGTTGTCTGGCATAGTAAATGGTTACCACATTATAAGTGCGTGGAAAGAAAAACAAGAAAACAGACTAGAGAAATGAAGTCTTACTCTGTTTAATCCAAATGATAGGGCTTCAATGCTTTCAAGTTCTATCATCTTGATCATCCATCTCCTCAAGAATAACATATTTTACAGGCGCATTCGTCGTGGGTGAACCGACTGGCTCTCCCCTTGTTTGATCATCTTGTAGCTTTTGGTATCTAAAATGATGTTGAAAAGGGCATAAAAAGAAGAAGAATGGGTAAGCATTGGGTGTGAACCAGTTGATTTAGACAAGAAAGTATGGTATAATGTTCAAACATAAGACTTGAGTAGCTGCAAGTCAAGTTGCCATTCAGGGCATTAATCGAGTCCTAATAAGAACAATATATAATAGCTAAATTTTCCTGACTTTGGGACACTAGATGTTTTCATTGAGACCTGAAAATGGAATGAAATATACTAGAAATGTGCAAGGATGAAACCCCCCAAGTTTTGTTCCAACATATAACAGGAAAGGAGATATCTACAGAAAAAGGTTCCATAAACCTGAAATTGCAATCATTACAGCTTTATCAATTCATAACTTACTTGAACCAGTTGAATAAGCTCACACCAAACATAATTACGACAAGACCAGCCCCTTTCAACCAGGTAAATTCATCATGGAAATAGAACACTGCAACCTGAAGAGGCATGACAAGAGATCAGGAATTTGTTTGTAACATATAATAGGCATCATAAACTATAGAATGAGAAACTAGAGCAGCACAGACAGCTATTCAGACCATGACATAGTAGTAGGCTATTCAACTGTCATATTGATGTCAATACACAGGCAAGTCATATTGATGTCATTCAGAACAAAGGTTAGGCACATGCCAAAAGAACTCAAGTCTTTTTAATCAGCTCTGCATATATCAAGATTGGGCCCAAGACCTCCTTTATGAAGAAGGGAGCTCTATATTTGACACTTGGCCCAACATAAATTGGTAGAGAGAGATATTGCCGCTGGGACTCGAACACTGACCCCATGCCACAAGTTCAAGTGTTTGACCAATTGGGCAAACAAGCTTTGGTAAAAGAGCTTAAGTCTCTGTAGCAATAAAAACATTTGAATAGATAAATGAGCCATATGCTTGAGTAAGGCATATAAAACACTCAATGTACTGCCATATCTTAGGCTATAAGCTATAAGCTATTGGCACATCCAGAAGTATCCAAGTCATATCATTTATATTTGCATTTTACGAACTTATGATGATGCATTGCATGCTTATTACATAAGAACATAATCAGAGGAGTAGCTTATAATACCAATATGGTGACAGCCTCCTTGACAACACCAGCTATGGTTACTGTGACAGCACTAGTTACCGAGACAAGAATATATTCCGTCAATACCTGTCAGCAAATTGATGAACATTAATCTCCTTACAAGCACTAACAGAGGAAGTATTGTTAAGTGGAAGGTCAGAATTTGGGCCAGAAATGTTCAATTCAAATTCCTACCATGAAAAAGGCAAGCATCCCACCAAAAAGCATCAGCAAGCAACTTCGAGCTACATTCCTTGAATTGTTGAAGTAATTGTTTGTTTTGAATTCATACCATGGATCCAATAGAAGAGAGAGAAGAGCAGTAGCCACTGCCATGACTGGAGTGACATAACTCATTAGAGTAAGTGGGTTTTTCAAACCTGAATGATGAAAAAAATGCATGTTAGAGCACCTCTGCTAGTTATCAATATAATGTCATTAGAAAGCAAATGATTCAATAATGATAGTAGTCAATAGTCATTCAATTTGAGTAACTTTAGTAAAATAAGCAGAGTGCCTGATGAGAATCCTGTCTGGGTGCAATGTAGCAAATTATCTTTGTCTCGGAACAAAACAATTCAAATTAAGCTCGGTATAACTTATGTGATTTTTTTATATAAAAAGTTAATTTATTTCTTTTATTCCCTTTCCATAACCCCCAAGCAAGTGACCCACCAGTACTCGAACACTGGCCTGTTAAGAGAAGAATGCTCGCTGGCCATAACTTATGTGGCTGTTTACAATCCACGTGATAAAAGGGAAATACTGCCACTGAAAATTAACAGAACCACAAAAAAGACGGAAGTGCATGAGGCTCCCACCACCATGAGGTCTCGAGAAGAACATTTATGTGCACAGCCTTCTCCTTGCTTTTGCAGAGCGAAGCTTGGACCTCAAGGCCACAGCCAGCATCTTTGGCCATTGCTCAAAGGTTCATAAGCAATTGTGTAACCATCACAGCCAGAACCATATGGGAATAACTTTCAACTAAGGAAACCAAAGTAAGCCTCATTTTCATTTGTACTGCACTTCTGTTAGAATAGAGGCAAAATAACTGTAGCTAGCCCATTCCTTTTGCTGGCTCCACTACTTTTACATAGAATAATACTGTAGATTTAGTAGTTCCCTTCTCTTTTATGATCAGCCTTCCTCAATTTTGTTTATCAAATGGTTTCCCATTCACAACATTTTGTTGAAGAACAAGATAATTCTAACTAGATTTTCCAAACTGAAAACATTTCCTCCTTGAACAAGATAGGATACCAAATTTTCACTGTGTCGTGCTAGAATAATAATTATTAACCCGGTTAGAAACTAGAAAGATACAAAGTACAAATCACTGAACAGCAGTCCCAGAATCCATATGGCAAAAACATGTGAACATGGCAATGCCTTTGGATATTGTGGATACAGAACAATAAACATGCATCCTCTATGTCAATGATAGTGTTGAAGCTATGCAGCATCAAGGTAGAGTTAAGCACTCACCATAGGATTCTTTCTTCATGTTGGTTTCCGTCATTGCCCATAAGAAAAGATCAAATTAGGCTCCATTCTAAGTATGTAAAGTTAAATAACAAAATAACTACTGGACTAACCAATCCATAACCCATTAGTTATATATGTCAAAGTCAGAATAAAAAAAACCATACCTGCAAAAGAATTTGTGTCATGGACCAACGAAATCCAGACATAACAGCAGCCATCATAACAAATATGAAACCCCAAAACTCAAATTCCGTCTCCTTTGCAACTATTACAAACAAAACAAAGTCCTAAGTTAAAAGACAATAGATAAAGTTTGCCAAGGGTACTAAACATTTTTTACAGAAGAAATCAAGTGTTTAAAGGGTACTAAGAGTTAAAGAGGTAAGGATAAACAATCTCACTAAAGGAGACAACTCATTGCATATAAATTGGTCTGTGATTGAGTAAGGTTGTTCTAAAAATTATTTAACACATTGAAACCAAACACATCTTCAAGACTTACTAAATACAAAAATGGAATTACAAAAAATGTGCAACTTACTTCTGGAGTCATTTTAATTTTTAAGAGTTCCTCTTAAGAAAATTTTAGGGCTTATTTCACATAAGAGATAACTTCCTTGTTCTTTGAAAAAGAAATAATAATTCTTACGTGAACACTACTAAGAGGACCTCAATTCAATGCTGAAAAAGAAAATAAATAAATAAATAAAAGGCCCCACCTATGTTGGGCATGGGGATGGTTTTTATCTAGGAGGCCTTCTTTCTACTTTTACATAGACACTGTTTCCTGCCTTGAACCCGTAACCTCAAGGTCACAAGGCATTATCAACCTTACACTTGCACAAAATCACACCATTTCTCAATGAGAAATAGATTGGACGAAAATAAAATCACAATATTAAGAAAGAGACGGGAGAAAAATATTGCAAAGTCCTCATAAAAGAGAAAAAGGGAAATAGAAAGGTGAAGAGGGGAATGCTCTCTAAAATTGTAGTCGTTTTTGTGATCTTTCAAGTCTAATTTTTCTGAGTTCACAGACCTTTTCTTTTTCATAAAAGCCTGATTACAATCATACACGTAAGCATTGTAAGATACTTCTTATATCCTAACAAATAATGCTAATAGAAATCCAAACATAGTATTTGCATCCAATTCCTAAATCAGCAAAGATAAAAGTATATCTCGAGAAATTTTGAGGAATGATCAACATTTAACTACTAATGTCTCTGCTATGCTAAGCTAAACTCTAGCAGTTCCCTAATCTATTGGTTGTGTGAAATAAAAATCACTTGAAGCATATGAAGCAATAGTGATAGGGTTAGATACCGAAAATACATACCTGTTAATAAAATTCCGACAGAAATAATTAGGATGATACCTAAAAGTTTGAAGCTAGGTGATTCCAATCTGTGAAATATAAGTGTGAAATTAGATGGCAGAACAAGCAATAATCTGTAGTTTGTAAGAAATGTTTATAATACATATGCACCAAGAAGACAGGACAATAATAATATATTGGTCTGATTCTAAGTCTTAAATTCAAATCAGGGTGAATAATCCATACAATTCAATCTTTTTATTGCCAATAGTTCAAACTTTCTTACTTTTTGTTCTTACGGAAAAATGACATATCAAATGTCATTTCCTTTTGATTTAGAAATAGCAATACAAATCAATATAGTTTGAATGAAATAGATTAGAATATGAGTCCTTAAGGAAAAAGCTTTACAAAAGACACAGATTTACATACAAGCAAACAATAAAAATACAAAGTCTTTCAGGAAAATTTAATTATATAAGAGAGAATAGTAAAAATACAGCAATCTATATCTCTTAAGAAAGAAACAGTACGGGGATTGAAAAGTATACGGTTCCAAACAAACAATGAGCTCATACAAAATGAACAAGTAAAATATTTAAAGTGTGTTAATATTAACTCGAATGAGGATGATACTGGTAATCCATGCATAATTCACTTCCTTGAAATGTAAGTAAACACTTATTTTGGAACGTCCAATTTAGGAAAGCATGGCACTTATTTTGGAACAAAGAGGGCAGGTAGATAATAGGTTGGAATCTATATCAACAGAAACTACCTTTAAAAGCAGTACAACTAAAGGCAAAGAAGTTTCAATTTCGAGAAGGAAGTGTACTTCTATTAGTTTCACATATTATTGTCTGTTTTCCTGATTCCTAGATACTTCACCTTTATTATCTGAAATCCTTGATTATTACAGCAAACCCACAATTCTCTTGAAACTTTAATTGTTGTGGAAAACCTTATAAAAATATAGTCATGCTCTCAAAAGATACATTCCAAGTGTATTAAAACTGCAGAAAAAGTAATACTGAATCTGAGGCTCAACTAACAAGAAATTACCTGAATGCAAAAGCAAACATAAGGAGAAATATAGGTGATGCAGATTTACACTGCAAAAACAAAAGAAAGGTTAACATCATCATAGCAACTAAATGCATTATTGCAGATATATAGAGCGAAAAGGATATGAAAATGCAATGCAACTAAATTAAAGTATAATATCACAACAGGTAGAGTCAAAAAAGAACAACTAACCATTGTAGCAAATGTGACAGAGATGAACACAAGGGATGCATTACTGAGATTGATATCCAGTGCTGTTCCAAGAGCAGTTGGTACAACTGAAAAAGTCCATCTGTTGCATTAGTTGATAGAAAAGTTAAATAATAGATGTACAAATGGCATATGAAATAAAAACAATAGTGTGTTAATATAATATCAGGGGGAAGATGAGATACTAAATGTTAGGTATATATGGTCCTGATGATAGTGTTTAGAATACAAAATAAGGTACAGGGAGTTTATGCAGTAATCAGTTCGTACATAAATGCTTATTGCATTTCTCTTTGACCAACTGAGTACTTTTTTACATCCTAAAAACAGTATTTTAGGATAATATCCTAATTCTTCGATATTACACATTTGTCGTATGGCATAAAAGAAGTAATCAATAGGTCAAACAGAAATGCAAACAAATACAAGAATGAAGCAGCAGAACATCTATATCCATGACAGTTCAGTTGTTTCTTCTCCAACTTAAATTGATACCCCCGAATGCCATGGTAAGAAATTTAAAATAAAATGTCCTTTTATATAAGTAAGGTGGGAATAAGAAAAAGTATATTAGGAGTGGTGAATTTACCTCTCAGAAAGTAGTCCTTCCACGACATAGTAACAGTAGGCTTAAACCTATAAGACCAATACCATGTTATGGCATTAGATAAAATAGCTTGCATTGAAAAGTGGACAGTGTTCATCAACAAAGGAGCTGGGAACTTCCCCAAATCATCACCCAACAGAGTTTTGTTATACCTGCACAAGTTAAGGCATTGATGAGAAAACCAAGATATAAGCAAGGTCCTTCAAAGTCGGCCAGGTGTGCTATAATAGTCTTACAAAATGAGGAACTTACAGTGTCAAGAAAGTGCTAAAAGTGTACCATACAAGTACAAAAAATAATGTCTTCAACACATCAGCCACAGATATTACGCTCTTAGAATTTGGCGGCAATATATCAGGGTCGCTGGCAGAAGAACTGGAACGATCAGCATCAACACTTGAGTAGCTGATCTCCACTGTAGACCGATTTTCAATATCAAAAGGCACAAACTTGTCGTATCCATGTCTACCATCATGATGGGTAGAACTATCTACAGAAGCAGCACGGCTAACGAGCCCAAACTTGTCATATGCATGTCTACCATCCACAGAACTAGGAGAAGCATCCACAGAACTAGAACCACTTAAATGCATGCTTCCCATGTGATGCTTGCTATTCTGATTCGTATCCCCGCTGAAAGACACGCCTTCCAGCTGACCGTCGTGAAGCAAAGGCAATTCAAAATCAGGATCTTCTACACCAGAACCCAAAGTTTCTAAGACAGAACCAAAATGGACACCGCCATTTTCATCGCACCAACGCGAGAAAGAAGGCTCCCTGTGAAGACCCGAACCTCGGTTCCCACTCTGAATGTAGTTAGCCCCTGTGTTTTCAGATTTTTCAATTTCAAGATCACTCTCTACCATTTCCTTTGTGCACTAAGGAAGAGCCATTCCAAACAATCGCGGTAACCTCCCAATCCACCAAGTTATATCTAATCTTGCAAACCAACTAAATATCATAACCCAAAACGAACAAATTCTCGATGCTCCCCGAATATTCAGAATCCACTCTAACTCAAAACGAGACCTGAGTCAATCCATAATAAATGCTTCAATCAGTTAGTGAAAAAAAACCCATATTCATAAACCATGTTTCAGCTCCCCAATTGTGAAACACCAGCAAATACATTATAATCAACAAAAAAGCAACTACAGAGCAGAACCGTCATGATAGAGCTCCTTCTTCACTTTCTGAACAGAGCATATCCAAATAATTAACACACGCAAAAAATGAGAACCCAAATCATCAGGAAAAAGAAAACAACAAAAAACCCAATCCAAAGTAGCAAGGCTCAACCAAATTGGAGCTCAAAAAGAAGAAGAAATCAAACAGGGTCAAATTACGTATACGCAGGCGCGTAGAATATGCTGAGAATCAATAAAAAAACACGAGAGTGATTGAAGGTTCGAGAAGTCAATGAATGCGAGACGAAGAGGAAGGAGACGAGCGTGGCCGTCGATTGAGCTGACCTGAAGTCGGCGGCGAGATCTGATCGGCGGCGAGATCTGATCTGATATGTGGTTATGGTTGTGGAAATGGTGGCCGTTAGATTTAAGATGCGTTTTTCTGTTTAGGTGTTATTGTCTCTTTGAACAGCTGCACCTCCTGCTTTGCTTCTTTTGCTCGCCATGTCAATTCCTCAGTTTTTATTATTTTATTTATTTATTTTCACGCACTATTTTATTTTCCTCCAGAAGAATTATTAAAAAAAATACGCCTATAATTCACAATATACGAAATTATATGTACTTTTTGAAGTTATTGAGCCAGCATGAGCTTGTCCATTTGAAATTTCCTTAATTATTCATAAATATAGACAGGAAATGGATTTTATCCTGATTTATTACAATAAAAATTAAATTGGTATCCCGTCTAAATGGGGTTGGTATATATTTATATTATATATAACGTATTAGTCGGAAAATCACATTTTGTGGTGCAAAGTAATAATCAACCTCTAATACTGTAGTCTCTTAAAGGAAATCGTAGCGATTTGAGTCTCACGTAACTAATGGAGATGTATTAGTTTCGGACCCTATTGTGATTAGGATGAAAATAATTATAGAGTAAATTTAGAATAGAGATAATTACAAATCAGTACACCCGCTGAAACCTCATTTCAGAATAAGTCCCCCAAGCTTGAAATATTGTTTGTAAAAAGTTTGAAATGCCCTAGTGTAAAATTACAAAATTATTACAATTATCTTATTATATAAAATGGCCAATTTATCCTCAATTGATTTCAAAATTTAACTTATGATATAAGGCTGCATATGTTTTTTCAAATTAAAAATGTTTAAAATTTAAAATAAATTAGGAAAAGTCTTATTTGCCCTCATCTTCAACAAATGGGTCTTGCCCTCATCCTGAACAAATATGTATCGGCTATTCCATCGATTTCGGTGATGGCACGACCCTGTGTGTCGTTTCGTTTCCCGTCTGCGACAAAGACCTCACCGGCAAGTGCGATATTCGCCATAAAGCGCAGACCCACGAAACTCTAACAAGAGCTCTTCGAATCAGAGTTGTGGCGGAGGTTTCCAGCTCCAGTCGATCTCAATCCCTTCGACGGCTCAGCCTCCGACTCCGAAGCCAGGACAGGCGAGTGAGGAAGCCGTGCTCGTGCATCCTGGCGAGACCGAAGTATCCGAGCCTCCCGCGGAGGTCGGTGTCGAGACCGAAGTATCCGGTGCGACCCAGATCTGAGTGCCCTCCCTCTCACCCAGATTTAAGCGAGTCTTCTCTGTCTCCGCCGAGGGCCGCCCCTGGCGCGACCCGTCACCGTCAATTTCAGGCAAGCTACTGACAGCCACCGTTGGAATTACTCTGGCCGGGTTTTGCTCCAAAACAATGGCTTTAAATTGTGTATAAAGATCTATTTATGTTATATATAAATGATATGTATCAAAAATTTATGCTGAAACTCTTGTTGAGGAAGATGAATTGATTAAAGATCTGTTAAAAAAAATTGAAATTTTACATGAATTCAATTCAGAGAGAAAGGAGAGAGGTGGGAGATGAGAGGTTGAAAAAGGGGACAATATAGTCATTTCATTTGTATTTTATTATTATTGTTTTGTTATTAAAAAAATACTAATATACCCTTAAACATAAAGTTAGTTTTTAATTCAATTGAGGGTAATAAAGTCATTTCATAATTCTTATATTTAATTTTTAATTCTTTTATTTGTTCACTGAAAAGACAAATATTTAGGGTAAAATAGCCATTTCATAAGTACCACACAATAATTCCATAAGTTTGAAAATATATCTTGAGGGCATTTTAATCATTACAATTAACAACATCTAGTTTAAAATAATAATAATTCAGTTTACTAAAATTTCAATTGTTACAATTTACTCTAATTTTGTTAAAATTTGCATGAAATTTTTTCTTGAAAGGTCGAAAATACCTTCAACTAGCCATCGAATTTTCAATACAACTCTTCATTCTCTATGTTTGAAGATTCCAAATTCCGAATACAAAATTCTCAAATTTGTAATTCTTAATATGAAATTCTTCGATCCATGTATGCAATTCCAAAATCCCTATTATATACAAAATTCATCAAACTTTAGATTGAACTTGAGCTTTGACTCTTCAATGACGGGTTATGATTTCTTCATTTCACGATGCATATTGAGCTCAGTGGTGGCCTAGGAGTTGTTAGCTTCGAGCTCGAAGAGTTTCATGAGAGGTTACAGTGGCATGTTTTCTCCGTTCTTATCGACTTTTTTCCTTATCGAAGTTCTGATTTCCTAAGCACCATGTTAGCCTCCTTCTTCAATGCCTTCGATGGGGGGTTGCTTGTTTTATCATTTCCCTAATTTATACTCTCCATTTATTGTAGACAGAATCTGAAATTTATTAGTAGATTGTCCATCTCATTCACCACCACCGACTCATTGAAGCGACACCGCAACCACCACCTACAGTTGCCGGCAGTTGTCTTATGTCGGGAATGAATTTTCATACACAAGCACAACCGTAGCCACCACTAAATGAATTGTGCACAATGTTAGAGAGAACATTGTTGTTATTGATCAAGCATAAAAAACAAAAGCTTCATTTTTTATTTGCAAGAAAAAATCTTCTGACGACTACGTTTGGCCGGTTTGAACTATTGTCGAGACTTCTTACCCTTCAAAAGTTAAAGAAATACAATAATCTACATCCTTATTTATACTTATTTATAAGGATGCCCTAAATACAACTCTTGTTAAAATAAAGAAAAATATCTAGGAAATCCTATCGTGTGCTCCAGGAAGCCAAGTCCATTAGTTTATCGTGATCAAGTGCGTCCAACTGAAT